>LPNX010262499.1:255826-280101 GCA_001517045.1 Pseudotsuga menziesii
AAATAATGTACATAACCATGCAAACCATTGCAAATACATTAAATTATTCATGTGATTAAATCTCATAAGATATGAGTATATTGAAACATTGGATAAAATATTTCCGTGCTTATATGAGCTATTTGTCATTGTATTAAACTAATTGGATTATGCAAGGTTACTAATAAATGGCATAAAATTGGATTGTAGGGAAATACCATATACTATGGGCTACAACCGGATATTGAATATGGAGTGATTCAATGGATGATCCTGAAAAAGAGCAGGATGCTTCTAGGAGTAGATCGAGAGGTGTTACCACCTAAGTTGTACCTAGTGGTTTTTTATCAAGTGAGCTTGGTGAACCGGATAAGGATAACTTGTTCGGACTTCAGAAGACCTTCAGTCTTACCTCTGGGAAGCTTTGTTGTACTATATCATATGTCCATACCCCATGGGAGAATTGTAATAAATGTTCTAGCATGATAGTGTCTGTAAAAGACTCAGTCTCTTAGACTTTATTTGTCAATCCGATCAGCCCAGGGTGTTTTTTTCCCTTGGTTATTATTGGTTGTTGAATAAACGACTGATAATTTCTGAGTTTTTCACTCCATACCTCCAAAGTTGGGGTGGTCAGCTTGGCATTTAGGCCTATTGAGGCTATTAGAGTCTATGTGTCAATGTATAAACATGCTAGACATCGTGGTCGAATCATATGGACATGTCTAAGTCCCCCTAGGTTTTTTCAACTTTTTTTATTTTTTAAATTTTCTCAGTGTTTTTTATTAAAATTTAATTTTTCCAAAACTTAGGCTATTTTTTAATAGTTTAATTGGAAAAATTGATTTTATAATAAAAGTGGGCCAAATAATCAGTTTCAGTCATGTAGGTGCTCATTTTCAAGCTAAGAGCACCATGTAAACCCATGGTCCCGATATTTCCTAGTTTTGAGTGATTTTCGATCACTTAGGTCAGAAAGCGCCAAAAAATCAATTATTGATTATTTTAATTAATAAATTGATGAATAGTGGAGCAAATCCAAAATCCTAGATCAGTGGATTCTCAACCGATTTAATTGAAATCAGTCAGATCTGAACCAGATTAACTAGATCTGACAAATCCTTGACTGAAGGAGGTGATCTGGATAGATCCAGAGTTGAACTTCAGCATCCTTTATGGGGAATTTCACCCTCCCTCTCTCCTCCACACATTTGGGCTCATATGGATGAGTTTTGGTGGATGATTTAGTCAACAGGTTGAGGCGTCAGTCAGATCAGCCCCCCGATTGACAGTTGCACTCAGTGAGGCTTAGATCTGGCTTAGCTAGACACAGATCAGGCATTGATGGACTCTTCTTCAGCTACAGTGGTCTATCTCCTTGGGATTTGCGCCCCCTAGGCTAGATCTCCTTTTCTTGTATAAATAAAGCTCAGGCTGCGTCTTCCAAGCCAGTTAGAACTGGGATTGAGGTGCTGTTGCTCTTGTATTGTATTATTTATTATTTCGGAATAAAGAAGCTTTGGAGGAAAGATCTATGGTGTAATTCTCTTCATATGTGGATGGTGATTGTTAAATGCTTATGAGGTATAATCTGTGTTATTTATCATTGCTTTTGCTGGTTAATTGTTGGCCTTGAAGGAGAGAGCTCCCTCCTGTTAGGGTGAGAGTTTATTCTAGTTTGATTTATGCTCTTACTGCTGCTTGTTTCAGATCTATTGGAGTTGTATGTATTTTAAGTTTAATTGCATGCTTTCCAATTATCTCTTCCAGCAGCACCTATGTTTTAACCATATGTTTGTGCAAGGATTTCTAAGTTGCAAGTGATATCACTTGTAGAAGAGGTTGAGCTGGTTTGCATATTCCTCACCTTCAAGATCTTCTGAATGAAATAGTCCCTCAGTGTTGCACCAAATCAGACTCCAAAGCCCAACATTCCTAGGCTTCCAACACTCTTTCTCTCTCTTCCTCCTTCAAAATCTTAATTTATATTCAAATTGGTTACTTTTAAAGAATTTTATTGCTTAGATCTGTCTCACAAAGAAAATTACATATAGATATAGTTAGTAATATCCTTTGTTAAGTTTATATCTCAGTTCCGTTTTGCATATAAAGTCATATTTTAAGAGATCTAGCTGAAATTATCCTATTTTTTGCAAGCATTTTAAAGAAAATTTGTAGCTTGCTTTTAAGGTAGTTTCCTTTGCTGTACTTTAAAGTTTCATATTCTACAATAAAATTGCACATATCATTGGCTTCCCAAACAGCAAGCCAATATCCCAAGGAAATCTCCTTGGTTCCTTTTTTTTGCAAAACTAGATTACCCCAACTTAACAATTTTTTACCTAGTTTTTTTTCGGTAACTACTGTGGTGACCCAAAACACTTTTAAGGTGTGTTTGGGCACATTTGATTTTAATTGATTGCTTTTTTTTATCAGGTCTAACAAAAAAGAGAAGGAGAATCTGCCCAATTTTTGACTCTTGGACGAACCAGAGCTTCCCGGAAGCTTCCCCCACCGCTGTGTTTTAATTCTAGCTTGTTACAAGCTTGTTGTAAGCCTTTGGATCTGAAATAACAAGGAAAAAAGTACATCAATTTCAATTTTCTGATATTTTAAATCGCTGCTAATAAAAAGAAAAGTTCCTTTCGAATAGGCTCTTTCGAGCCTATTCACCATCCCCCCTGGGGGGATTTGCGTCTGTGTCTTTTTTTTTGCTTTTCGTTTATCCTTTTCTAATCTAGCGTAGTTATAATCTGTAGGGTAGTATAATTTGATTTATAATGATTTACATATTCCATATCTTAGGTTTCAAAGTAATTTTAATACTTATCCCATGACTTCCCGATTGACCCGAAAGGGGAAAGAAATGCGTGGTAGTACTAATTAGAAAACCGACATTGTGTATCTTTGTTTTCTTTTTCATCAACTGTTCATTATCTATAATAAAATTATTCCCTCCTTGATTCCCCGATGGAGATCCACTTGGATCAAAAGAGGTTCATGGAGGGTTTTCTTTTAACAAGAACACCTATCTTAAAATTAACTAAAAATAACGAAAACTCCAGTGTGTATGCTCTGTACTTGGCTGTGGTTCATTCTATCAGTCAATCTACATCAAAAGCACTTGAGTGACTAGAATAATTAGGATTCACTCTCCCAAATCAACAAACCATCGAGCGAAAATCCAACGCCTCGATCTAACCATTACGGTGGAAAAATACCCAAAGGAAGTGGGAACTCTTGAAAAGTGACCTCTGGGCACCGATCTCTGTTACACCTTTGGGTGCATTATGAACAACAGCCTCAGAGACTCCATTCAGCCTACATATTCCTTGCGGGTAGCCGTGACGGTTTAGTTTTGGACAAACTTCAAGTACCCCCTAGGTATATCTGGAGTCCCCTCGCCTAAGTTAAATTACTCATATTCACATTAATTTAAAATTAACCAAGATACAATTGCACAACATTTATTTCAGCACTTGCAAGCACTCTTAAAATATTTTCAACTCCATTTTTGGCACTGGTCAACTATTTATTTCTTTCATTCTTTATGCGATTGTGTGTCATTTCGTGATTACTTGTGATCATCTTATCTAGTTATTTGTTGTTTACAATTGTTAAGTAAAAAATCCTATTAAACATACTCTTTAATAGCATTGTCATACTAAATAATTTTTCCTTAGTAACTTAATAGGGTCTACCCCCCTTGGATTCATTAGGAGTTGAGCCTAAATGGAGGAGTCAAGAACAAGGTGACATCCTTGACTCGAGACTTTCCCCCAAGGACACATCGAGTGGCTTGAAGATTTTTGCCATGTGACCCAGGTGTGTGAAAGGAGGCAACACTTTTTTGCACCGTTGCTGAGGATAAATATTTTTATTCTCAGGTACGACTTAGCTTAACTTTTTTCTAAACAACTAAAAAGATAAAAAAAATAATTTGATTGATCTTGTCTTTAAAAACATAAAAATTAAAACTCGATCCATCTGGTGACTCCACTGTCTAACATCCCTCCAAGAATTTCTACCCAAAGAAACTGACATCAATTATTCAATCATCTCCCTGTCCCGAAAGGTTTATTAGGGAAAGATTGAATAGGCAGACTTCTCGTAGAAACCTTGAAGATTTAGGAGACCAATCCCTCTCAGATATCCATCACATATTTTTAGAGAGTCATGTTCACCAATCTCAAGAAATGACGGAATTATTGAAACCCCATGAATTTTCTCAGATAGCAGGTGCTCCCCATGCCATTCCAAAAGATGCTATCAAGAAGCTCCCCATATTACAGGGCAATAATTCCATCACTACCAAGTCTCACCTTCAAAAGTTTGAAAACCACCTGGTCAGTTATTGCAATGATGCTGCCCATGACCATGACGATGTCAAAATTAAGCTCTTTGCTTTATCCTTAGAAGATGATGCTGAAGAATGGTACTTCGACCTAGATGATGATTCATATAAAACTCTTAGTGAATTACTAGAGGGTTTTAAGAAGAAATGGGGAGAAAAGAAAGAACCAAGACATTGACTTGCTGCCCTTCATAACATTAAGAAGATGGAGAATGAAACCATGGATGAATTTAACACTAAGTTCAGGCATGTGGTTGTGGACCTCCTTAACGAAATCAAGCCAAAGGATGCCTCCATCCTCATATCTTACATCGAAGCTTTCACTTGTGATTTGAGGTACCAGTTAAGAGACAAAGAGCCGGCCAATCTAAAAACTGCTCAGGAATTTGCCGAGAAAATAGAAAAGAATATGCAGTCTTCAGGCAAGTCCAACATTCTAGGTCACACTAGGGGAAACAATTCCTGCAACAAATAGACCAAGGGTAAAGCCGTTGAATCAGAAGAAAAGGGAACTTCTAAAGATCGCATGGAAAATGTGACGGACATGATAAAAAACCTGGTTACTAGTCAAAACCAACTAATGGCCAATCATTCTGCACACTTGAATCACATTCATAATAGATTGATCACAATGGAAAAGAATAATGGACCTACGAACTTTCAGCCCAAGCAAAATCAGATGTATCAAAATAAATTTCCTCAGCAGGAGCCTAGGATTCCAAACCAGTTAGACTCAGCTAACATGGTAGAAGAAGTAATTCCATGGTGTAGACCCTGTGAACAATTCCACCAAGAAAGCACTTGTTATGTTGCAAATCAAGTCATGGAACATGGAATTCCCGAGTTTAGTAGTCAGGAAACAACTTCAAGCGATCCTGATCATGTATACATGGTAGGCCAGGCCTACCCTTTGTCACTACCTAAACAGTGCAAGCCTAAGGATGAAACCATTGCAGAATCTTATCGTGAAACTTATGATGAAAACTGTAATGTACATGATGGGACTCCTATGTGTTCTCCATATAATGATGACAGTCTGGAAAGTTTACTGCCTTGTGACCTTTTCTATGAAGAAGATGAGTATGAAAATGAGGACAAGTATAACTTGGAGCATGATACAAGTGACAAAGACTCCCTTATCTCCGACAAAGATGTTGATGAGGAGTCCTGGACATTCATGGAAAATCCAGTCTGCGACATGAATAAAGTGGAAAATAATGAACTAGAAACTTTTGATGGTTTTGTTGATTTTTCTATCTATGGCATATCTGAAGGAGAGAGCATGGATCTGGAGACCTGGGAAAATCCTAGAATGGAAGAGGAGCATTCAAAACTCTTATATGATCATTTAGAGTCATATTAAGCAGAGCCGCGCAAAGGTATCAATAATGAAGACACGGAGAAGCAGTGTTGTGAAAAGACAGATGTGATGCAGTTAGTAGAATATCATTCTCAACTATCATCTTCACATATAGAGTCTCCTCATGATTTGGAGCCACTTGGGGCTTATATAGGGAATTATCATCCGGTAAGCCTTGATGATCATTATGATGGTGTAGTCAATCTGCCTCATCACTTTGATTTGTATATCAACCCTGTCCAGTCATGGATAGAAGCAGCCTACGCAAGCAATTACCAGTTTGGGAGGAAGTTTGACAACATTATTCATGCCTATGATTTCCCATCCATCCCGCCCCTTTTGAATCATCACACAGGTTTTCATTTTCTAAATAAAGTATCCTTACTTTGGCTGGTAACCAAAGACAAGGAATTTTTTTTTTTATGTTAATAAAATGCTTAGGTGGTTACATTGGATTTCTAATTACACTTAACCCTGTTTATATCATGCTTAGAGTAGGAAAACAAGATCCTTGAAAAAGAGCATTTACTTTCCGCAATTTTGTTTTAGCTATAATAAAACATTTTTTTTCATAAGTTAGTTACATTTATTTTGTTTAAATAAATCATCTTAATGGTTCATTTGGTTTTTATGTAAAGCTTGTGCTACTAAGGTTTTCTTGTCAAGTTGAGATGTTTTTACAGGGTGTATAAACCGAAGATTCTGGTGTTCTCATATCCTCTCCTTGCCCTATGTATAGATTGAGCACACGTCCCGTAGTTGGAGCCAGAATGTTACCACCTAAGTTGTACTTAGTGTTTTTTCATCAAGTGAGCCTGGTGAACCGGACAAGGATAACTTGTTCGGACTTCAGAAGACCTTCAGTCTTACTTTCGTGAAGCTTTGTTGTACTATATCACATGTCCATACCCCATGGGGGAATTGTAATAAATGTTCTAGCATGATATTGTCTGTAAAAGACTCGGTCTCTTAGACTTTATTTGTCAATCCGATCAGCCCAGGGTGTTTTTCCCTTGGTTATTATTGGTTGTTGAATAAACGACTGATAATTTCTGAATTTTTCACTCCATACCTCCAAAGTTGGGGTGGTTGGCTTGGCATTTAGGCCTATTGAGGTTATTAGAGTCTATGTGTCAATGTATAAACACGCTAGGCATCATGGTCGAGTCATATGAACATGTCTAAGTCTCCCTAGGTTTTTTCAACTTTTTAATTTTTTTAATTTTTTCAGTGTTTTTTATTAAAATATAATTTTTCCAAAACTTAGGCTATTTTTTAATAGTTTAATTGGAAAAATTGAGTTTGTAATAGAAGTGGGCCAAATAATCAGTTTCAGTCATGTAGGTGCTCATTTTCAAGCTAAGAGCACCATGTAAACCCATGGACCCGCTATTTCCTAGTTTTGAGTGATTTTCCATCACTCAGGTCAGAAAGCCCCAAAAAATCAATTATTGATTATTTTAATTAATAAATTGATGAATAATGGAGCAAATCCAAAATCCTAGATCAATGGATTCTCAACCGATTTGATTGAAATCAGTCAGATCTGAACCAGATTGACTGGATCTGACAAATACTTGACTGAAGGAGGTGATCTGGACAGGTTTAGAGTTGAACTTCAACATGCTTTATGGGGAATTTCACCCTCCCTCTCTCTGCCACATGTTTGGGCTCATCTGGATGAGTTTTGGTGGATGATTCAGTCAACAAGTTGAGGTGTCAGTCAGATCAGCCCCCCGATTGACAGTTGCACTTAGTGAGACTCAGATCTGGCTCAACTATACACATATCAGGCATTGATGGACTCTCCTTCAGCTACAGTGGTCTATCTCCTTGGGATTTGCGCCCCCCTGGGATGGATCTCCTTTTTTTGTATAAATAAAGCTCAGGACGCCTCTTCCAAGCTAGTTAGAACTAGGATTGAGGTGCTGTTGCTCTTGTATTGTATTGTTTATTATTCTGGAATAAAGAAGCTTTGGAGGCAATATCTATGGTGTAATGCTCTTCATGTGTGGATGATGATTGTTAAATGCTTATGAGGTATAATCTGTGTTATTTATCACTACTTTTGCTGGTTAATTGTTGGCCTTGAAGGAGAGAGCTCCTCCTATTAGGGTGAGAGTTTATTCTAGTTTGATTTATGCTCTTACTACTACTTGTTTCATATCTATTGGAGTTGTATGTATTTTAAGTTTAATTGCATGCTTTCCAATTATCTCTTCCAACAACACCTATGTTTTAACCATCTGTTTGTGCAAGGATTTCTAAGTTGCAGGTGATATCACTTGTAGAAGAGGTTGAGCTGGTTTGCATATTCCTCATCTTCAAGATCTTCTGAATGACATAGTCCCTTGGTGTTCCACCAAAGCAGACTCCAAAGCCCAACATTCCCAGGCTTTCAACACTCTTTCTCTCTCTTCCTCCTTCAAAATCTTAATTTCTCTTCAAATTGGTTACTTTTAAAGAATCTTATTGCTTAGATCTGTCTCACAAAGAAAATTACATATAGATCTAGTTAGTAATATCCTTTCTTAAGTTTAGCTCTCAGTTCCGTTTTGCATATGAAGTCATATTTTAAGAGATCTAGCTGAAATTATCCTCTTTTTTGCAAGCATTTTAAAGAAAATTTGTAGCTTGCTTTTAAGGTAGTTTCTTTTGCTGTACTTTACAATTTCATATTATGCAATAAAAGTGCACATCTCATTGGCTGCCCAAACAAAAATCCAAGATCCCAAGGAAAGCTTGCTTTCCTTGGTTCCTTTTTTTTGCAAAACTAGATTACCCCAACTTAACAATTTTTTACTTAGTTTTTTTTCGGTAACTAGTGTGAGTTTTTTTTCGGTAACTAGTGTGGTGACCCAAAACACTTTTAAAGTGTGTTTGGGCACATTTGATTTTAATTGATCGCTGTTTTTTATCGGGTCTAATTTTTATCAGGTCTAACAAAAAAGAGAAGGAGACTCTGCCTAATTTCCGACTCTTGGACGAACCAGAGCTTCCCGAAAGCTTCCTCCACTGCTGTGTTTTAATTCTAGCTTGTTACAAGCTTGTTGTAAGCATTTGGATCCCAGATAACAAGGACCAAAGTGCATCAATTTCAATTTTTTGATATTGTAAATCGCTGCTAATAAAAAGAAAAATTCCTTTCGAATAGGCTCTTTCGAGCCTATTCACCATCCCCCTTGGGGGGATTTGCGTTTGTGTCTTTTTTTTTGCTTTTCATTTATAATATAGCGTAGTTCTAATCTGCAGGGTAGTATACTTTGATTTATAATCATTTCCATATTCCATATCTTAGGTTTCAAAGTAATTTTAATACTTATCCCATGACTTCCTGATTGACCCGAAAAGGGAAGGAGATGCATGGTAGGACTAATTAGAAAATCGGCATTGTGTATATTTGTTTTCTTTTTCATCAAATGTTTCATCAGATATAATAAAATTAACCCCTCTTTGATTCCCTGATTGAGATCCACTTGGATCGAAAGAGGTTCCTAGAGGGTTTTCTTTTTAACAAGAACACCTATCTTAAAAATAACTAAAAATAATGAAGACTCGAGTGTGTATGCTCTATACTTGGCTGTGGTTCGTTTGATCAGACAAGTTGCATCAAAATCACTTGGGTGACTAGAATAATTAGGATTCACTCTCCCAAATTGACAAACCATCAGGCGAAAATCCAATGCCTCGATCTAACCATTACGGTGGAAAAATACCCAAAGGAAGTGGGAACTCTTGAAAAGTGACCTTGGGGCGCCGATATCTATTACACCTTCAGGTGCATTATGAACAACAACCTCAGAGACTCCATTCAACCTACACATTCCTTGGGGGTAGCCGTGACGGTTTAGTTTTGGACATACTTCAAGTACCCCCTAGGTATATCTGGAGTCCCCTCGCCTAAGTTAAATTACTCATCTTCACATTAATTTAAAATTAACCAAGATACAATTGCACAACATTTATTTCAGCACTTGAAAGCACTCTTAAAATATTTTTGACTCCATTTTTGGCATTGGTCAACTGTTTATTTCTTTCAATCTTTATGAGATTGTGTGTCATTTCGTGCTTACTTGTGATCATCTTATTTGGTTATTTGTTTTTTACAATTGTTAAGTCAAAACTCCTATTAAATATACTCTTTAATACCATCATCATCCTAAATAATTTTTCCTTAGTAACTTAATAGGGTATACCCCCCTTGACTTCGTTAGGAGTTGAGCCTAAACGGAGGAGTCAAGAACAAGGTGACAACCTTGACTCGAGACTTGCCCCCAAGGACACACCAAATGGCTTGAAGATTTCTGCCACGTGACCCAGGTGTGTGAAAGGCGGCAACAAGAGGTTCTAATGTTTTATGGGAAGAAGCCTCCAACAATATGAATTCATAACGAAAGATTTAATCTGGATGAGAAGAATCATGAAGGTATTTTATTTATCCTAGTTACATTCATGTATGTGTCATGCATAAAGGAGTATGAGTCTCTGTGATGGAGGAACCATATTATGATTCTCATAGCTCCAGAAGAACCAATAAAACTGGATGATGTACCTCTTGTTAAGAGTACTCCTACATTATGATAACAATTCAAAAGATAGACATAAGTTATTTGGATTATAGGTGTGTCAAAAACAAGATAATATTTTCCTTAGTTTAGGAAAATTATCAGTAGATATCCTGAATATTTTCAAGACGATGGACCATAAGTCCATGCCCACACATATGAGGATGAATATAAAAATGATTCTTCTTCAGATTTGAAGGATCTCAAAGGAATTTGACATGTACCTAGTTAGTACCAGGACCGGTTATATGCCTTGGAGTCAATACATAGTCATGTACAACAAATCATGTTTTGAGGTAGCTACTTGGTACGAGTAAACATGTATTGAGATACGTCTCAGATAATGTAATAAAATTTCAAGAATATATGGATTCTTACTAGTGAAATGATCGAGAAAGATCACATCAAAGATGTTTCTCTAGATATTGAAAAGCAATAAAGCTCCAAGAGATCCTAGGCAGTAATATCCGAGACATGGTGCACAAAGGAGTAGTGCAACTCCTGTACATATCCAAAGTTGAGTATAATTTCCATCATACTCACTACGACTCAAGTTGAAGAGGGAGAATTGATGTTTCTTCATGGCATCAATGAATAAAGTCCCCACTAGTTAGTCATATGGGATATGAATCAAGAATTCTCCCCACTGGTAAGTCATGAAGTGATACATGGCTCAGATACTGGTTATCCATACAGGTGTATATGGCTCAATATAGCTATGTAGTGGTACATGGATCGATTATTTCATGTAGAAGATAAGCCACTAAGTTGAACATAGCTATGATAAAGTCATGCTATTTGACTCAGATAGTCACGTGCTACAGAATTTCTTATGGAGTGAGTCTAGATGAGTAGATACATAGTCAAGGTCTCAGAGACTAGAATATACTCGAGAATAGTTGTATTGGGACTATTGTAGAGTAGTCAGACCTCTTGGAGAGGTCAAATAGCCACATAATTTTCTATAGGGTTTCTATGGCATAAAGAAAAGAATATGGAATCATTGTGAAAGTGGTCAGGTATGGAAGAACATTGCAAAGAACAACAAGCTCATAAAGAACTTATTCAGATATTAGAAGATTCTAATAAATTCAATGTTGAAGTAATATTTTCTTGTTGTAAATAAAATTACACATTTTGATGTGTTGTAAAAATTTAACACGACAGATTGTAAATCCATGGTGTCTAGTTTAGGGAAACTACATTATGGATTAGACCCAATAGATGCTAACATGTATAAGTAGCTTATTAGTCTCTTAATGTGTAGTAGACCTATTGTATTTTTTGCTTACTACTAAGAATATGTTTAGGTGCCTTTGAGGTACATTTGTGACTAAGTACTACAAAAACAAAAGCTGATTACAGATAGTACTACATGTCGGGGATCAGAGTAGCATGGGAAGCTAACTGCCAGATTAAAATCTTGTGTTTATAGTTTTTTGAGAACAATATGTGTTTTGTGATAAAAAACATTAAGATGAAGTTTCACTTCATAAAAAACATGGTACAATAAGGTAAGACTTCAACACATTGACACTGAAGAGTAGATTGGAAGAATTTAGATGTGTTAACAAACCCTTTGTCTCTAACACAATATAGGTACTTTTGAGACAAGATTGGTATGCAGAGAATTCCTCCCTCGCTAAGAGGGAGTGTTAAATGTACAGGATCAAGAGTAATTCTCCAAGACAATACTTGTGTGAGCAAGATTGGGGCTCATGTATTGAAGTAGACAGACTGAGTTGAACTTAGTAACTTGGAGTAGATTCTTTAGGGTGAACCTAAGGATGACTAAATTCTTCTGAGTAATATCAAGGCTGGATACTTGTGAGTACTACAAGTCTTCTATCCTCAGATGATTGAGGTGGTGATTTCGCAATGCCTTGTGAATAATATCAAGGCTATAGACTTGTGAGTAATATCAATGCTATAGAGTTGTGAGTAATATCAAGTTGGACTTGTGGGTAATATGAAGTCAATGATTCTCATAGAAGGTACCCTATGAGGTGGACCTCTAGTTATAGAGGTGAACTTGTGAGTATATCAAGCTGGACTTGTGAGTATTATCAACCCATGATTCTCATGCGGTTACCTAGAGACTCTGGTACCCATTGAGGTGGGCCTCCCATTATAGAGGTGAAATTATTTTCATGTTGAAGCATAGATGTTGTGTGATATATTAGTAACCATGGTCATTCAAAATGGAAAACGCTATTAAGTAGATCCTCTAGAGTGAATTACTTTGGAACATGACTATATGGTTTGAGAGTAATAGAATATGGTCTTGACATGTGACAATTCTTCTGAGTATAATATGATATGATAGATGATTAATGTTAGCACATAGACCATGCATTAAGACTAAAGATAAAGAGATAAGCAATAAAGATATAAACGAGAAAGAGAATTCAAATTGCCAATGACTAAATGAACTCGAATTATAATCTCTAGTTAATTATGTATGCCTCAATCAATGCTTCACTTAAAGCATCAATTGGAAAATTAATGTATGCAATCAATTAAGTAAAGAAGAGATCAATGTTCATGAATAAACATGATAAGTTAATAATAAGTTAACTAAGTGTTAGGAAATATGGAATAGTTAACTAAGGTTTTTTTAATATTAGTTAAACTAAAGTATGACACTTAAGTTAATCAAAAGATAAAACTTCAGTCATAAAGTGTTTTGCAAGACGAAACTTGAGTTAAAGCACTATGACACTTAAGTTATCCCGTTAAATAACCGTGCACACATTCATTTAGATATAGAGTTCACTCCGATATTAGTTAAAAATTAGTTAATGTCCATGATGGAAGGTATGGAACATTAGTTTTGCATGATGAATAATTCAATGTAAGAATTGATTATTCCAAGAGGGCAATTCAAAATTGTAATGCATGCCTACATAATTCTCATGTGACCATTCACCCTAGTTTGCATGGCAGTGTTTTGGGCTTGTTATTAATGTGTCGTACACATGTCAAGTTCATTACAGTTGATACAATTGTTCTCTATTATGTGTTGCTTCGTGTTCTATCTTATCAAGCAATCTGCTATTGTGTAAAATCCATTCTCTACAAATCTATATGTTATACTCTAAAGAATTGATGGGTTTTTCATCTTCTATATTTAGAGGGTTTTCCTAGGGTATATATTGTCTTGTGTGGATGAATGATTTGTGATTTGTGTGGTTGATTTGATTCAATGATTCACATGTTCAATAATTTATTAATTAAAGTTTTAAAATTCAAATATATTCATATTTCTCAAACATCAACATGGTATCAGAGCTCAAAGCGTGAAAGGAGCTGAGTTTGTACAAGAAACTAAAAGCCTACATGATCTTTAGGAGTTGAGTAAAATATTCAAAGAGCCATGACATCGATCTCTGTCCTACTGCAAGACCATCGTGAGGGTACTTCCAATTTCAACAAATGCAAGATAAGGGTGTTAAACATTCTCAAGGAGCATGACCTAGATTCCAACGTCTCCTCTATGATGGAGGGGACTTGAACTAATGCATGGAGAGTTAATTTCAAGAAGAATAAAGCGAAGGCCTAAAAAATCATCTATGATTTAGTAAAGGATAATCTCATTCTTGTAATCACCCCACTGAAGAGCGCTAAAGAGTGTTTTGATACACTCACGAATCTATATGAGAAGAAGGCCCAAAAACAAAAGAGGGATTTGAAGAATAAGATTCAAAACTTAAATACGAAGAAGGACGAGTCGGTCGAATCATTCTTCATCAAAATATATTAGGTGAAAGACCAACTTGTAAGCATTGGATTTGTGGTAGATGAACATGACCTTATTCATGTTAGGATTAATTAATCATCCTTTGTCCAATATAGTCTATTTGGTCATATTTCCTAACTTAGTAAGTTATTATCACTATACTAGAGTATGGGGGAAACACCTAGAGATTATATTCCACTTAATCCATGTGCATGCATGAGTTTATGTGCCTCTGGGATCAATCACTACATTATAGGAGCCCACTCTGAGTGGCAGCAACAACATCCTTTAGTTGGCTATGTTAGGTAAGGAGGTATGCTAAGTTATCCTCTAGTTACATTCAGTTGGATCACTATCAGTTAGCCTAACGCCCATTTTTCATGCATGCAGGGAAAGTGGTGCCTTTTTTCCACCTACCTCATCACTTAACTGATTGTATACTGATTTAGACACCTAGATTTAGACTAGTGAGCTCCAGATTTGATTTAGACACATTGAGTTAGCAGATCAGTCAGGTTTAGTTGGTAGATTCGAATCCTATCCACAGTATTCAGATTCTATTTGTTGTAACACTATTATATTATTGATTAATGAATGAAGATTAATGTTGTGATTATATGAGCAATTCTTGTCCGATTCATATGAAATTTGTGTCATGAATTCTTTTCCCAATGTATATTGATCTAAATTATTCCACTGCATAATTCCTTCCCAATAGCTCTCATATTGTCCTGTAGATCTATCGTTCTCAAATTTAACATGGTATCAAAGCCTTTGTTTAGGCCAACAACAAACCTATGAGACCTCCATGCTTGCACCAGAAGCAACTGATTTTCCATATAATTCCTGGAATCATAGCATTGCTCCCTCTGGATTCTGTCCAGAGAAGTCTATCCAGGTGTGAAGAACTCTGAAAAAGTGCACATGTCAAGGTGGAAAGGTTTCAACTGACATATTATTGTGAATTATTTGTTTTACAGTGATATTTTGTAGGTACAACTTCAATATGGGTTCGAGAGTATTAGGTCCTCTTCTTACTCCATTCACAAGATATTCAAAGTGGAAATTGAAGATGATTTCATCTCTAAAGAGATAAGGTCTCTATGAGGTATCTATTGGAATTGGTAAAGAGTATTGTGAAGATGAAAATGAATGGCTAAATGATGGTGATAGAGATTTTGGAAGGATATGTCTGGCTATTTCTCCAAGCACACACTACCTTATTGATTCTTCTAAGTACCCAAAGGATATCTAGAAAATGATTGGATAGAGAATTTGGCAAGCACAATGATGATCATTATATCAATTTGGAGAGTGCACCCAACACCACAATAGTTCTTCCTTCAAAAGTATCATCCTCTATTATCTCAGATGAAGTTGCTTAAGATGAAGAAGAAGCATAATCTTCAACTCAATCAATTCGAATTGTTGAAAGTCTCCTTGTAGTGACTCCTTCTCTTGTTACTCCAGAAATTTGTGAGATCTCTGATATCTCATATTTGCATATAGATGATCCAAAAGAAGACATTGAAATATCCATTGTTGAAGAAAAAATCTCCTTCCATTATACTCAAGCATTCTCTTGTGATTCTTCTATTCTAAATTTTGTGCAAACTTTGCCAGCGTTTGCCTCAAAAAATGAAGAGGAATTTGTTTTATCTCTCTCAAATGTTGCTGTTGGTGTGTAGAAAAAGTGATAAATTTGATGTTTTGGAATAAATATCACATTTTAGGAGTGATCCATTCACCCTCATTGATCAAGAGCTTCCACCAAATTCCTACATGATTGCTTGCATCAATACTCAGAGTTTTGTTGAAGAAGGAGAAAATTGTGCATCTACCATCTTAGTGGAGCACTTAGAACCTTTGTTCCACGCTCTTGAATCTGAAATGACCTTATTTGGTTCAAATTCTAATTTTCAAGAGCCTCCAGTCATTCTTGTAGCTGTTCTCATCAATTTTGGTGTGAAAAATCAAGTACCTCAAGTCTCTTTAAAAATTGCTGCTGGAGATTCCATGTTAGTTTTCTCTCATGAGTTTGTTGATATTAGATTTTTTGAATCATTGTATATTTTAGAATATATATCAGATTATGGAGCTCAAGCATTCGATTTCCATGGTGTTATAGCCGAAAATGACACATCTCTTTCTGTGACCACTTTCCCTTGATCCTGTCGCGTGTCGACATTTCCATGACGACACTTCATGAAAGTCATTGAAAAAACACCTATATTGGAGGACGCATATACGGAGTTATGTAACTCCATTTGAACTTTTATCGCCACTGTTTGAAAGGTATCCAAGTCAGCTAAAAATTATAGAAGACACCAATGTTTGAAAATGCCCAAAAGTACCCTTAAAATGAGAATGTTTGACCTATACGTGAGTTGTCATACATGGTACTCACATATTCCACTTTGAACAAGCAACTTGTTCTACATGGTACTCACATATACCTTTGGGCACACAACTATTGAAGTTTCAAATCATGTATCCCTTTGTATACACGACTGTTTTCACTGCAACCCATGTATATACACATCTGTTGTCACTTCATCTCACAGATGTTTCTTGTACATGTCAAAATTGATGTTTCTCGAATTTTGGGTAGTTTGGGTGGTTATGCAACTGAATCCTTCAGTTGTAACTACTTTGTCTTCGATCCTATCTCTTCATAAACATAGAAATATAGGTAGATAGGTCCATGAGAGGGGACTTGAACTTTTGCTTTGTTATGCTGGAGGAATTGGGACTCTCATTCCCCCCACCTTTTTCCTAGAAGTTATCTCCTTGTGTTGTAGAGCTTGGAGGCTGAGTTCCTTAGAAGAGAGGCAACATGACCATATCAAGGTTTCATGAGGTTCCCAAATTGAAGAGAAGGTATATTTGTACTTCCTTTCATGATTAATAAAGATGTGATGTCCTTCTTTTTCCCGAATCATTGTTCATGTGTAATGAATTTATGTTTATGATCAGATGTCTATGTTAATCAGAATAGTTTCTCATATTGTTTTGATTATAATTACTTTATATGTGGTCATATTGGTTTGAGGACAGTATAATTCATTTTGCAAGTCTCTTGGAGCAAGAGGAGCAAGAGGAGGATTGAATGGCTTCTTGGATCAACCTTTGTTTGTTAAGGTATGAACCATTATAATCTCTGAAACTTGCATATATATACTTACATAACTATATGCATCTCTCTTTCAACCCCAGTATGTTGATGGACTCTTAAACCCTAGCCATAGGAAACTTTCCTCCACAACAAAACTGGTGACTCCACTGGGGAGAGCTGTAATACTCCAAAAATTTGTAAAAATTTAAAATTTTTATTATGACATTAAATGTTTGCAATCGTCACTTCTGAGGGACATTTAACTGTTAATAGTTAACATAAACAACCTTAAACTAGAACCAATTCCTTTATTAAATTCTAGATCTACACACTTAAATATTTGCTTTCATAAATCATTAATAAAGATTTGATTTAGCAGGTTATGATTTGGAACAACATGAATTGAAACATCTATTTAATTACTAAGTGCTAAAGTTTATTTTACTGTTTGTGAAAATATGAAGGAACTTCAGTTGAGTCCGAGGATTACTTAGAGTTTTAGCTAATGTAGTGAAGTGATGCTTCTTTTACAGGTAAGATGTTTTGTAACCAGTTTTCGGATCGAGATTATTATCTCAACTAGCATAAAATAAAATGCTAGTAAATTTGTTTATTTTACAACTTTGATCAAAATAAAGAAGGTATCGTTGAACTGCATATTTACGTTTTATTTAATTTCTTGTAAGCATAAGTGATTGGTAATCTGAACATAATCCAAATGTTTTCTACCTAACTTCGACTATAACTAGTACATCAAACTTTCATTTATTTACTATTAGTTTAGGTCCTGTATACCATTCTAGAGAAAGGTAATTTGTATAACAGGTCATTTGATACCTTATTAATTGACATAATGGTAGTTCATAAGTGATTATCTCAACAATATTCAAATGTTATGTAAACTAGGAAGAACTAAATCTAGGTATAGTCATAAAATATAATGTTTGACATTCATACATAGAACTAATGATTTCATGCAGAAAACAGACTACTAACTGCTTAAGTGTTTACCAGGTAGAAATATAATATTATGAACATGATATCGATAAACAATAGTGTTACTGTTTTGTGTAAGGAATGAAAGATCATTTCGTATAAAATCTATTCAACCTAGACTTTGCATGACTTCATCTATCAAAGAGATATGATGTAAAAAATATTACCCTATATCAAAGCTAAGTTATATTACTTATACTAAGAATCAAGCTACAAATCTTTCTATAATTGCAAGCTTACCCATATAAGTGTTTTTAACCAATGTATTGTCATAGGTTTTCTACAAGGTATTTTTACAAGTCCGATAGTTTATCTTAAGGATATTTTACATAAGTTATTACAAATTATATGGTTCATAAAACATATTTTCATCTTATAATATGGAATATTATTCTATTCTCGAAAGGGTTTATACCAAGTTTTTATGTAAATGATTATTACTTGCAGGCTGCTCTAAGACTCTCTCTAACTATAGAGTTAGACCCACCATTTAGAACATATTAAATTTCCACATGGTCAATGCTTAATGGTTAGGGTTTTTGACTTTGGAGGTTCATTATATAAATCTCCTAAACCCTAAAAATTTGCATTTTACCTATCTTTCTTACTGCTACTATGGAGAGGGAGCCACAGGTTCATGGCCTGCATGGCACTCCATATCTCTGCATGTACATTTATTCTGTGTGTGAGGCCGTTGTCGCTATTGCTTTGCTTCTGCATGGGTTTTCCTTAAAAATTTGGTTCAGTTGTCACATCTTTCGGAGTTACTATGTGGGCTCAAATTTCTGGTTCGTCGTGGAATGACCTTGGTTTTATTTTTAACTTGAACAATCTTGTCCAGGATTTCTTGACAGTAGCTTCCTTCGTTTGCTCGGGCATACTTCAGCTTGGGGTAGGGTTCTCTTTAAGTCACCTTCTACACAACTAAGGTAAAAAACTTATCCATGTATAATTTCTTTTCAGTTTTAAAACCTTCTACACTGTTCAAAGTTTTTATTGTCTTCGTTATTTAAATTAAGAAAGAGTTTTAATGCCAAAATGGTTTAATCTTGTGCAGGCTTCCAGTTTGGCTACTGTGTGCTGGAAACCACTGAAAAATTCCATGCAAGGAATCCATGCTTTGTTTCCACCCTGGTAAGCCTCGGTCTTGACTGAGGTTTCTCCTGCAATGGTTGTATGGGGTTTGGTTGTTACAGTTCCACCGAGATGCGACTTCAGTTTTAGCTATCAAATGTGTTATTTGTTTAGAAAGGCCATGTGTCTGAGACTGAAATGTGTTGATGAGAAAAATTTGAAGCCCTAGTGGCCGTAGCGTGATGAAATACTTTGGGGCCTTCACGGTCGTAACTTGATTTTTAGAGATTATAGTTTGGACAAAATTTAAAGACGTGAGCTCTGTGGAATTTGTAAATGTGTTTCAGATAGGGTTATTAAAGATATTTATATGATGCTTAGGCTTACAGGCTTATTGTATTAGCTATCCTTGTATTCGACCATGAACTATGGTTTCTATGAGGTCGATGGCAGACTGTGGGGTTTCTTGTAATGTTAAAGAATTTCAATTTTTGAATTAACTTAATAGAGATATTTTCACTACTATGAAACTTGTATTGATAAATAAATGGTTAAAGAATTAAAAAAAGGTTTTATTATGGTTTTAGTTCATAATTTTTTGATTTTGTTTAATAGAGGGAAAAGTTCAGAAAGTTGGTTTTAAAACAGAGTTTGACTATTTCGAATGGCATCCTTATGCATTCGAATCTCTCATGTAATTATATATTGCAGCAGCCTATGACTTCATAAGGTTGGATATTGTACACTTATTCAATACAGATTAGTATTATGCTCTAATTTCAGTCTCCTTTGTGTGTAAATTTGCATGTTTGATTAGCAATTTTGTGAGTGCAATTGTTCTATCACTTGGGTTCAATTTCCACATGGTATCAGATTCTTTGTAAATTGATGTCTCTCCTTCCATATTGTTATTGCAGGTTCGACATCTTGACTGGGAGCACATTCTTCTGGTTGAAGGGCACATTTATGAGCTATGGATCAATCTTAGAAGATCATCTTGACTCCATTTAATTTATTTGAATGGAAAGCAAAGATGGAGATACTGTTGAGAGAGAAAGGTCTCTACAGGGTGATTATGGTAACTGAGGCAGAGCCCAATGCAGCTGCAGAGAAAATTAAATGGCACAACAGGAGGGATGGGGCCTATGGCCTTCTGTGTCTGAGCATATATAGAGACCTCCTCTTCCATCTTGATGGATTGACATCACCTAATGAAGTGTGGGAGAATCTTGTAGAGGTTTTTGGTAAGATAGATGAGATGAGAGGACATCAAATAAAGAATGAATTGATCTCTTTGAGTCCCAGCAGCATCGAATCCCTGCAACTCTACTTTTCCAAGTTTAAAGCCCTTGTTTTGTAGCTAAAATAGTGTGGAATTGAAAAGAAGGAAGAACGACTAGTTTTGGCCATACTCTCGAAGCTTGGCCCTGAATATTCAGTATTTGTTTTGACCTTTCATTCCACCAAGTTGATAGCTCGAGCCTGGAATATTCCTAAGCTTGCAGAGTTCATGGAATCCCTCACACAAGAACAAGATAAACTGGTGATGATGGGCACCATCAAACATTCCAAAGACCAAGCTTTGATTGCTGGAGGTTCAGGGGTGGATTCAAAAGGAAAGAAGAAAGATAATAAGCCACCTGAGCAAAAGAGAGACAAGAACAAGTCTCAAGAGGAGCCCCAAGGCTCCAAGAAGAACTTATAGAAGAAGAAGAACAAAGGAGAAATGAGCAAGTGTGCATACTGCAGTAAGGGATATCATCCTAAAAGCTCCTGCATGAAGAAGCAAATTGACATGTTGACCCAACTCCTAGAGAAGAATAATGTCTCCCTTTGTGATTTCTCAAAGAAGAGGGAAGGAGGATCAAATTCAGAGGATAGAGAGAGAGTACATACCTTGGTTGCTGGCACATCAAGCTCACCTAGCTTCATCATAGACTCTGGAGCTTCAAGACATATGGTTTCGACCAAGGAGGAATTCTCCTCGCTTGACATGTCTGAAGGTCCACCAATAGTGCTAGGAGATGACTCTCTCACTGACAGTTTGGGGAAAGGAAGGATTGATCTTGACCATGGTAACTTCAGTAATGTATTGTATGTTCTAGGTCTTGCCTCTAACCTCTTGTCCGTGTATCGGATGACTCACATAGGGTCTCCAAAGAAGGTCATATTCTCCCCTGATGATGTTGAGATCACAGATATCTCGAATGGTAAATTCATTGCAAAAGGAGTTGTAGATCACACTTCGAAGGTATACATGTTTTCACATTTTCTACCCTGCTCAAACCCCTCTGCTCTTCTGATTCATGCTAATGAGGCAAGCAAGCTTTGGCATGAAATATTTGGCCATCTTAACTATAAGTATCTTTCTGATCTAAGTGAAAAATAAATGGTCATAGGGTTACCAAAGATTAAATTTTCCAAGGGATTCTGTCAAGGTTGTATCCTAGGAAAGCACCCAGAGCATAAATTTGAGAGAGCTAGTCATGAGAGAACCTCTGCATCTCTTGAGTTGATCCATAGTGATGTTGCTGGTACATTTCCTCATATGTCAATGAGTCAAGCCAAATATGCATTGAAATTCATAGATGACTTTTCCAGGTATTTTTGGGTTTACTTCCTGAAGCATAAGTCTGAATTTTTTGGCCTCTTCAAAGTCTTTAAGGCCTTGGTTGAAAACCGGTCTGGGAGGAACTCAAGATCCTCAGATTTGACAATGGTGGTGAGTATGCCAAGTATGAGTTCATTCAATATTGTGAATATGAAGGTTTTCAAATGTAGCATTCAATCCATTACAAACCACAACAAAATGGTGTTGCTAAGAGAAAGAACAGATCATTGAAGGAGATGGCAACCTGTATGATGAAGGATAAGACTTTGCCACCAAAGTTTTGGGATGAGGCTATAAACTGTGCATCCTATATCCAAAATAGGGTGCCTCATAAATATCTTGATGGTATGACTCCTTTCGAATCTTGGAGTGGGCACAAGCCAGATGTGACCCATTTCAGGATTTTTGGCTCAAAGGCATGGGATAGAATTTCAACTGAAAAGAGAAAGGATTGAAGCCCCAAAGCCAAGAGTGCCTATTTTTTGGGTATTATAAAGATTAAAAAGGGTACAAGCTGATAAAATTGAGCACAATCAAATCCTTCATTGAAAGGAGTGTTCAGTTCCAAGAAGAGCCTTTAGCAGTAGTTGAAGTTGGAGAGTCTTCTTCACCACCAGAAGCATTGAATGTAAGTGAAGAGACAAATGAGTTTGCTGATTCTGATATGTCCAATAATGATGATTTAATTGTAGATACTGATAGTACTACAATACCAAAATCTTCAGCAAAGACCATTCATGCAGCTGGGGAACTAGCTGGAAATCCTAGTGATCCTAGGAGGACTAGATCTTAGTTTGAGAGTGCCCTGTGTATGAAAGATCCTTTGTTTGCAGAGAAATGCTATCTGATGGTTGAATCAGACCCACAAACATATGAAGATGCAGCACATGATCCAATATGTCAAACATCCATGAAAGAAGAATTCAGCTCACTCCAGAAGAACAACACTTGGGAACTGGTTGATCTTCCCCCAGGGAGGAAGCTAGTTCAATGTAAGTGGGTTTGCTGCTGATGGTTCAACTTTGAAATTTAAGGCTAGATTGGTAGCCAAGGGCTACTCATAGGTACATGGTATTGACTACAATTAAACCTTTGCACCAGTGGCAAAGATGGACTCCATCAGGCTAGCCTTAGCCATTCTAGCTTCGAAGCAGTGGGAGGCACATCACATGGATGTGAAGTGTGCTTTTCTAAATGGATATTTGACTGAAGAGATTTACATGTAGCAGCATTAAGGGTTTATTTCTAATCCATATTTTGTGTGCAGTTTAAAGAAATCATTGTATGGGCTCAAGCAAGCCCCCAGGGCTTGGTATGCCAATATTGGTGGCTTTCTGCTGTCATTGAGTTTTGTTCGATGCAAGTCTAATCCTAATGTTTATTTGAAGCTGATTCATGGTTCTTTGATGATTATTGTCTTGTATGTGGATGAACTTCTGATTACAGGAAGTTCAAAGAAAGAGATTGCCTCCTTGAAGGATGCAATGAACCATGCATTTTCTATGACTGATTTGGGGTTGTTGAGCCAATTTTTGGGTCTCGAAATTGCTCAATCCCAACATGGAATAAAAGTACATCAGTCCAAGTATGCTTTAGATTTGATGAACAAGTTCAACCTAAAATATTGCAAGCCAAGAAAGACTCCCTTCCTTTCAGGAGTTAAGCTTGGAGAAGCATGTTCTTCTCCTATGGTAAATAATACATTATATACGCAATTGATTGGGTGTTTGCTTTACCTTACACACACTCAACCTAATATTTCTTATGCAGTAAGTGCGGCTTCAAGATACATGGATCAGCCTCATGAGATCCATTGGAGAGCAGCAAAAAGGATCCTTAACTTTGTTCAAGGAACAAGAACTCATGGGATCTTCTACAAAGCTAAATCTGATTTTGATTTGATTGGGTTTACTGATAGTGATTGGGCAGGTGACAACACAGATTGAAATTCAACATCGGGATATGTGTTCATGCTTGCTAAAGGACCAATCAATTGCTCAAGAAAGAAACAGAGTTCCATAGCACTCTCATCTACATAAGCAGAGTACAGAGGAGTTTTTCAAAGAGAAAAAAGCGTAATTTTCATTCATCTTTAAGAGATCCAAAATTACATAATGATATTCACTCTGTCTGTGAATTGAATGCCTATCTCATAGATCCATTGATAAGACTCCATAGTCTGCTATCAATTTACTGAAAGAGAAAAACAAGAGCTATAAACTCCCAGTCTGTCCACCACATAGTTCAGAATGTTTTTTGTAACAAAAGGAATACACATTAGACATATTCATATTGCCGCTGTAGATAGCAATATAGGGGGAATCATAACAGTCTGTCAACTGATAATAAAGTGTTTTAGATACAAGCAAAATAGTTGTTCAAATGCTCAGTCTATGAACGGCCTGTGGTAGAATTCGTAGCTTTGCCCTTCCCTTTCTTCACGAATTTTCCAAGTGCCAAAGTCCAAGCGCAGCCCTTCTTT
>LPNX010262508.1:0-14824 GCA_001517045.1 Pseudotsuga menziesii
CATGCTAGAACATTTATTACAATTCCCTCATGGGGTATGAACATGTGATATGATACAACAAGCACTTCCCAGAAGTACTTCCAAAGGTCTTTTTAAAGTTCGAACAAGTCAACCCTGTCCGGTTCACCAGGATCACTTGATAACAACCACTAAGTACAACTTAGGTGGTAACATTCTGGCTCCAACTGTGGGATGTGTGCTCGATGTAGTCTTTAAGGCAAGGAGAGGATGTGAGAACACTAGAATCTCTGGTTTATATACTCTGTAAAAACATCTCAACTTGACAAGAAAAACCTCAGTAGCACAAGTTTTATAAAAAACCAAATGAACCATTAAGCTGATTTATTTAAACAAAATAAATGTAACTAACTAAAAGAAGCAAAGTTTTATTATAGCTAAAAATAGAAATGCAGAAAGTAAATACTCTCTTTCAAGGAGCTTATTTTCCTACTCTAAGCATGATATAAAAAGGGTTAAGTGTAATCAGAAATCCAATGTAACCACCTAAGCATTTTATTGACATAATTTTTTTTTTCCTTGTCTTTGGTTACTAGCCAAAGTAAGGATACCTTATTCAGAAAATGCAAACCTGCGTGACGATTCAGGATGTGCAGGATGGATGGGAGATCATAGGCATGAACAATGTCATAAAAATTCTTCCTCAACTTGTATGTGCTCATGCAGGCTGCTTCTATCCATGACTGGATAGGACTGATATACCAATCAGAATGATGAAGCAGATTGACTACATCATCATACTGATCATCGGGGATTATCAAATGATAACTTGTTGCACAAGCCCCAAGTAGCTCCAAATCATAAGGAACCTCTATATGTGAAAAAGATGGCTGAGACTATTTTTTCATTGACTGCATCATATCTGAATTTTCACAATACTATTTCTCAATGTCTTCATTGCTGATACACTTGTGCGGCTCTACATGGTATGATTTTGAATGATCACATGAAAATTCTGAATGCTCCTCTTCCATACTAAGGTTTTCCCAGGCATCCAGATCTGTGCTTCCCTCTACAAATTTTTGAGTAAACACTCCCATTGTTGGACATATCATGGATGGGATTCTCCATAAAATTTTCACAAGTTGGATTACCTATGAAATTCCAATAGTCATCGCTCCCATCCATGTCATATGTGGGGGACTCTTCATCCATGGCATCATGCTCCTGCCTATCTATGTCTTCCTTGTATTCATAGCAATATTCTTTAGATAAAATGTTACAAAGAAATAAACTTTCCAAACCTTCATCAACACGAGGAGAACAAGGTCTAGTGTCACCATACAATGTAGTGATATTATCATAAGTTTCTTTATAGGCTTTTGTCATGATATCATGAAGAGGATCTTCAATATTATCTTCCACCAATGAAACCTTTTGGACATGTTCAATGGGATCACTTGGTATTTGTTGCTCAGTGGATTTATCTAGAGGGCTTTCTGGAAAGGTATCAACATTGCAACACACTTGAGAATACACCAAATCTTCAATGTCTTCAGCTATGGTGACATGAGGAGAGTCTTCAACAATGTGTTCCATCATGGGATCCTCCTGGAGCTCTTCAATATGATCATCTTGGATTTTCCCTTCCTCAGAATCTTGCTGTGTAGTGGGAGATACCTCATTTTCTTTAAGAAGATGCTTAATTTCTTCATCTCTTAAATAATTTCTAGGATGCTTTTTGATGGGAGTATCATGGACTTCCTCTTTACTTAAGTGTTCAAGAAGTGATTCCAAGTCTTCAATACTTTGTATCATGGAAAAAGGTCCATCATATGCTTCCGAGTGATACTCTGTCCTAGATAGGTAGAAGGTACAAATCTTTTCAAGGAACTTTTCTAAACCATTCATACTACCCCTGCCATCATGCCACTGCTCTAAAAACATCCAAAGGAAGCTTGGAAAAGAAGTTATACATTTATCAGGAAGGCATTGATAGAACCAGTAATCAGCCTCATCCTGAAAAGTTCTAGCAAACATCTCCATCATATTGTCTTCATAAATAATATTGAAGTTAGCAATCAACTGAAGGAAAGATCTGACATGCCAGATGGCCAAGTCACCATAATCTCCATGAAATGTTGGAAGCCATTTATATGCATCACCCATACCATCATCACAGTTAGGAAAACTTGGGATGTTCGAGAAATCAATAGGTTGAAACATTAAGGTTAACTGGGCACCACATTTCTCCTTTAATTTATCCAAAATGGTATCCATTCGATATAATGATTAAACCTTGTACTGACAAGGTGGAGCTGTCAAGTGATGAGCTTTGAAGGTTTTAACATGTTGCATGGGCTCATCTACACACAACAAAACTTCACAAGTTTATGAGAAAACAAGGTTTTATCCCTTCAATGGAGTCGCCATGTGAAACAGAAAAATAAGCATTTATGAATCTTTTCACAAAAATTATTTTTTGCTTTTCTTTGTAAAAATAAAAACTGAAAAAAGGTCACTGGAGTCGCCAGATGAAAATTAAATATTTACTCTAAGCATTCATCAAACAAAGAAAAAAAAAAAGGAAGAAAACAAAAGTCATACTCGGGAATAAAAAGATTTATCCCCGGCAACGGCGCCAAAAAGTGTTGCCACCTTTTCACACACCTAGATCACGTGGCAGAAATCTTCAAGCCACTCGGTGTGTCCTTGGGGGCAAGTCTCGAGTCAAGGCTGTCACCTTGTTCTTGACTCCTTCGTTTAGGCTCAACTCCTAACGAAGCCAAGGGGGGTAGACCCTATTAAGTTACTAAGGATGATTTCTTAGTGTGGTGATGTTAAACTGAATCAGTTATTTAGGAGTTTGAGGATTTTAACTATAAACAATCAAGATGAAAAGATACGAAGATACACATGAAAGCACAAAGTTGATACACAATATATATATGAAGCAAAAAAGACCAGTGCCTTAAAAATGGAGTCAAAAGAGATCAGTGTGCTTGCATGTGTTTGGAATAAATGTTTTGCGATTGCATCTTGGTATGTTTTAAGTTAAAAATGAAGTATGAATTGATTAAATTAGGCTAAAGGGGGACTCCAGATATACCCGAGAGTACTTGGAGTATGTCCAAAACAAAGCCTATACGGCTACCCGCAAGGAATATGTGGGCTGAAATGGAGTCTCTAGGGCTGTGTTTGTAACTCACCCATTAGGGTGTGACAGAGATTGGTGCCCCGAGGTCACTTTTCAGTAGGTTCCCGCTTCCTTTGGGTATTTTGCCACCGTAAAGGTTTGATCGAGGTGTTGGATTTTCACCTGATGGTTTTTTAATTGGGGAAGGTGAGTCCTAATTATGCTAGTCACCCAAGTGCTTTTGATACAGCTTGAATGATCGGACGAACCGCAGCCAAGTGTAGAGCATACACACTGGAGTCTTGTAAATTTTAATAAGTTTTAAAAGATGTGTTCTTGCTTAAAAGAAAACCTCCAAGAACCTCTTTCGATCCAAGTGGATCTCAATCATGGAATAAAGGAGGGGTTAATTTTAAAATGCTGATAAACAAAAGATGAGAAAATAACACAACTACACAAATATGGTTTTCTGATTAATCCTACCATGAATCTCTTTCCCCTTTCGGGTCACTCGGGAAATCGTGGGGTAAGTATTATGATTAATTTTAAAAGTAAGATATGGAATATGGAATTAACAAAAATATCAAATATACTAGCCTACAAATCAGATCAATTCTAGTAAAAAGGAAATAAGCAGAAAAACGACGAAAATGGAACCGACGCGAATCCCCCCAGGGGGGATGGGGAATGGGCTCAAAAGAGCCTATTCAAAGGATGATTTTATTACAGTGGTTACAATATAAAAGCACTGACAAAACAGAGCTTTCTTGGTCCTTATATAGGCTAAAACCAATATCTTACCATTTATATAAAAAAATTACAAATTATGTGACAAAAGAGAGACCCCTGGGGGGATTTGAGCGCTCCAAAAGCCACTTTGGACAGCAGCTTCCTTTCTTCTCTGTCAGACCTGATAAATGGCAGCGAGTGAATTAGAATAAAAAATGCCCCAAATCACTTTAAGAGTGCCTTTGGGTCAGCCTACTTTATCTCAAAAATTAATGAAATTAAACTAGCTAAACCGACGAAAAAGGAACCAAGGAAAGCAAGCTTTCCTTGGGATATTGGATTGCTGTTTGTGCAGCCAATTAAAAGCACTGATATTTCAGAATATTGAAATTATTGAACAGCAAATGAAACTACCTTAACAACAAGCTATGAATTTTTCAATAAACTACTTGCGAAACCAAGGCAATTTTAGCTAGATCTCTTGAATTTGAACTTTATGTGCACAATGAAACTAAGATCTAGAGAATTGAAGGGATATTGATAATTATATCTATGTATGCTTTTATTTATTATATAGATCAGATTTAAAAAGAAACCTTAAAGTAACCAGCTTGAGGAAAGTTTAATAATTTTTAAAGGAGGAAGAGAGAGAAAGAGTGTTGGTTTCCTTCAAGATCCACAGTAGAGATTTCAGGTGGAATGCCGAGGGACTATGCCTTTGAAATATATTGAAGGGAATGAAGAAGCAAACTAGATCAGCATCCTCTCCAAAGTGTGAACCTGCAACTCAGCTGAAATCAAAGATCTTGCCAAGAAACTTGTGAGATCCGATTAGTACATACAAAGAGATTCAAGATAACATGCATATAAGCTTATAGGACATGCTAAATATAGAACTATAAACATGCATCAAAGTAGAGTGACAGCCAATAAAATTATTGAACAACACCTTTCCTATCAAGATTGTAATAAGCTAATTACCAATCTTAACCACAGATCTACAAGAAAATAGCAAAAAATGGCCACAGATACAGGTTACCTCAGTAAAACAATGGCAATAATCATCCACACATGTAATGGCACCACACCATATTGCCTCCAAATCTTTTCTTTATTTCAAATGAGAATTACAGCAATACAATAGCAGCAGCACCTCAATCCCAGTTCTAACTAGCTTGGAAGAGGGAGCCTCCAGTAGGATATATACAATTTGCAGGCCATCTAGCCCAAGGGGGGAGAAATTCCTCATGGAATCAAGTGAAATCAACTGATGGAGAGTTCATCAATGCACAACTAAAGTTGGACTGAGCCTACTTGTCAACCGGGGGTCTGATCTGGTTGACACATCAACCGATACACTGACACATCGGCCCAAAACTCATCCAGATGAGCCAAAACGTGTTCAGGAGAGAGGGAGGGAAAAATTCCCCATAAAGGATGCTCAAGATCAACTCTGGATCTGATTTGATCACCTCCTTCAGTCAAGGATTTGTCAGATCCAGTCAATCTGCTTCAGATCTGACTGATTTCAATCAAATCGGTTGAGAATCCATTGATTTATTGATTTTGGAATTGCTCCATTATTCATCAATTTATTAATTAAAATAATCAATAATTGATTTTTGGGTCTTTCTGACTTGAGTGATGGAAAATCACTCAAAACTAGGAAATAGTGGGTCCATGGGTTTACCTGGTGCTCTTAGCTTTAAAATGAGCACCTACATGACTGAAACTGATTATTTGGCCCACTTTTATTACAGACTCAATTTTTCCAATTAAACTATTAAAAAATAGCCTAAGTTTTGGAAAAATTAAAATTTAATAGAAAACACTGAAAAAATTGAAAAATTGAAAAATTGAAAAACTCCTAGGGGGACTTAGACATGTTCATATGACTCAAAAATGATGTCTAGCATGCTTATACATTGACACATAGACTCTAATAACCTCAATAGGCCTAAATGCCAAGCCGACCACCCCAACTTTGGAGGTATGGAGTGAAAAACATAGAAATTATCAGTCGTTTATTCAACAACCAATAATAACCAAGGGAAAAAACACCCTGGGCTGATCGGATTGACAAATGAAGTCTAAGAGACCGAGTCTTTTACAGACACCATCATGCTAGAACATTTATTACAATTCCCTCATGGAGTATGAACATGTGATATGATACAACAAGCACTTCCCAGAAGTACTTCCAAAGGTCTTTTTAAAGTTCGAACAAGTCAACCCTGTCCGGTTCACCAGGCTCACTTGATAACAACCACTAAGTAAAAATTAGGTGGTAACAAGACTACCAATGAAAAAGAGCCCCCATTGGAGTCTTCTTCGTGCTTTTAGACTCTCTAAAATTGAAAGCACCATCGAGCATTTACCTTCTTGGGCTCGCCAAAAATCCACAAGATCGTACCATAATGGTGTCCCTAGACACCACCCCACAGAAAATAGTTTGGCAACATTCCCCTATTGGGTCACCTTTGTTCAAAGTACTCTGCAATTTGTCTTCCTTGGATTCCATCAATATCACAAGTGTTTACCTCCTCCAAGTATTTCCCATTTGCAGTGACATCCCCAGTATTACAACTATGATCACATTCCCATGAGTCAAGTTTAATTTGCTTCCTGGTCCACCCTACCATCATACTCTAAACAAAGGAAGTTTGAGTCTACCAGACTCCCCTTGCCCCTGCTCAATTCTTTCCTTTCCCCCCCTCCCCCCATTCAGTGGGTCAGTCCACAGATTGTCTCACATCTTTCGGTTATCTCCCTCATGCTCTTGGTCAAGGAAACATCATTGCCTTGGGGCAGCTCTCCCTCTGTTGACGAAAACAAACATATTCCAGAGGATAGACCTAGAGGTCGCTATACCTTGGCTTCATTAACATCATTGATGAGTTGCTTGGACCACTTAAGAGGAGTCCTTAGTGCCTCTTGGGATGGTTGTTTCTCACATGCTCGACTCCAACTACATCATCGCACCGTTGAGATTCGTACAGGGTTTGGTCTAACAGTACTTGGTCGAAGACCCTAGATGTCACCTGACTCTAGCACATTGATGAGTCTACTCGAGGGACCTAAATAGGTTATGTCCCTTGTGATTTCTGGGTTGCGTTGGAGATAGTGTTTAGAAGCCCCAGCAATGCTTCGATATACCTTTATGATTGATGCAACATACTTGTACCATAGAGACTCTGACTCTCAATCACTGAGTCCATACAGCAATGTACCATTCCAGATCGAGCAAACCATTAGTCATGAAGATATAACATTCCATGTGAATGCCATGGGTCCAATGTACCAGATTAGTATTGTATTCAGCCTCACATTGAGGGAACCATTATTGTATCATCAGTTGTATATGTTCGGCTCTTGTATTTTAGAGCATAGATCAAATTATTCTTTTGACATTGTCACGAGCATGGGGATGCCCGCCTTTTCCATATACATGTCACACATTATTTGTATCTGACCCATTGATGGGAAACATATTAATACAAAAACCAAAAGCCACCATGCCCTAGCCCTGGAAGCACCACCTCACCACAACAAATCCTATGATGTTCGTTGGCCATACGATGAGCTCCTGCACTCACACATTAGGGGGCAATTTGTTAACTCAAAAAATCCCTCAGTAAGCTCTCCATGACCTACACCACCCAAGGACACCACTTCAGGACCCTCCATTAGACCCCCACACCCTAAAAAATGCTTAAGGATGAAGAAAAGGGCTTAAAAACCCCAAAAAGGACCCTAAAATACTCTCATAGGAGCTAAAGCCCCCAAAAAAGGATAAAACCCTAAAAGGAGCTAAAATTAGGGCGAAAGGGGCTAAAAGCCCAAAAAAGGGGCTAAAGCCCAGATCAAGGGCTTAAAACCCTAAAACCACAAAAAAGCTATAAAAGGAGGGTGGGGGGTCACTCTCAAAACACTTCTCCCTTGAATACTGTTATGCTACCTGTGGATGCCTTGAGACCCTTTGTCTCTCAATCCACCCACACTCCCTCTCCTCCATCTCCATTGAGCCATAGCTCCTCCATCCAAGAGAGGTGATTCTTCAAGCCAGGGCATGGTGGCCCAATTCCATCTAAGACAAGGTATACCAATGTTGTTTCTTTCATTTTCTTTAGTGTTTTGTAGTTTTTTCTAACTCATTTTTGTTTGCAGGTTTGTGTATAACATGTTTTTTGTAGGTTTCTAGTTTCTAACAGTTGTTTGTAGGTTATTGGAAGCAGAACCCTAACCCATTGTTTGTAGAGGGGTTCTCCATCTTTGTTTTCATTACTGTTCTTTACATTCCATTTTTCCTTTCAGTCTTTCCACAAGCAGGAACCTACCCTTCTGTCCTATAGATAGAAGGGAGCCATTCCTACCCTTGTAGCAAGGAGAAATCCCTACTACACTACCCGCCTCAGAAGGCTTATCCAGACAGGTGGTACACCAACCACTAGCTCCTGCATGATGGCAGGGATGTGATCAATACGTAAGGTAGGTACTTTCTTGGTAAGCCTAGCCAGCTTCCCCTCAAGAACCCTAATCAAACCCTGGTCCTCTCCCAAAACATGACACACATACATGCGTGGATGCCCAGCAAGGTGGACTAGTCCAATATCTGCATTTTGACATTTTAAAAAGGATTATAACTCTTATACATATGTATATATCTTTATAATTAAAATTCATAAAAAAATTTAAAATTTTGAAAATAAAAAATACCTGACTCTCCCCATGCTCCTCCAGGAGGGAGGACAAGGTCAGTATCACCACAGAAATCTAACCCAGCATATGGAAACTGCTCCAATGCTGGCAACTGTCGCTCCCACCAAAATTAGAAGTCATCTTCATAGACACTCTAGACCAATCTACCACCTCCTTGGTGGAGGAATATCTCTCCCCACCTACTCAGCCTAGGATGACGGGGAGAATGAAATGGTAATGGTACTGCAGGACTCAAACCCGACACTCTCTCAAAGAAAAAGGCTACTAACATGTTGGAATAACCAAAATTTTTCCTCTTGCCTCTTTTGCAATCAGCGAGCTATTTCCTCATTATCTGGATCACTCCTGAACACCAATCATATAGGGCTCCCTGCATACAGTCCACTGCTAGTCTCATTTGTTTCCGAGTTGTAAGGTGAAGTGATGATGACCCTGCAACCCTCACTATAGTGCTCACCAATACCTGTAAAGGAAAGTTGTGAATTTGAACAATAGGGATGCAGCTACCCCTATTTTGAGTGCTTGGCTCGTAGTATATGTCTATATAGTTCTGTACACTTAGAAGGACACTGCATCTACCGGTAGCTTCCAAGTTCACCGGAGCTCCTCGTCATGATAAACCGAAAATGAAATAGACATATTCCGATATAACCTCTAGAATCAAATGGTGAGTTTTTTATTAATATTTTGAACTATTTATAGAAAAAATATTTTCAAAATGGGTTTTTTCCCTATAGTTCATATTTTTTAAACTAATACCATATCTTCTTCTTCTATGTGACAGGTTTATGGTCGTTTTAAGTTTTTTTTCTCGCTCATATAGGATGGTTTGTTGGTAATTTCACATGAATTTTGCATTTATACCTAATACATCTTAATCCTAGCATTAACACTTTGACCACAGACTATGGTATCCTTAACCATTAGTTCCTTGTTTTTACCATTGTTCTTCTGTGGATAGGACTTTCCTCCCATGAGTATCCTCATTAGAACCTACGTATTGTCTTTTGATACTCATGCTACAACTGTCATAGGTTCAGGGGAGTCTTTTTAGCTAATTTTCACGCCAAATTGAGCCTCATTTTGGTCTCTTTTTACAAGCTATCCCTTTATAAGACTCCCCGCCCTTATGGAGTTTCTTTAGGCCCAGGTCTAACTCCTCAAAGTAGACTTGAATACCGAGTAAACTTGTCCGTTCAAGCTCGTTAAGAATATGTGAATGGGCATCCACATTGGTGGTAGGTTATCTCTTTCTCGGACCATGTGGAATAATACAAGAAATGATCACTCTCTTTTCTACGGAATTGAGAAGAGTATTCTCAGGTACATGATTATCACTTTTCTAGACATGAGGGACTAAATTTACGGAAAAGGAACACCCATTAGGAGCTCAGTTTTCTCTTTTTTGTGCTCTAGACCTAAACATGAAAAAGATTCAGAGTGTACTTTATGTCTTTGTCATGCTCGTTAAACACTAAGAACAAAGCATCGAGTTTATTGTTGTAAGATCCATTTCTTGTACTCAAATGGATCTTTCCGAGTGATATTGCTTTCCTTCACACTCGTAAAACTCAAGCTATATGCTGCTCTCGAATGAGCATTGGGTAGGTGGTAATTTAACCTTTTTCGGACCTCCCTAACTAAGTATGAAAAAGGTTCAACTTTTCTTCTATGAAATTTAAGAGAGTTCTTCTGTGGTATGTTTTATACTTTTTCAGCCTTAGGAGACTAAATTGGACGAAAAAGGACCCCCTTGGAGTCTTCTTCGGAGTTTCTAGACTCTCTAAACATGAAAACACCAAGTGAGCATGTACTATTTTAGGCTGATAAAATCCAAGAATCAGTGACATTATCAAGCATTATTCCCTCTTCTCTTCAAGCTTGTCAAAAAATGAGGAGAGACTTGAGTTGAATTTCCTAGACTCGTTAAAATTTAACAGGGAAGATAAGGAAGAAGTTTTCTTTTGGTTCTCAGTTAGTGGCAGCATGTCTTCTTCAAACATAGCACTCTCTGTCTTTTTCGATAATCATGTCTCAGTGTTCACTTTCAGTTCAGCTATTACTTCGAGTTTCTTACTCCTCCTCTTGTCAGTTCTACTTGGGGAATCTGATCATGTCTCCTACATGGCAGATAAGTCTAGTTGTATTATCTGTAAAGTTAAAATCTGCCTTGGGTCATCTCTGTGTCATGCTCACTGTTCAAGGATTTAATCTTGTATCTGATCTATATCCTGATTCCATCATTTTCTTATCTATTATTACTTGTGTCTCCCTTCCTTTACCCAGTTCCTAGTCACTCTTGTGACCTGTTGGAGGATCTATTTCCTTCCTCATCATAGTATGGTTCCGCATTAGCACTTCCTGACGACGAAGACCTAGATTTTTGACGATTGTACCTTAGGATTCACTTTCATTTTTGTGAATTCCTTTGATTCAGTTGTCAAGTATCACCTATTGGTTGACAATCTATTGAATCCTATCCATGTTCGACTTCAATAACATCTATTCACATGGCTTGGATTGTACTGGTTCTTTGGGATTTTCTATGAAGACCTTAGTTTCATATCTATGGACTAAGTTGCGCAAGATTATGTTCTAGTCACTCACACAGCTTCTAGATCTTTGAAGACTCATCATGATTGTATATTGTGGCTTTGATCCACCTTTTTAATATACGTGGTCCTGTACCTGTACTATGTTATGTACTCAAATATTGTAAAGGAGCTAGTGTTCCAGTATATTGAACATAGCATCCTCGGATATGGCTTTGTATATGACATTATTATGTATTTGTTTTAGGTACTACCTCTGCTCCATTGGACTTCTGAGTTCTCCAAGATAATGATTATAATGTATTTCAGCCATCGATTCCCCCTGACCTCACACATTAGGAGGAATCTGTTATCAACCCAAATGGCACTTCTTCATCTGAGTGCCGACATTCCTTATGTTGGTACACAGAAGGACATCTTAGGATTGAAGTTTTCCAAAACACTATAGATGGGCATGACATGAGATGAATTTACCCTTGAACCAGCTTGCCATATTATTTTTCTAAGTGTTGAATGGCATACACGACTATCCTCATTGAAACTCGTGTACATACACAACTATTCCCATTGACAACTCGCGTACTGTACACGACTATCGCCATTGCAACTTGCGTACATCAGCATATGCGGGTTTTATTTAAGTAAGCGTATCATACGTGGGTTGCCTATATTAATAGTCATGTACATCTTGATTCGACATTAAAAAATATAAATCACAATTAATGGAGATTAGTTGGGTCCTAATCATTAACTATCCTAACTGTTTCAACCTCCTCAACCTTCGAAACCACTCTATTTCCCAAAGTATAAATAGAAACCTTGGGGAGGGCATTAATCAATCATGTTTGGAGAGCAAAGTTATGCTGGTGGTATATCTTCAGAATTATTGGAGCAGCAGAACTTAGAGTCCTTTGGTTGCAAAGGAGTCATTGTCTCAGAAGCTGGGTTGTACTCTTATCTCATTCACTGATTGTTAATAAAGAGAATTCTTCTTCCAATATTGTGTTGAGTCTCTTTCATGTATCATGGTTGATGAATATATTCAATTATGCAGTAGATATATTGTTTGTCTAACCTCTCATATATACATGTATAAGATTGTACTTGGAGAATTTTCTCTTTGCAGGTGAAGGTGGTGCATCCCTGGAAGCTTTGGAGAGAAGAAGAGTGAAAGAAGATGAAGCTTGGATCAACCATCGGTAATCAGGTGAGTCAAGTATTTCTTCCTATTTCCTTTCTGTACTCTATTAAAGCTGATTGTCTGCAAGGTTAGTAGTAATTTGGTAACCCCAGACCCTAGGTTACAAGGGTGTTTAATCCTAAACAACATACACTCCCTCTGTCCTTGTTCGACTCTTTCCCTTACCCCCCCATTCAGTGGGTAAGTCCTTAGATTGTCTCACATCTTCCAGTTATCTCCCTCGCACTTCTGGTCAAGGAAACACCATTGCCTTGATCTAGGGAAGGTCTCCCTCTATTGAGGACAACACACATATTCTAGAGGATAGAACCAGAGGTCCCTATATCTTGGTTTCATTAACCTCATTGATGATTTCCTTGGACCACTTGAGATGAGTCCTTTCGAGATGGTTGTTTCTCATGTGCTTGACTCCAGCTACATCATCACACCATTGAGATTCGTACAGAGTATTGGTCCATGTAGTATCTGGTCGAAGACCCCGGATGTCACTTGACTCTAGCACATTGATGAGTCTATTTGAGGGACCTAAGTAGGTTTATGTCCCTTGTGATTTCTAGGTTGTGTTGGAGACAGTGTTCAAAATCCCCAGTAGTGCTTCTATATAGATTTATGATTGATGTAGCATACTTGTACCATAGAGACTTTGACTCTCCATCAGTGATTCCATACAGCTATGTGCCATTCTAGATCTAGCAGGCTATCATTCATGAAAATATAGAATTCCATGAGAATGCCATGGGTCCAATGTAGCAGTTCTTCATATCAGTATTGTATTCAGCCTCTCATTGAGGAAACTACTATGTATCATCAATTGTACATGATCGACTCTTGTATTATAGAGCATATATCACATTATTATTTTGACATTGTTACAAGCATGGGGATGCCCGCCTCTTCCATATACATTTCACACATTATTTGTATCTCACTCATTGATGGGAACAATATTAATGCAAAAACCAAAAGCCACCATGCCACAGGCCAGGAAGCACCACCTCTCCACAGAAAATCCTATGATGTCTATCGGCCATACGATGAGCTCCTGCCCTCACACATCAGGGGGAAATTTGTTAACCCAAAAAATTCCTCACTCAGCTGTTAACACCCAAAAAGTGTTCACTACCTCATCTACCCCACTACATGGCTCATTTGTCCATTTTTCTACCATATTTCCCTTAAAAACACCTTTTTTCCTCCAAAAATACCCAAAATTCCTCTAAAATAGCAAAAATCCCCTAAAAAGGGAAGAAAAAATATAAAATGATGAGGAAAAGGAGGAAAAAACCCTATACAGCTGCCCTAAACCATATGGTTTCCAAAACCATGGGCTAGCACTCCACCACTGAAAAACTATAAATAGGTGATGGAGACCCCTTATTTCATATCCACAATCATAAGCACCCTTACTCTGCCAAAGTAGCTCTTGAAACCCTAGCTCACCCTTGAGCTACTTTCACCTTGAGAGCCCCTTTTGGCCCATTTTCACCATTGGAGAAAGAGAAGGAGCAAGTTGGATATTGGAGCCACCTTCTTGGATCACTGCAAAGGGCTTCACCAACCTTCACATTGGAGGTAACATTAATACAAAAAGCCATTCTTTACATCTTATTTTTCTGTTTCATGCACATGTTTAGAGTAATTTGTATTTTTGTCTTAGCATTTTAATTTACATTTATTGAACTACTACTAAGGAGTCTCTTCTCCTTAGTAGGTGCTCATTCGCACAAGCTAGGGGTAAAACCCTAGCTACAGTTTAGGAAACTCCCCTAGGTTTGAATTTCTGGTTTCAGTTTAAAAAATTGTTTTAGTTTTCTGCAATAATTTCCTGTTTTTCCTTTCGGCTGTCCCTTTCGACCGCCGTAAACCACATCTTTTCCCTCTGCAGTCGCGTCCCGACCGCATCTTTCAGGCCTTTACTTGCGACCCGACCGTGGCTCTCAGACTGTTTCCGGCGCCCTGCCTACAGATTCAAGTCTGTTACCTGCGATCCGACCGCGGCTAATCAGCCTGTTTGCTGCAATCTGAATGCGCCTGTCGGCCATTTTCCCGCGTCCCAATCGTGACTTTCAGCCATTTATCTGTGACCCGACCGCGTCTGTCTGCCCTTTTCCTGCGATTCGACTGCGCTTTTTTCCTATTTCCTGCGGTCCGACTGCTTCTGTCGGCTAGAAAGCCGTGACCTGTTTGCGCCTATTCCCCTCAAACCCGCGGTTTGACCGCCCAATTTTACCACAGACCCGCGGTCCTATTTTTGAACCCAGCCCCTTTGCTGCAATATTTTCTGCATCTGCACAGCGATCTGTTCTACCTACATCCCTACTTCCCTACACCCTTTTCTGTAACATCATTTCTGTTCCCTTTTACAGAATCTGTTTAAAATTTTAGCATTTTAATTCAGAAAATTTTGCATGTTAAAGTTATGAATTCAATATTATTGTTAGTTAGAAAGTTTCCCCCCTTGTGGCACTTCTATTTTGGGTTCATCACCTCACGAGCACACACTCTGTCACATAATTCAAGTGAGCCTTA
>LPNX010262508.1:15053-155410 GCA_001517045.1 Pseudotsuga menziesii
TTTGTAGTTCTCAGGATATCCCTGTATAGGGGTATTGCGGTAAAAGGACCAAATGGCAGATTCACCTTTCTGGACGTGTCATGAACGGGGTATCTTAGTTGCCATTCTTCTAGGATTTACTACCCGGTGTCCCTCCCGGTAGGGGGATATCTTAGCCACTTGGCTTCCCTATTCATATTGTCTAACTTGGATTTCATCACCTTGCAGAGGATATGTCTAGTTGAGTCAGAATATTTTTAGTTAGGTGTTTGCATGCTCCCTTACCTCCTTTTGGTCTAGTGAGTCCACCATTTTTTATTTTTAGGAAACCTGCTGCTTGTTGGTATTCTGACCATTTCTGTTGACACTCCACCTATTGTAGCACAGCTGTTACAGTGGGTGTTTTGAGTTGGTTGTTGGCTTGAGTGCCCTATTTTTCGAGCTCTCCTTCTGCACACTCGGTTGCATTAGGGTTTTTGAGCTGTTTTTTACCCACCTCAACCCACAAAGATTTGACACCATCTGTCACCATTGAGTCCCCGAGACATTCTCGGTGCCTCAGGGGTGAACCCCCACAGCACGGTTCACTTGACACCACCCGTCATCGACACAGATCATCCTCACTTGATACCACTTATCATAGATCTTGATCCTTGTCACTTGACTCCACTCATCAGCGGCATAGGACTCCGTCGCCAGATATTGACGCCCCTTATTTTACCTTCGATTCTGAGCCAGAGTCTAAGAACCCCATTTACACTGCCCCTACTAGCCCCATGGCTGGCGTGACTTCCACTCCCTTCTTGGTCGGGACCATTGGTGGCACATCCGCCACTACACTAGTTACCACACCCGCTTTGGGTATGCCCTCCATGGGGTCCCCATCTACTGTTCCCCTTACGGCACCTATTCCCGCAGTGGGAATACCTATTCCCACTCCATCAGTGGCTCACACTACCCATGGTGGTGCAGGGCAGTCCTATACCACCTTAGTTCCCCCACTTGGGGGCAACCTCCCTAACACTACCCTCCACTTGGGGGCATTGGCCCCAACTTGGTCCAACCCACTACTGTGTCACATCCTTCTTCCAGTTTTCCATTCATGGCTAGCCTCAACCTGCCTGACCTAGCCAGATTGACCAACGACCCTATCCAACATGACCCTGCATGGCCTCACATGCCCACCAAGCTCCCCTTTGACATCCCTAAGTTCAAGGGCAAGGCAGGTGAGGACCCACAAAACAACATTATGTACTTCCATCTATGGTGTTCCTCCAACTCCATAGTGGACGACTCTATTCGCCTCCGTCTCTTACAGCGCACCTTCACTGGCTCTGCAGCCAAGTGGTATATCGAGCAACCCCATGGAACCCATGCCACCTTTGCTTCCCTTGCCTCAACCTTCCTGCAGTTCTTCCAGTTACTTGTCCGCTATGACGCGGGCGTTGATATCCTCCTATCGTGCAGACAAAACACGGCTACCCACATCATGGACCACATTCATGAGTGGCGTCGACGCCGTAGCTTATGCAAGATCAAATTAGACGACCGTATCTTCCTAGATTAGTTCCTCAAATCCCTTCTTCCTTTCATTGCTAAGGATGTGGCATCCGAAAGACCCCAGTCTGAAGAAGAGGCCATCCTTAAGGCCCAACAATTCGACCTCATTTACGCCCAGTCGAGTTATCTCTATACCATTATACCTGACGCCCCTCGTGGCGATTCTCCCAGCACGATGCGCCGGGGGCATCCCACGCTGCCGACGGCATCATTGGCCGTGTCTCTTCGCATCCTCAACCATTTTCCATAGCACGTCCTACCCCAGGCCCTGACCTTTTAGGGGCTACCTCACAGTCTGGAGCAACCAACTCGTATGCTCCCATGACACATCACCACCATTCCCATGGACCCTCATGTCCACCTTAGTGTTTCTGTCATGCGACTCCCGCTTACGCCCCTCCGGTCGCACCTTATCCCTACTACCACCAGCAGGCTGCACCAGCTCCTGCGCCTTCACAAGCCCAACCCGCTTATTACCCGCCACAGGAAGCCCCTGCGGAAAACCCACAACCCGCTCCGCAGCCCTATCAGCAACCCCCTCAAGTTACTGCCCCTGCACAGCCTCCACCTACATATCATCCACTGTAACCTACTCTAGCACCTGCGCAACCTCAAAATCCACCTGTTGCCCAAGGGCAAGTTTACGCCCAACAAAACCCGCAGCAAAACCAGAACAACCAATGCAACCAGGGCCAGCAAAACCGCAATAGGGGCCGAAATCATGGAGACAACCAACCTACAGACCAAGCTGGTCAACCCCCTAATCCCCCCGATAATAATAATGCAGCCCCTGCTAACCAAAACCCTGATCGCTCGCCCAAACAGGCTAAAAACCCCAATTTATGAACCAACCATCCTTGTTCTATTTGCGGGGTCTATGGCCACTACACACATACTTGCCCACACTTGGAGCGAGCTTGGAAACTTTGGGTTGATGATGCCCACCGCCAAGGGCATGCGGCTCCTCAAGCACCACCCAACCCCCCACAACCTCAACAACCACCTTTGGTGCTGCAAAACCCCTTACCAAACCAGGGCGTAGTGAACACTCAACCGTTGGCTCCCCCTCAAGCCAACGTGCCAACCCAACAACAAATCACTTACGTTGCTCCTGATCAACCCATGTTTGACTCAGGTACCCACCACTTGTTAATGATGTCCTCCGCTGATGTCAACCTCCAGACCCGGCGGAACCAATATGGCTCCACCTCTGAAGCCCCTCCTGCCGATAAACCCACTAACGCTCATCCCACTGATCAGGCGTTACGTATACCTCCACCACCACTAAATGGCGCTCCCAAAGCACCTCGTTTCCTGCTTCACCGTATCAACAATAACCCCAATGCACGGGCTGCGTCAAACTACAACATTGTCGATGACTTAGCCCAATCTCCCTCAGCCATGTCTGCGTTAGAAGTATTAAAAAACTGCCCTTCGCAGCGCAAGACTTTACTTTCAGCCATTGGGGCTATCGATCTAAATGATTTGAATTTAATGGCATTTGATTTGGACCAATCCGAACCCTGCATGCCTTCCACTTTAGCATTCCAAGTTTCTGTTTCCATTCGGAATTTTGTCATCCATCGATGCATTATTGATGAAGGTGCCTCTACATGTGTCATGTCCTGGGCTCGTATAAATCCACACGACAGTACCATTTTATATACACACTTCTTCTAGTTCCCTAACCCATGAAGAAGTCCCCCTGTGCCTCTTGGCGCTATGATCGATCCTCTCGGCAGCACCCCCAATTAGGTCGCCTTTGTTTAGAGTATTCTGCAGTCTCCTTCCATTTTACCATAGCTTGAGTCACCCTTAGCCCAGTCACCCTCCCAGATCCAATACAGCTATGATCCCCTTACCACCAGTCAGTTTCATATGCTGCCCGATCATCCCCACTATCATACTCTGAACAAAGGAAGTTTGAGTCCCCCACTCTACTTGCCCAGTTATTGCCCCCGGTTTATCAATCCTGCCATCAGTACTATCACATTTTGGTTTTTCACCTCGTGCTCCTATCAAGGAAACATCATTACCTTGATAGTTGCAGGTCTCCCTTTGTTGACGACAGCCCCTCTATTCCAGAGGATAGACCCAGAGGCCCCTGCACCTTGGACCCATCACCATCTGTGGTGAGTGCCTACGGACCATTTCCTCTAAAATAGCAAAAATACCCAAAAATTCCTCTCAAATACCCAAAAATACCCAAAATTCCTCTAAAATAGCAAAAATCCCCTAAAAAGGGAAGAAAAAATATAAAATAATGAGGAAAAGGAGGAAAAAACCCTATACAGCTGCCCTAAACCATATGGTTTCCAAAACCATGGGCTAGCACTCCACCACTGAAAAACTATAAATAGGTGATGGAGACCCCTTATTTCATATCCACAATCATAAGCACCCTTACTCTGCCAAAGTAGCTCTTGAAACCCTAGCTCACCCTTGAGCTACTTTCACCTTGAGAGCCCCTTTTGGCCCATTTCCACCATTGGAGAAAGAGAAGGAGCAAGTTGGAGCTTGGAGCCACCTTCTTGGATCACTGCAAAGGGCTTCACCAACCTTCACATTGGAGGTAACATTAATACAAAAAGCCATTCTTTACATCTTTTTTTTTCTGTTTCATGCACATGTTTAGAGTAATTTGTATTTCTGTCTTAGCATTTTAATTTACATTTACTGAACTGCTACTAAGGAGTCTCTTCTCCTTAGTAGGTGCTCATTCGCACAAGCTAGGGGTAAAACCCTAGCTACATCAGCTCTACATGGCATACCCAATGACACCCATGTATGACCCTCATTTGACCCCATTTGACCCCCACACCCTCAAGAAGGCTTAAAAACAGGAAAGGGATTAAAAACCCCTAAAAAGAGCCTGGAGAGCTCTCATAGGGGCTAAAGCCTCCAAGAAGGGGCTAAAACCCCTAAAACCCTAAAAGGAGCTAACGATTGAGAAAAAGGGGCTAAAAGCCCCAAAAAAGGGCTAAATCCATGACCAGGGGCTTAGAACCCTAAAAAATATATAAATAGAGGGGTGGGGGTCACTCTCAAAACATTCCTCCCTTGCATACTGTTATGCTTCCCGAGTGGATTCTTTGAGACCATTTGTCTCTCAAGCCACCCACACTCCCTCTCATCCATCCTCCCATTGAGCCATAGCTCCCCCATTGACAAGAGAGAGGTGCTTCTCCAAGCTAGGGCATGGTGGCCCATTTCCACCAAGAGGTATAAGCTTTGTTTATTGTCATTTTTATTCTAGTTTTTCTAACTTAGTTTGCTTGCAGGTTTATTTTATGTTCTAACAAGCTGTATGCATGTTTCTAGAGTCTAACCTTGTGTACAGGGTTTCCATTTCTTTCTTTTCTATTCTCTTTACTTCCGTTCCATTCTTTTTTTCTTGCATTACCATCAGGAACCCTACCCTTCTGTCCTATAGACAGAAGGTAGCCATTCTTGCCCTGTAGTAAGGGATAAATCCCTGCTACAATATTGAATATGTGTATAATAGACAAGCTTATGAAGTAATAGGCTGCTGCAATATATAATTACATGAGAGATTCAAATGCATAAGGATGCCATTCGAGAAGGTAAAAAAATAGGCTTACTAAATCTAGTCAAATCCCCCATAGGTGCATAAAGCAGTTTCCAAATCCACCAAGATGCTCACAAATTGGATAATTCAAGTAGGAAAGATAATGAGGGATGGAAAGACAACTGATACATGCTTTTATTAGGAGAAAAGGAGGGAGGATGATGTGGGGAAAAAAAAGTCAACTACACCTAGTCTAGCTTTTCCTTTTGTCTTAATTGTCAATAAAACAAGAAACTTTTCATAAAAAATAGATATGCTCTTGGGAGGATCTAGAATCAAGAAGACATGCTAAAATGGGTTTCCAGGAAGTTTCCCAAGCGTTCCATGGCTCAGTTTTGGCATGTGTTGACTTCTAGGACATGTAGAAGGCAACTAGCATAGAGTGGAATCTAGGAGACTAGGTAATAAGACAAAAATGATTTAATTAATGTCTAAGGTAGGTAACTATGGGTTGATTATTCTAACAACTTCATGATGGTGCAATATATGAATTTAATTTCTTAGATCTGAATGATGTGAAGTCTTATGGTGTTCATTGGGTTAATATATGTTGATGTATTCGATAAGTTAAATGAATATGAATTATGTTATTGTGATGTTTGAGTTTATTTCGAATAATGATAAGTAGACCTTATGAATGATATGCTTAAACCATGGGTATTTGAGTAATACTACAATAAAGTAAGAGATAGTGTGCATGTCCTCTTCTTTCTATGGAAATGTGGTTACTACAACCCTCCCTCAGACATATGAGATAAGTCTACATCTCCTTTGTAGGTGTTGCTGGATAGGGTAAGACCTGTCCGGACTGATTTTTAGGGATCTTGTGTTGATGGGCATTGAAATATCTATGGAGTGAACCCCTATCAACTAAAGTGTGTCAAAAAATGGTTCCGTTGTCAGGACCATAGTGCAAAGAATAATAGGACATGTTGTGGCATCAGACAAAACCAGAGATTCGAGACTGATTCGATCAGAGGGAAGACAATTATAAATCCAGATTTACTGCAGAAAAGTGGTTGGGGAGACATATTTACTATGATATTCATGAAATATTATTTGCTGAGTTTCCAATAATACTGTACAAGTGGTTGACACAAGTTACTTTGTAGAAGAGTAACTTTTGAGGAGGCGAACCTAATCAGTAGACCCCTGAACTAATCCAACAGTTGCAAAGGGTAGACAAGAAATATTCAATAGCTATCAAGGTGTGGATAGAAAACATTTTGGAAGGATATATCACTGAGTTTTTGGTCGACACAGTTAAGTCCTACAATGACGAAGAGAGGGAATCATTTAAGGGATCGAGGGGGAAATTTCTATTATCTTTACAACTGTGGATTAAGACACTCATTTGTGAAAAGGGAATACTGAATATGAACTCTTACGAGTAAATCTATGGTGTGCGGATATTGCAGGTACCAGGAAGGAAAGGGTTGGATGGAATGATATAGGGTAGATGGATGGATGTTACGATGAGACTGTGAGGGAATTTGAGGAATACTATGGCCTCCTACGAAGTGGGGTGAGGTTTCAGGAAGAAAAGAGGTGGAGGAATGAGGAGAGTCCTGGTGCGACTGGAAAAAGAAATTGTGAGAAGAGACCATAAGGGACTAAGTGACCCTAAAGTGACAAAGGAAATTACCAGGCTACGCTCAATTCCAAGGAAGGACCGAACCAAAGCAACAACGTACCTACACCTCTGTGCACTGTGCCAAATTCGAGAGGAAGAATCACAAGGTCATCACAAGATTGTCATGTGTGTCAGCATAATAATAATAATAGTGGACCAATGAATACCAGAAGAATACCCAAAATTGTAGGTGGCGACGTGAAGCTTCCCTTGTTATAGGGTAATGGGACCGAAGATCCTGAGCAGTATTATTAGAATTATTTTTCCATTAGATCTTCAGAGCAATAAGTGTGATCAGATTCTTAATTATTATGTAGTGAAAAGGAATGAGTAATACACATTGAAAAAATCAAATCTCACAAGAAACAGATAAGTATTGCTCAGATAATTACAGTATAAATTTCATTACTTCCCAGTAGTATACAATGGTAATACATAAAGGAGAATTTGAATCATGAGAGATGAATTCAAATCTACCAACTCTATCTGATCGCATGGCTAACTAGAAGTGTATAAATCACTATCATAGTCCAACATTTTAACTCCATATGTCAAATCCAGTCTCTCAATCAGTTATAACCAGTTAAACCAATCTAACTACACTGATAGGTGAGAAGTAAGTGAGAACTAGTGCCTTCCCACATGTAGCCATGCATAACTGGTGCTAACTGAACTGGAGAATATCTATCTAAATATAATTGAACCATATCTAAGCTAAGTAGTTACCAACTACCAAAAACTGAAGGAGGTTGGTGCCGACACTCCCAGTGGCTCCTAAAATGTAGGGATTGGTCTAGGAGGTGCCTAAACTGATGCATGCAAGTGCAGTCGGTTCCATTTAGCCTCTATTGATGTTTCCCACACCCTAGTGATTGGTACATGTGGCCCCATAATTCCAAATGGACCCAATGGTACTAGTGGACCCAATAATAACTAAATTACTCCTAAGTTAGTCTAATATAATCTAATAGAAAATTTGGATAAGGGAGGATTATAAATCCTAACAGCCCCCCTAAATCCCAATTCAGACAACTATGGGCCCTGGAATTAAGGCCAAAGTCACCCATATACAATATAAGAGATAAAAAATGCTGCTTAATAAACCAAGGAAATAGGGGAAACCTCTTGGGAAACCCCCCCTCAAGATAAGCAGGAATCATGAAATACAAGTTAAGAACTTGCAAAATCTTTTGCTGCAATTTGCAGCACTATGCAACAATAAAGCAGTATTATGGTTCTTCTGTGCAGAAACATCCTGAATCTGTGCATGTGAACCTATGAATCCAAACAAAATGATTATCTCTAGAGGAATATTCCTCTTTGGAAGAAGAAGAATATGCTCAACAGAATCATAAATATAGATAGCTGCTAGACGAAAAATGGACCCATGTAGAGCAACTGAAATCAATTGATGAGAGAGAAAAGGTGCTTGAGAATTTAAACCAATTGAGGAAAAACCAAGCAACTGATATATTTCAGACTTGAACATCAAACCATGTGAGGTAAAATCAGCCCCTAGTGTTAGGAGCAAGTGTCTAGGAAAATTTAGAATGTTTCCATCTTTACTAGTTTTGCTAGGAGATGAGCATGTGATCAAATAGATAGGTAGAGAAGCCCTGGGACTGTGGAGAGTGAATGATTGAGCTCCATAATATGATATAGATTCATAAATAATCAATTATTCACAAAATAAAATATCATAAAAATCATAAGAGGAAACTAACATCAAATCCCCAGGAGCAATTTTTAAGGAGGCTTGCGGTACTTGATTTGTCATACCAAAATTGATGAGATAAGATTCAAGCATTAGTGAAAGATAATGAAACTTAAAAATGAACTAAATAATGCCATATAATATCCAAATAGGTTCATATCAGATCTAAATATGTTCATATCAGATCTAAGAGTGTGCTCCACTAAGATGGTAGATGCACAATTTTCTCCTCCAAACTTCTGAAAATTGGTGCATGCAATCTTGTAGGATTTTACTAAAATATCTAGATCAAGGAGAGTGAATGGATCACTAATAGGATCTGATATTATTTCCAAAATATCCATGGTACTATTTATATGCACACCATAAACATCATTAGAGATAGAGAAATAAAATTACTCTTCATTTTCTGAAACAATCACCGGTAAACTATGCACAAAATTTAAAATAGAAGAATCACTAGAGAAAGAATGGAAGGAGAGTTTTTATTCAATAACAGAGATTCAAATTTGTTCTTCTAGATCATCCATATGAGAATATGATATATCATATATCTCATAAACGTCTGTAGCAACAGAAGAAGGATTCACTCCAAAGATACTTTCTTCAATTCGAATTGACTGTGTGGAAAATTATGCTTCTTCTTCATATTCAACAATTTACTTTGCTGTAGGAGAGGGAATAAATTCATCATGATGTATTTTGACTGAAACTATCTCAAAATATAGGATTGGGGGCTCATATCAAATATGAGTGCTAGGTCATCCTGACAATGTGAAAGTGGTGAAGGAGTCCCTCGTAGAAACCATGTGGTTGGATACTCCAGAATCTATCAAGTAAGCCTTTGACAGAGTGAGGATTTCCTTCAAGGCATGTAATATCTCACATTATTCAGTCTGATATCCATCATCAGCAACTCTGCAACTTGTGGAAGGGAAATATTATTCTGTACACATAGATATTTCAAATGGTGGAGTTTCTTCTTCATGCAAGAGTCTTCTAAATGAAAACCCTTCATACAATAGGGACACATCTTATTTTCAAACTTTTTCTTCTTCTTGGAACCTGAAGTTCCTTCAGAATTCTTATGATTCTCTTTAGTCTTCGAATAATATGCTTTAGGCTCCTTCCCCATAGGTATCCATTTATCTTTCTCTTTGGTAGAGTCTGTCACTAGGAGAGCTTGATCTTTGGAAGTCTGGATTACTCCCATTTGGACCAATTTATCTTGATCCTGTATTAAGGACTCAGCACAAGAATCAAGTGAAAGAATATTCCAATTGGGAATGTAATCTCTCCCAAAATGGAATATTGATACAAGTACAGAATACTCAGTATCTAGTTTTCTGAGTATGGAGAGCACATGTTTCTCATCCTTTCTTTCTATTCTGAACTGTCTGCATTGAAGTGCAAGAGACTTGAATTTAGTAAATATTTCTGTATGGTCTCAAAACTACTGGGATGTAAGTCTATCAACGCGTTCTCCAAAATGTGTCCCTGAAGCTCATCTTACTTGCAAAACAATAATTCAAGCTTCTCCCAAGCTTCTTTGGGAGTCCTCAAACCTTCATGGTGAAATAGGATATCTCTGGATATGTGAGTACATAGATAACCACAATATTTATCTAAGAGGTTCAAAAACTTATTTTTCTCAGCTGGATGATGGGGCTCAAACTCCCTTCCAAGTATTATCCTGAATTATCCCGTGTTGCACAAGGAAACTTGGATATCTTCCCTCCAATCAACATAATTCAACGGTGTTAGGATCTGAGGTGTGGAAGGTTGAGAATCCATAATTCTCATGCTGATCAAACAATATCTTCAATCAAGCTACGTAGCACCTGTGGAAAAATCACTACAAAACCAAAAACATTTGCACTATGTTAGAATCAAGCCTTCCCTCTTGACATGTAGAATTTTTTAGGGTCCATCACACCTGCACCACCACTCTGAATGAATTCAGAGGAAGCAAGGCACTCTTTGCGGGACTTCTATGGAAACCCAGCTACATTTGGTGTACAATGGAGAGTAGATAGACTTAAAGCTTTTCGAAGATGGATCTGATACCATATTAGAATTATTGTGCCATTAGATATTTTAAGCAATGAGTGCAATCAGATTCTTAATTATTATGCAGTGAAAAGGAATGAATAATACACACTGAACTGTTAGGATTATTAATCCTACCTTGTCCAATTTCGTCATATGTCTAAATCAAGAGTCATGTCTAAATCGGGAGTCTTTCCAGTCTATTTTTAGTCACTAGCACCATTGGGTCCACTTGGACTAATTGGGGTACATGTTCCAGTTACTAAAATGTGGGGAACACTAGTTGAGGCCTACTTCCACTGATTGAACTTGCATTCATTAGCTTAGGAGCCTCCTAGACCAATATCTACAAATTAGGAGCCACTGGGAGTGCCGATACCAACCAAGGTCAGTTGAGTTGCATTGGTGGCTAGTCAAGCTTAGTTAGGAGTCAGTTACATTCAGTTCTAGTCCTCTACATTCATTTAGTGCTAGGTTTGCATGGTTGCATGTAGGAGAGGTGAATTTCTCACCTACCACAATTAGTTAGGCTTAGTTAACACTTAATTAGACACTTGAGTTGTGATTTTGAACTCTGATGAACTCTGATAATGATTTAGACAAGGTCAGTTAACTATTCATTCAAGTAGAGTAAAACCAATTCAAATTTCCCCACATAGGATTCGAATTCCATGAGGATATTTAGCCATTGTACTTCATTGTAATTATTTTCTAATTACTTTTTGATTAATGAAGTTATTCACAGTTGCAAGCCATTTTTGCACTGTTTCATTCTTCAATTGCTGAGTAAATTGTGTGATCTATCTTGTGAGGTGTGTGTTTGTCCACAGATCTATGTTCTCAATTTAATATGGTATCAGAGCCTCGGTGGACAAGGAACTTCTCCTCCTTAGATATCCTATTGGATCATTTTTTGAGCAAATTTTCTCCTTATAGTATTGCACTAGAAGCGAAGAATTTACCACTTAATATCCCAAGTAAAGGAATTGTTGATCAAGCTTGCTTGATCAACTATGCTAGGTGTGATGAAAATTCCAAAAGTGCAGACTGTCAACCTTATTTTTTTCTATTTGATTGTGTGATTTACATGTTTATTAGTCTCCTTCAATGCATTTTCTACAAGAAGCTAAGTCTCTCTCACTGCATTCACTACAATAGCTCAATCCTCTTCTTTGCATTCTATGTGGCTCCTCCAATGGAGCAACTCACTTCCTTCAACTACCACCAGCAGAAGGAGGACATGGAGACACAACTTCACTCCAAGAAGCTCTTCAGACTCACAATGGAGACAAAGGCAAAGCCAATTATTAATAATGACAAAGAAAAGTACGGGAATAGGATTGATGAAGCCTATGGATGCTTTTGCCTCTCAATCTCTTGAGATATTCTCTTCCACATCAAGGGATTGAAGAATCCCAAAGATATATGGGATACGATTGCTTCCTTATTTGATAAGCAGGATGATCTAAGGGTTTATGAGCTAGAGAATGAGCTGATCTCTCTTTATCAATCCAAATTCAAAACACTAAGTGACTTCTTCACAAAATTCAAGAACCTGATATTCCAGTTGAAGCTATGCAAGGTTGGGAAGGAGGATGATCAAATCTTCCTTTCCATTCTCTCAAAAATCAGTGTAGACTACTCAATATTTGTATCAACCTTTCATTCATTGAAGCTCACCACTCCAAATTGGAGGATTCCTACTCTTGATGCTTTCATTAAATCTCTCACTCATGAGCATGACAAGTTGATCCAAATGGGGATCATTCGATCCTCCAGAGATCAAGCGCTGGTTGCAAGAGGAACTAAGGTAGTGAATGATAAAGGTAAGCAAAAGGATGAGTCTCCTATGAATAAATAGTAGTCAAATGATCCTTTAGGTTCGAAGAGAAGCAAGAAAAATGGAAAAGGAAAGACCCTTTGTTCCTACTATGGAAGGGGCTTTCATCTAGAAAGCTCTTATATGAGAAGAAAAAATGATGAAATGATTCTTCTTCTTCTGAAACATAACATTACTGCACCTACTAGCGTAAGGAAGGCTAACCACACAAAAGACACTGAAGAATACTTCGAAACATGTCATGAACTGAAGGATAGCTATTCAATAGCACATGCCTTCCTTATTGGAGTCTGGAGCTTCCAATCATATGGTTGCATCTAGAGAATCATTCTCTTCTTTGCAGTATTTTGATGGTCATAGTATTCATATGGGAAGTAACAATAAATTTCAAACCAAAGGGAAGGGATCTATATATCTTGAACATGGAAAGTTCAAAGATGTGCTTTGTGTTCCCTCCCTAGCTGCAAACCTATTATCTGTATACCATATGACTCATATTGGATCTCCCAAGTGAGTCATATTTGGTCCTGAATCAATGGAGATCATAGATATCTCTACTGGGAACATCATAGTGAAGGGTGTTGCAAATCATGCCTCCAAGGCATATGATTTCTCACACTTCATGCCATTTTCAGAACCAGTGCACTCTCAACAGCTACTTGCAAGGGAAGGTAAAAACATTTCATCTACTTATTTTGTAGTTTCCACTAGTATTCTAGATCCAACTATATCAATTTATGAGATTGAGATTCAGGGTGATCTAGATCCAGATCCCGTCCCTCCTTCCAAATTTGAAGTTAGGAAGATGACTACAAATCCATCTAACACTCAGAAGGGAAAGACCCTTGTGCTATGTCATGTAATATTACCTCCTTCATAGAGATGCAATAGACTCCCTGTAAGATGCTACATGGTAAGGGCTCAGTCTCTCTACATTCAGAAGAATAGAATTGATCATACACCTCTTCATCGAGCAAGAGACAAAGGTTACATTGCTCCTTCCTTCCATCATCATTTTGGGAGAAGATGGAGAAGTCTACATACCAAGCCCTAGGATACCTGTTCACAAAACATCATGCATGATGCTCCACTACATCATAGAGATTGCAACAACACATTTTCAAGTTTTTCAAACTTGAATCTTGATTCTATCTGCTTAGTTAGAGGGGAGGATTTTTTCCCCAGCTCCTTGTATTGAGCAGTTACTTTAATTTACTTGATGTAATGGGTGACATATGGTCTTAGTTACCAGGGCCCATAGACTATCCAAGTTAGCATTCAGGGGAGGTTTTAGGATTATTAATCGTCCCTTGTCCAATTTGGTCATATGTCTAAATTAAGAGTCATATATAAATTGAGAGTCTTTCCAGTCTATTTTTAGTCACTAGCACCATTGGGTCCACTTGGCCTACTTGGGGCACATGTTCCTGTTACTAAAGTGTGGGGAACACTAATTGAGGCATGTTGCCACTGATTGCACTTGCATGCATCAGTTTAGGAGCCTCATAGATCAATACCTACAAATTAGGATCCATTGGGAGTGCCGATACCAACCAAGGTCAGTTGAGTTGAGTTGGTGGCAAGTCAAGCTCAGTTAGGAGTCAGTTACATTCATTTCTAGTCCTCTACATTTATTTAGCGCTAGGTTTGCATGGTTGCATGTAGAAGAGGCACATTTCTCACCTACCACAATCAGTTAGGTTTAGTTAACACTAAATTAGACACTTGATTTCTGATTTAGAACTCCGATGAACTCCGATAATGATTTATACAAGGTCAGTTAACCATTCAGTCCTTCGATAACGATTTAGACAAGGTCATTTAACCATTCAGTCAAGTAGAGTCAAACCAATTCAAATTTGCTCACATAGGATTTGAATTGCATGAGGCTCTTTATCCATTGTACTTAATTGTAATTATTATCTAATTACTTTTTGATTAATGAAAGCATTCACAGTTGCAAGCCATTTTTTCACTATTTGATTCTTCAATTGCTGAGTAAATTGTGTGATCTGTGTTGTGATTTGTGTGTTTGTCCAAAGATCTATGTGCTCAATTTAATATGAACAAATAAAATCTCACAAGAAACATATAGGTATTGCTCTGATAATTACAATATAAACTTCATTACTTCCCAGTAGTATACAATGGTAATACATTGAAGGAGAATTCGAATCATGAGAGATGAGTTCAAATATACCAACTCTATCTGACTACATGGATAACTAGAATTGTCTAAATCACTATCAGAGTCCAACATGTTAACTCTAAATGTCAATCTAGTCTCTCAATTAGTTATAATCAATTAAACCATTCTAGCTGCAGTGTTAGGTGATAAGTAGGTGAGAACCGATGTTGGAAAAGGGTTGGGGTAAGTTGCACAGCATCGCGGATGCTGCACAAGCTCAGAAGACATTGCGCAAGGAAAATATAGTGCGATAGGCGGAAGATAGACTACTTTTGATTATTTTGTATCACTTTTTGTACTTGTCGACCACTATTTGTGGATATTGGTCATTAGTCATTTAAATTAGTTAGGAGTTAGTTAGAAGTGGACCATGAATGTAAAGGCACAAGCCTATATATAGAAAGAATAATTGTGAATGAAGATATAGATCGATAGATGATTGTGATAGAGATAAAGTTGATCATAGACTATTTTTGGGGTATGTTTTTGGTATGAATGAAGAGATAAATTATTATCTATTTTGATATGTGGTTGTGGAGAAGTAATATGATAAGACGAATGTTGATCTGAATCACTGTTATCTTCTCTTTTTCTGTCTTTTTGTTCCTGCAAAATTGATGATACATGCTAAGTGACTCTGAAATATGGATCTATGATGTGATGTTTTACTATTTATGAATGTTGTTATCTTTTAGATATGTTCCGCACTGGTAGATATGTTACAATTATGAATGAATGATGTGCAATGACGAACAATTATATTAGAGAAGTCGATCCGTTCTAGTTGTTAAGCTGGTGAATCGTCGATGCCCTAATCCTCCTCTATACTACAGAAACTTGGTTCCGTCAGCCCTCCCTTGAACATCTTGGGTGAGACCTCATCTATTCTGCAGGTGTTGGGGGATAGGGTGAAACCTGTCTAGGCCGATGCTCATGGAGATCGTGATGAGTCAAGTGTTGATAGAGTGGGACCCTTATTGACTTGGAATTGTTGGTTGAGGGTTGAGCCAAAAAATGGTTCCATTTTTGGGACCTTGTTGCAACTAAGAGGAGGGGATGTGGCATCTGACGTGACCATAAATCCAAGATTGGTTTGATCAGAAGTTGCAGGAATTTGTTGAAGCAGAAAATCAGAACCTTGGATTGACAACAGAAAAATGGTTGGAGAATTACATACACTACAGTCTGTTAGAATAATCAACCCATAGTTACCTACCTTAGAAATTAATTAAATCATTTTTGTCTTATTACCTAGTCTCCTAGATTCCACTCTATGCTAGTTGCCTTCTACATGTCATAGAAGTCAACACTTACTAAAACTGAGTCATGGAGCACTTGGGAAACCTCCTGGAAACCATATTTAGCATGTTTTCTTTATTCCAAATCCTCCAAAGTGCATATCTACTTTTTCTAAAAAGATGCCTGTTTTATTGAGAATTAAGGAAAAAACAAAAGCTAGACTAGGTGTAATTGACTTGTTTTTTTCCCACATCATACTCCATCCTTTTCTCCTAATAAAAGAATGTATGAGTTGTATTTCCATCCCTCATTTTCTTGCATACTTGACTTAGCCAATTTGTGAGCATCTTGGTGGATTTGGAAACTGCTTTATGCACCTATGGGGGATTTGACTAGATTTAGTAAGCCTACTTTTTGACCTTTTCGAATGAAATCCTTATGAATTCAAATATATCATGTAATTATATATTGCATCAGCCTATTACTTCATAAGTTTGGCTATTGTACACTTATTCAATACATATTAGTGTTATGCTCCAATTTCAGTATCCTTTGATGTTAATTTTGCATGTTTGATTAGCAATTTTGTGAGTGTAATTGTTCTATATCTTGGGTTCAATTTCCACATGGTATCAGAGCCTTTTTATATTGATTTATCTCCTTCCATATTGCTATTGCAGGTTCAACATCTTGATTGGGAGTATATTCTGTTGACTGAAGGGCATAGTTTCTGAGCTATGGACCAATCTCAGAATATCATCTTGACTCCATTTAATTTATTTGAATGGAAAGATGAGATGGAGATATTTTTGAGAGTGAAAGGTCTCTATAGGGATACTATGGAAACTAAGGCAGAGCCCAATGTAGCTGCATAGAAAATCAAATGGCACAACAGGAGGGATGAGGCCTATGGTCTTTTGTGTCTCGGCATTTCAAGAGACCTCCTTTTCCATCTTGATGGATTGACATCACCTAATGAAGTGTGGGAGAATATTGTAGAGATTTTTGGTAAGACAGATGAGATGAGAGGACATCAAATTGAGAATGAGCTGATCTCCTTGAGTCCCAGTAGCTTCGAATCCTTGCAGCTCTATTTTTCCAAGTTTAAAGCCCTTGCTTTGTAGCTAAAACAATGTGGGATCGAAAAGAAGGAAGAGAAACTAGTTTTGGCCATACTCTCGAAGCTTGGCCCTGACTATTTAGTGTTTTTTTTGACCTTCCATGCCACCAATTTGACAGCTCGAGCCTGGAAGATGCCTAAGCTTGCACAGTTCATGGAATCCCTCACATAGGAACAAGATAAGTTGGTGATGATGGGCACCATCAAACCTTCCAAAGACCAAGCTTTGGTTGCTGGAGATTCAAGGGTGGATTCAAAAAGAAAGAAAAAAGATAAAAATCCACCTAAGCAAAAGAGAGACAAGAACAAGTCTCAAGAGGAGCCCCAAGGCTTCAAGAAGAACTTCCAGAAGAAGAAGAACAAAGGAGAAATGAGCAAGTGCACATACTGCAGTAAGGGCTATCATCCTGAGAGCTCTTGTATGAAGAATCAAATTGACATGTTGACCCAACTCCTGGAGAAGAATAACATCTCCCTTCCTAATTGCTCAAAGAAGAGGGAATGAGGATCAAATTCAAAAGACAGAGAGAGAGTACACGCTTTGGTTGCTGGCACATGGCAAGCTCACCTAGCTTCATCATAAACTCTAGAGCTTCTAGACATATGGTTTTGAAAAAAGAGGCATTCTCCTATCTTGACATGTTGAAAGGTCCACCAATAGTTTTGCGAGATGAATCTCTCACTGATAGTTTGGGGAAAGGAAGGATTGATATTGACCATGGTAAGTTCAATAATGTGTTGTATGTTCTAGGTCTTGCCTCTAATCTCTTGTTAGTGTATCAAATGACACACATTGGGTCTCTAAAAAAGGTCATCTTCTCCCCTGATGATGTTTAAATCACTAATATTTTGAATGGTAAAGTCATATCAAAAGGTGTTGTTGATCACACTTCGAAGGTATACATGTTTTCCCATTTTCTACCCTACTCAAACCCCTATGCTCTTCTGATTCATGCTAATGAGGCAAGAAAGCTTTGGCATGAAATATTTGGCCATATTAACTACAACTATATTTCTGATGTGAGTGAAAAAGATATGGTCATAGGGTTACCAAATATCAAGTTTTCCAAGGGAGTCTGTCAAGGTTGTATCCTAGGAAAACACCCAGAGCACAAATTTGAGAGAGCTAGTCATGAGAGAACCTATGCACCTCTTGAGTTGATCCATAGTGAAATTGCTGGTCCATTTCCTCATATGTCCATGAGTCAAGACAAATATGCACTGACCTTCATAGATTACTTTTCCAGGTATTTTTTGGGTTTACTTCCTAAAGCATAAGTCTGAAGTTTTTGACCTCTTCAAAGTCTTTAAAGCCTTGGTTGAAAACCAGTTTGGGAGGAAACTCAAGATCCTCAGATCTGAAAATGGTGGTGAGTATGCCAAGTCTTAGTTCATTCATTATTGTAAATATGTAGGTATTCATATGCAGCATTCGATCCCTTACACACCACAGCAAAATAGTGTTGCTAAGAGAAAGAACAGGTCACTGAAGGAGATGGCAACTTGCATGATGGAGGCTAAGACGTTTCCACCAAAGTTTTGGGACGAGGATATAAACTATGCATCCTACATACAAAATAGGGTTCCTCATAAGTATCTTGATGGTATGACTCCTTTCAAATCTTGGAGTGGGCACAAGCCAGATGTGACCCATTTCAAGATTTTTGGCTCAAAGGCTTGGGCTAGAATTCCAACTAAAAAGAGAAAGGATTTGCACCCCCAAAGCCAAGAATGCCTATTTGTTGGCTATTCTAAAGATTCAAAAGGGTACGAGCTGATAATATTGAGCACTAACAAATCTTTCATTGAAAGAAGTGTTCAGTTCCAAGAATAGCCTTTAGTAGCAGTTGAAGTTGGAGAGTCTTCTTCACCACCAGATCCATTGATTGTAAGTGGAGAGACTAATGAGTTTTCTGATTATGATATATATGTCTGCTAATGATGATTTGATTGCATATCCTGATAGTCCTACAATAAAAAAATGGTCAGCAAATACCATTCATGCAGCTGGGGAACTAGCTGGAAATCCTAGGGACACTAGGAGGACTAGATCTCAGTTTGAGAGTGCCCTTTGTTTGAAAGATCCTTTATTTGCTGAGAAGTGCTATATTATGGTTGAATAAGATACATAGACATATGAATATGCAGTACATGATCAAATATGGAAAACAGCCATGAAAGAAGAATTCAGCTTGCTCCAGAAGAACAACACTTGGGAACTGGTTGATCTTCCCCCAGGGAGGAAGCTAGTTCAATGTAAGTGGTTTTTCAAGACTAAGTTTGCTGATGATGGTTCACCTTTGAAATATAAGGCAATATAGGTAGCCAAGGGCTACTCACAAGTACAGGGTATTGACTACAATGAAACCTTTGCACCAGTGGAAAAGATGGACTCCATAAGGATAACTTTAGCCATTGCAACTTCGAAGCAGTGGGAGGTACATCACATGGATGTGAAGTGTGATTTACTAAATGGTGATCTCAATGAATATGTTTACATGTAGAAACCTGAAGGGTTTGTTTCTAATCCATATTTAGTGTGCAGGTTAAAGAAATCATTGTATGGGCTCAAGCAAGCCCCCAGGGCTTGGTATGCCAAGATTGATGGCTTTCTACTGTCATTGAGTTTTGTTCGATTAAAGTATGATCCTAATGTTTATTTGAAGCTGATTCATGTTTCTTTGATTATTATTTTCTTGTATGTGGATGAACTTCTAATTACAAGAATTTCAAAGAAAGATATTGTCTCCTTGAAGGATGCAATGAACCATGCATTTTCTATGATAGATTTGGGATTGTTGAGCCAATTCTTGGGTCTCGAAATTGCTCAATCCCAACATGGAATCAAAGTACATAATTCTAAGTATGACTTATATTTTCTGAACAAGTTCAACATGAAATATTGAAATCCAAGCAAGACTCCCTTCCTTTCAGGAGTTAAGCTTGAAGAAGCACGTTCTTCACATATGGTAAATAATACACTGTATAGGCAGTTGATTGGGTGTTTGCTTTATCTTACACACACTCGACCTGATATATATTATGCAGTTAGTGTGGATTCAATATACATGGATCAGCCGCATGAAATCCATTGGAGGGAAGCCAAAAGGATCCCTAAATTTGTTCAAGGAACAAGAACTCATGGGATCTTCTACAAAGAAAAATATGATCTTGATTTGATTGCGTTTACTGACAATGATTGGGAAGGTGAAAACATAGATCGAAAGTAAACATCAGGATATGTGTTCATGCTTATAGAAGGACCAATCAGCTGGTCAAGCAAGAAGCAAAGTGCCATAGCACTCTCATCTACAGAAGCATAGTATAGAGGAGCTGTAAATGCAACAACTCAATGTTTGTGGTTGTAGGGAATACTTGGAGAATGTGGCTTTGAATTAGAGTTTTAAATTATTATCTATTGTGATAATCAGAGCAACATTCGAATATGCAATGATCTAGTTTAGAGACAGTGAACCAAACACATTGAGATCCATATGCACTACATCAGACAACTTGTGCATGATGGCACCATTAATCTACTCTTCTGTGCATCTTCAGAACAAGTAGCAGACATCTTCACCAAAGTTTTTTGTGATAAGACATTCAGAAATCTCAAATCACTGCTGGGGATTCCTGATCATGCTGTGAAGCATGATTGATGACAAGATTTTCAAATTTTTTTTTACTGTCCATGTTTAAGGGAGGATTTTCCCATTGGGTTTTTTCCTCTTTCCTTGGTTGAATGGACAAGCAGTATGTAAAGGGTGACTAAGCCTTGTTGTTAGCCCCTATATTTTTCTGATATTTACTCATAAATTAAGTCTTAATGGGGGTGTTATAATAATCAACCCATAGTTACCTACCTTAGACATTAATTAAATCATTTTTGTCTTATTACGTAGTCTCCTAGATTCCACTCTATGCTAGTTTCCTTCTTCATGTCATAGAAGTCAACACTTGCTAAAAATGAGTCATAGAACACTTGAGAAACCTCCTGGAAACCATATTTAGCATGTCTACTTTATTCTAGATCCTCCAAAGCACATATCTACTTTTTCTGAAAAGCTGCCTGTTTTATTGAGAATTAAGGCAAAAGGAAAAGCTAGACTAGGTGTAGTTGACTTGTTTTTTGCTTACATAATCCTCCATCCTTTTCTCCTAATAAAAGCATGTCTGAGTTGTATTTCCATCCCTCATTATCTTTCCTACTTGACTTAGACAATTTGTGAGCATCTTGGTGGATTTGGAAACTGCTTTATGCACCTATGGGGGATTTGACTAGATTTCGTATGCCTACTTTTTGACCTTTTTGAATGGAATCCTTATGTATTAGAATATCTCATGTAATTATATATTTCAGCAGATTATTACTTCATAAGGTTGGCTATTGTACACTTATTCAATATAGATTAGTGTTATGCTCCAATTTCAGTCTCCTTTGATGTTAATTTTGCATGTTTGATTAGCAATTTTTGTGAGTGTAATTGTTCTATCTCTTGGGTTCAATTTCCACATGGTCCTCATGAGTATTTATTCTATTATTTTACCATTATACTATATGAGTGTTTGGCACAGTTTACATATAAGAAGACAAATTTTGAAGGAGGAGAACCAACATCCTGGACCCCTGAATTGATCCAGGAACTGCAAGAAAATGACAACAGAGTGTCACGAGCTGTTGAGATCTGGCTGGATAGTATCCTAGAAGGATATATCACTGATTTGGTATTCGACACTACCAAGTATTACAGCAAAGAAGAAAGGTAATTTTTCAACGGGCCTAGAGGTAGGTTCTTATTATCTCTATAGTTGTCAATTAAAATGCTTATATGCGAAAATGATATATTGAAGATGCACCTAGAGTAGTAGAAATATGATGTGCAGAGGCAGTGGATGCTGTGACTAAAGTGGGAAGATGAATGGGAAGATAAGGGGTAGATGGGTGTAAGTTTCAACGAGACTGTAAGGGAAGCTGAGGAAGAAAGTGGTTGTACAAGGGGAGGAGCAAGGTTTCAACAAGATAAGAGGTAGAGGATAGGGGAAAGTCCTGTTGTGATCGAAAAAAAAACCACAAAGGAAAACCACATGGGATACAGCAACCCTACAATGATGAAGAGGACGAACAAACTTAGACTACACCCAGGACAGTGGTAAGATCAAACCCTAGAAACGCCGTGCCCATGTTTCTGCTCACCAATTCAAACTTAGGGAGAACCACAAATTATACGTTGACTTGCCCGACATGCTAGCAGCAGTCTAACAGTAGTTTAACATCTAGAGGAAGAAGGCCTAGGATGTCGGGCGATGACACAAAGTTACCTTTGTTACATGGGAACAAGACTAACAATCTCGAACAATATTGGTTTCTCTGTGAAGCAGTATGGACTATTAGACAAGCCACAGATGACGATGTCAAGAAAGGACAACTAGCGACTACTCTGCGGGGTCATGTGCTATATTGGTACATGAAATTTATACAGGTTCCTACAGGGACCCCTGCAAAAACTTTGAATGAGGTTTGGAGGGGCATTAGAGGAAATTTGGGGTCTAAAATGGGCCTTATAAGAAAACGCGTCAACAATAAATTTTGTGAGTTGGAATTCAAGAACCAATAGAATTTCAATAAAATGAGTCAACCATAATGGTTGAATTGACATATTTGCCATAAAATAAAACTACTTTTTTGTTCATAATTTCAACATATCTCTCTGTGTTTTTACTCAAATTCCAAGTGAGAGATCTTGTTGGATGCGGAATTTAATTCCGCATCCAACGATTACCCACACTGCATACTTTTGATAGACCCTGCTACCCCTGAAACAATAAATACCTGAAATTGGGGTAGCAAGGTCTTTCAAAAGTATGCAGTGTGGGGACTCATTGGATGCAAAATTAAATTCTGCATCCAATGAGCTCTCCTGCTTGGAATTTGAGTAAAAACATAGGGAGATATGTCGAAAATATGAACAAAAAAATAGTTTTTTTCATTCTTCCTCCAAAATTAATAACTATTATTTTATTATTTTAACTATTATTTTATTATTTTAACTATTATTTTATTATTTTCCTTAGGAGGCCCATTTTAGACCTCAAATTTCCTCTAATGATTAATAGAATAATTCCAAAATCCTAAATAAGAGGCAACACACATTACCGAGTCGAAAGAGATCAAGAATTTTTTGAATGAGACTATGTAAGACTTCGACCAAAGGTTTAAGACATTGATGGAATGAGTCAACTTTGATATGAGCGATGTCCAACATAAAGAGTGGTTTATCGTAGCCATGGTACCTCATATTCAGAAACCACTGATGCAACAGAATATCACAACACAGAGCGAGGCTCTGGAGATTGTGATGAAGTTGGAAGCTTCACCTATGGGGGAGAGTGGAGTTGGAACTAATCAAATCCAAGCGTAGCTGGAAAATTTGACGCTTCAGTTACAAGACATCAAGAAGACAAAAGAATATCATGACTATGTTTGGTGCACTCGGTGTCACGCGGAAGGACACACTAAAGATAACTGCCCCAGTTTCCGAAATTATCTGGTTTCAGGAGCGTCGAACCCATTAAGTTGTGACAGTGTACCATGGTGTCGCATATATCAAGTTTATGGGAACCAACATGAAGAGTGTAGCTACATGAAAAATATAGTATCAAAACCATCCAACCTATATTATTCCTTTTGTAAATCAGTGGGACATGAAGACAAAGACTATTGTGCATATGATATGCTGCAGGAGAGAACATATGACTCATACTTTGTGAAGGGCGAAGATCATCACGTAGTACAGCAACCGTAGACACAACCTTAGATGGTAAAATCTCAACCTCAAACACAGTATACACCACCGCCACAGTATACACCACCACCGTAGATGCAATTCATACCATCGCAACTGTAACCACAGTTCACACCACAGCCATAATTTGTACCACATCTGTAGTACATTCAAATGACAATGGCTCAGCCACAACCACAATATGTTCAATTTGCACAGTATGTTCAACATTAGCTGAATCCCCCTCCACAACAGATGGCTCAGCTGTAGTATCAGCAATAGGGAGAATTTCACGGAGGATTCTGAGGGAGAGGAGGATTCTTTGGACGAGGAGGAGGACAAGGTCATGGATCAGTCTGGTGTTATAATTGTGGGGTATTTGGGAACTATCAGAGATACTACCCACACTTGCAATTCTCATGTACATGTTGCACAATGATTGATCATATTGTCGAAAACTACCCACAGCTAATTGCAAGATGGTAGGTTGGGAATGTTCCTCATTTGCAGAGCCTGAACCAGGTCCAGACTCAGAATCAACTATAAAACAAAAACCAATTGCAGACCCAGAATCAAGTTCCAATCCAGAATCAAACTGTGAATCAACCTATGAACCCCCCATTGAACTAGAATCTGTCGCTGACTCAGAATCACCCATTGATCCAGAATCAAGGGTTGACAGTATCGAAAATCTTAGTAGAGCCCCGAACAATAGATGTTGACATTGCTGTTGTCACCCGCACAGGAGCCGCAAAAGGAGAGGATAGGCCCTGCCCATAGATTCAACTAGCTAGATAGAAGAAGGAACAGTTTGATATCACTACTGAAAAAGATACATTTTTTGGATCCCTGGATGTGATCAGAAGAAATCTTGGTAAGTCACCCGTCTATGAAATGCCTCCTGCTTTTAATTCTACACTAGAGGTAGGACCATCATAGCAGCATCGTACCTTGCATCACTTCTTTGAGAGTTTCTTATTGCTGGCAAGAGACCCAGATGCTTTAGCTAACATTGAAAACACTAATTTTAGCAAGGATTTCACCCTCTCACCTAGAAATGCACCTAAAGTGTTTTGTTTAGTAGTATTGGAGAAATTTACTGACGAAAACGTATTCCAAGACTCTAAAACCTAAGCTTGTTGATATACCCTAACAATAAAACTGTGTAATTCATTTTAAATTAAGCATTGATTTTAGGGTTCGTGATTACTTAAAGTGTTAGAACCATGGCTGGGATAAATGGTTGAAAGGGGGTCAGACCAGAGTAATTGTATGAAGGTGTAACGTCCCCGACCCTTCGACCGGGCAAGAGGATGCTACTTTACACCAACATATGGGCATCTATCCCCGTGAATGTGAACATACATATATATATAATGTTGAAGCATGATACTTAAAAACATAAAACATATTTCGAAACATAATCATTCATATACACAACGGAAGAAAAACATATCTATCAGCATTCATGCATATACAGATCGACATTTAACATGTATATCATCATTCATCAATGGTAAATATGATTGTAGACGCAAGTTAGGAAAGAATACTTATCTTATAAAGAAATTGAACCGAAACCAGCTACGTCGTTGCAACATTCCTCCCAACCATAGGATAGTGTGTTCCTTAATCTCTCAGCAACACCACCACCCCTGAGCCGGGAATGATCCCCCAAGGAATAAAGAACTAGCAGGCTTACACATAGCCAAGATACCAAACCATGCCAAGCCAACACAGTTGGGTTTATCAGGCAAATAATGGATCAACCAAGCCAACACATTTGGGTTTATCAAGCCATCCAGGGGCTAGGAAAGGTAAAATGCTAAGCTGGTGAGCTCATTACAAAGCTAGGGACACCTACACGAGAACTAGCCTGACTTTTAAGACACCCACACACACCCAACACAAGGAATCAGTCCCTTCAAAGCTACACAGTCCCTTGAGCCCTGAATTCCCTTCTAGTGCTATTTAGGGGTTGTGGAGAAGAAAGCCACCCATCTATCTCAGTTTGTGTGGTTCCCAAACACACCAGGTTTATCAAGAAAAACAAGCCCTCATCCCTACTCCCAACATAGTTCGAAGACCAACCACTGCATGCATGTAGTCAACCAACAATTACTGCTTGGACAAAGGAAAATGACTCCCAAGCAACCTATGGCAGCCCCAAAACATAACAGCAAACACATCCAACAAACGTGGGGAAACAACAGCCCATTCGAAACAATGAATCCACTGGAAAAGCTTACACAGATCACAATGGGGAAGAAAAAAAAACAGACTTCCAACCTGTGCGTGAGGGAAGTTTACACCAGACCCCAAAATTCGGAGGGAAAATGCACCCGATACCACTCTGCGGAGAATGTGAATGATAGACGAAACGACTCCCCTCCTGGTTGCATGAGACCAAATAGAAAGAATCCTCTGCGTGAGGAACAGGACATCCCCCTGCATGAGGATGAGCAGTAATGGAGAATGGCGAGTGGGAAGTATGGGAGTGTTTTCTTCAGCACCATCATGGAGAGAGTGGAATAATGGAGAGTTCGCTTCCTCTGCCCAACGTGAGGTTCGATTTGCTGGTGGAGTGTGCATGTGGAAAAGGACTGACAATCCTGTCACACCCACTCCCCAACAATAACTGCCTCAACTACTCAGCAGAACATTAAAGTGGTAGTTGGATAAGACAAGGGAAGATGATCAAATCAAAAAGAGTGGTGACACATGGCTTTCCCCCCCCATGGCTTAAGGTTTAACATTCCCCCTCCTCATTATCCTCATGAGAATCATGGCCCTTCTCAATTAAGTTGCAGTGAACATAGCTGGTTGGGTTATTAAATTAAAATGCATAGCTACATGATTTCACAACTTAATATGTATGCTGCATGCCCCGATATACCATTAGTGACAATTTCAATCCAAAACATAACATAACTAATTGATGGTGGGGCCTTGGCCTTTAGCTCTGCACCATGATTATTTACAATATATGTATCATGTATATTTAATGCATCGGGGTCAAAAATGTGGTGTTACATTCTCTTCCCCCTTTAAGAGCGCTGTCCTTGGTTCTTTACAAAATTTGAACAAAATTCTACACTGGTACTACCTCAGTGTTCCATAGAATTGAACAAAAATGGATGTGGAAATCGCATGGCATCCTCCAGCTCCGACGTAGCCTCTTCAGGTCTGTAATGCTCCCATTGCACCTTTACCTTCCCTATGGATCAGTTTTGGAGCATTGTGACCTTCTTGTTGAGGATGCACATTGGCTCGATTTGGAACTCTCCCTCGGGTTCCACCTGAATCACATCCCAATTTATCACATGGTTAGGATCATGTACATATTTATTAAGCAAAGAAACATGAAAAACATTATGAGCTCTAGTACTAGTAGGCAATGCAAGTCTATATGCGACTGTCCCTATTCTTTCATGCACTTCAAACGGCCCACAATATGTCGGTGATAGCTTGGCACAAATTCCAAGATTCAAGGAACTCTTCTTTGCTTTCACTCTGAGGTAAACATGATACCCAACATTGAATTCTCTGTTCATCCTATGCTTATCTGCATAGATTTTTTGTCTGTCCTATGCTGCTTTCAGGTTTTGTTTGATCTTTACAACCTCTTGCTCCATTTCCTTGAGCAATTCTGGTCCAAGCACAACCGTGTTCACTGGGCTATCCCAAGTCACTGGTGTCCTACACCTTCTTCCATACAAAGCTTCATATAGACTGATCCCCAAGGATGCCTGCTATCCATTGTTATAAGCGAACTCTACCAAGTGTAAGTAATATTCCCACTTGGTCGGTTTGTCCATCACATACATGCGAAGCATATCTTCAAGCACCTGATTAACTCTCTCTGTCTTCCCATTTATCTAAGGATGGTAGGTAGTACTGAAGTTTAGCTTTGTACCCAAATCTACAAAAAACCCCTTCCAAAAATTGGAAGTGAACTTGACATCTCTGTCAGAGACTATTGCCTTTGGCAATCCATGCATTTTGAAAATCTCCTTCATGAATATCTTTGCAATGTCATCAGTATTATGCGTAGACTTAATCGGTATAAAATGTGCTGCCTTTGTCAACTTGTCTACCACAACCATGATGGAATCATATTGTCTCCAAGTCATCGGCAATCCTGTGATAAAATCCATGGAAATAACTGCCCATTTCCATTCCGAAATTGGTAAAGGCTGCAACAAGCCTGCTGGATGTCGATGTTCAACCTTTACCTGTTGACATTTGATGCACCTTGAAATGTATTCAGCCATATCATTTTTCATTCCTGGCCAAAAGTACTTCTTTCTAGCTGTAGCAATTGTCTTCTGATATCCTGGGTGACCAGAATACAGAACTTGATGGATTTCATCCATAAGAACTCTCCTCAAATCTGCTACATTCAGAATATACATTCTGCCTTTATAAGTAATAATTCTATCTTCTTCCAATTTATATCCCTCATACTTCTTCTCAATACTTTGCTGCTGCAATTTGTCTTTTACTTGCTCGTACAATTCATCTTTGGTAACATGATTAACAATCTGCTGCCTTAAACCTGATCGGCAAATACTAAGAGATGCCACATGCATTTCTTGTACCTTCCTGCTGAGCACATCAGCCACCTTATTCTCTTTTCCCTTTATGTTCTTGATTTTGAAATCAAACTCACATAAAAATTCCAGCCATCTTGCTTGCCTACCATTCAAAGTAGGCTGATCAAACAAATACTTTAGACCACAATGGTCTGTTCTTAGTTCGAATCTTCTACCCATCAAGTAATGGCTCCACATCTTGAGGGCATGTACTATGGTTGCAAGTTCTAGATCATGAGTGGCATAGTCCTTCTCATGCTCCTTCAATTTTCTTGACTCATAACATATCACGTGGTTGTCTTGCATAAGGACTCCTCCAAGCCCTTGTTCACATGCATCGGTACATACCACAAAATCCTTCTCTGGATCTGCAAATTTCAATACTGGTGCACTGGTGAGAATATTCTTCAACAGTTGGAAGCTCTCTTCACACTTTGAAGTCCATTCAAACTTTGTCCCCTTCTTTTGCAAAGAAGTGATGGCATGTGCAACCTTGGAAAATCCCTCAATGAATCTCCTATAGTATCCTGCAAGCCCCATAAAAGATCTTACATTCATCACATTTCTTGGAGTATGCCAATTCATAATGGCTTCAATCTTCTCAAGGTCTACTAATATACCCTCTTCTGAGATAATGTGACCCAAATACTGAATTCTATCTCTGTAGAAGTCACACTTGCTCAGTTTTGCATACAACTGATGTTCCCTGAGCAATTGCAATGTCAATCTCAAATGCCCTTCATGTTCTTCCTCCTTCTTAGAATAAACAAGAATGTCATCAAGGAAAACAAGAACAAACTTGTCCAAATACTTGCTGAAGACATTGTTCATAAGGAACATAAATGTAGCTGGTGCATTTGTGAGACCAAATGGTACCACTACAAACTCATAATGTCCATACCTTGTCCTGAAGGCTGTCTTATGAATGTCTTCATCCTTGATTCTCACCTGATGGTAACCAGACCTCAAGTCAATCTTGGAAAATACCCTTGCTCCTCTCATTTGATCAAAGAGGTCATAAATACTAGGAAAAGGATATTTATTCTTCACATTAACCTTGTTCAAATGTCTGTAATCAATACATAACCTGAGTATACCATCTTTCTTCTTCACAAACAGAACCGGTGCTCCCCAAGGAGACACACTCGGTTGGATATACTTCTTTTCCAGCAACTCTTGCAGTTGCATCTTCAACTCTAGCATATCTAGTGTACTCATCTTGTAGGGTGTCTTGGACACTGGTGCTGCTCCTGGCACAAGTTCAATGGTGAAATCAATGTCCCTCTTTGGAGGAAGCCTTGGAATTTCATTAGGAAACACATCCTTGAATTCCTGTAACACCTGATAGTCCTCCAACCTAGGAGTCTCATCTCGTATTGGTTCCAGAATATGAGCCTCATACAACTAGAAACCTTTCCTACATAACTTCTTCAACTGCATTGCTGAAACCTGCCTTACTGAAATTACCTTCGGAATACCTTTCACTACTACTGGGTTTCCTTCCTCATCTGTGGATTCAAAAGTCTTGTTATAATAGTCAAGCTTCACTTGGTGAGCTTCTAACCAATCCATTCCAATGAGAACATCATAGGAACCAAGTGGTAGAACATTCAGATCTACACAAGTGATCAATCCATTCATAACCAATGGACATTTCTCTACCACTTCATTGACCTTTCTCTTAGTCCCCATGGCTAGCTGAACTAGCCAAGGTTTCCTATGCTTGTCCTTCTTAAAATCTCCACAAATCTCCAATATTCTAGGAGTAATGTAACTATGAGTAGAACTAGGGTCAATCAAAATAGAAACAGATTGTTCAACAATCTTACCTGCAACTTCAACCACAGTTGACTAGTGATCTGCCTGGCGGTCCTCTAGTGCTGCATAAATTTTAGGGAATACCATTGCTACTTGACTCACTGTTTCTGCTTCTTGAATGTTATAAACTGGCCTTGCACTCTCATTCTCAAGTGGGAAAGTGCGCATGTGGGGCCCTCCACATCTCCAACATTGAAGTGGTCCTCTATTCTATGGTGTATCTTTAGGCTTTCCACCTATCACTCCAACTGGATTACTCGTAACTTGGGATGGCTGCTTTTGCTGATTTTTGAATCTAAAAGGTTTGAAACCTTTCTTCCTTTGGTAAAAATTTTCATTCTTCTTGTCCTTCCATGCCTTACGATAATCAGGTTTACCTTTGGTTTTCTCATAGCAATACCTGGCCTTCCTTATGGCTTCTTCAAGAGTTCTTGGTTCATAAAACTCAATTCTATCTTTGTAGGCTTGAGGCAATCCACTCAGAAACTGCTGGACCTTCACTTTTTCATCTCTGATGTACCGAACATACATCAACAATTCCAAGAACTTGTTTGCATATTCATCCATGGTATGTTTTCCCAATATCAGCTCATGGAACTCCTTAATCTTGTCATCATAGTACCTGTCAGAGAGGTATTTCTGCCTGAAATACTTCTTGAACTGTTTCCACTTCAGTCTTGTTTCACTGATTCTCTTTACTTGCTTGAAGTGTTCCCACCAAATAGATGCTCTTCCATTAATATTGAATATGGCAACTCGTGCCTTCATGTTTCCTGAATAATCATGCACTTGAAAGTACTTCTTTATCCCAAGAAGCCAAGATTCTGCTTCTTGTCTCGTCTTCACCTCACCATCAAGTAGGAGGTTTAGATTTCCTAAATTCATCTTGAGAGCGATCCCTATGGTGTCTTATTCTTTTCCTTTTATGAGAAGATGAACTTGTATCTCCACTGGATTCTTTAGAATCATATGGTCCACTATAAGTCCTTCTCCTTCTCCAAGTGCTCCTCTTACTGCCTTCTGGCCTTGATGTACCCCATCTAGAGTCTATCTTCCTTTGCAAATCTGTCAAACTCTATAACATAGCAGCATTCAACTGATGCTTCTCTTCCTGGGATTTAAACAAGCTTCTCATGGTCGCTGCAACATCTGACGGTGTCTCTTGGAATCTCCTTCCATTAGACTCTATGTCATCATTTCTATTATGGTCATTTTCTCCCATGGAATCTCTCACACGCTCATAGGAATCTCGAGCATCATACCTGTCATGGGTTCTCATGACTGAACCACCCCTCGATTTACCACACTGTTCTACTCAGAATACTTCTCTTGGAGGTGTTTATAATTCTGCAAACGTGTTAGTAGCAAACTGTTAGATGCATATCATCAATATAAATCAAAACTACTTACTGTCCTGTTGGCCCGGATTTCTGACCTAGGACAACTAAGGAGATTAAGCCCACACAAGTTGCTTAAAGCAGCTTTTGGTGTGTTTGGGATAGCAAAATCTCACAGGTTATGGTCCTGCTACCAACTGAATTTTTCTCTTAAGGAGAAATTAAAATTTAGTAAAAATTTATCCTAAACTTATTTTTATTTAAGTAAACCCTAAAATTAGTTTTCTAAGACCTAAGTTATCCTAAAATTGCTTTCTTAATGAAAGTCTTTGATTTTTGAGGATTTTGTTTCGAATATTCAAAATTTTAAAAGACTATTATAACTATTCTGAAATTAACCTAATTCTATTTAACAACTGTTAAATGTAAACTATACTAAAATAACACTAACTAAATTATTCTATCCCAGCTGAGAGCAGTTTGAATATTATATTAATTATCAATTAATATTTCAAGTAAACAAAAAGATAAATGAGTAAGATTTAAATGAAAATATTTAAACCATTCACACTAAATCATTCTGCTATATATTTACCATAACAGAAAAATTAAAATAAACAATTACTTTAAACTTTTCTGGAATGTTTTATTAATTAACAATTAATAAACAACAGTAAATATTTGAATAGAAGATAATGTTCATATTGAAAACATTGCAAAAATACAAATGAAATCAAAACAAACATAAATATGTATATTATTATGTTTCGAATTTTCAATAAAAATACTGATTAATTCAATTATAATAACATACTCATTCAAATAGCAATATTGTGTTGATAGAGTGTAATATCAGATAATGAATACAAGCATAACCAAGCATAACTGCATCAATAGTATTACTAGAAGATGATATATTGAAATATATTATAAAAGTATTCAAAATAGTATCGAACAACGATACCAGTCTGAGAATTTCTAGTCACATTCCTCCTTCGAAGATAAAACCCCAGTAAGAGATAAAACTAGTACTGAAATGATATTTCAATGATGTTTTTCTTCAACTACTCCATCCTTATGGAATCGAAATTACTAGTTTATATAACACTGCTGGTCTCTCAATTCAGTTTCTAATAAGTTCTATCAATACCATAGGGGTCTTATCCCTATTTAAGTGCATCGAATCTCTTAAAGAAACAGACACCTGTCACAAACACTACTATGGAATAAAACTATCAATAAAACGACTAGCCTGTATTATCTCCTGATTCAAGGGAACTGACATATTTGTGGCCATTTTGAAATTCCAATCTTTCCAGAAGGATCAACATATGCCAACTGTGATCCGAAGCATCTTGTGTTTGCTGAGGATAGTGATACCATGTACACCTGTACAAACAAAAATAAAAAAATCTTATTAAAATCATGGTAACAGAAATAACAATAAAGCAAACAAATTATATGCATGCTTGCAAAATCTACGATTTTGTAGGCATGCTCTTAAAAAAACTTTTATTACCTGTCAAAAGAGAGATAAACCATATAACCAAAATAGAAACAACATCAGGTTCTATTTTGTAAATTGATTACTCTTCTGGCTTCAAAAAGTTTAGCTTTGAGCTTGATGATTATTAGCTTCTATCGATCTACTTGCTCAAGCAAGTGCTGGTTTGTGTCTATCATTGATTTTTTTACTTTCTTGTATCGATTATTCTTCAAGTTCATGTCCATATTAGAACCTTTCAATGCTAACAGTAGTCGCAGATGATAATAATGCAGACGAGAGAATCAGCCATCGCAAGATACATACCTGACTAGGATTTCATAAAATGCTCACCATTCTGGTTTTAAAAATTTAACCAAAACCCCAATCTTCAACTTTGCATTGGAAGGTAAGGGCAACAGTAAAGACCGACATCTCTTGTTATCAACCTTTCCTCCTTTAAACCATCGCTCACTAGTTTGAGGAAGCTTCATAGCTTATGCAATCTTATCCTCATCAATTATAAACTTAAAATCCCCAATCTGAGCTACATTTTCCTTAAAAATCATAGCAAATCGTTTGGTAACCTCTACGTTATGGCCACTAAAACATCTAAAAAACTGACCCCATCCAATCTTTTCGAACAATAGAGCAGCTTTCTCATCGGCTTCAACTAGCTCAGGTCCTGAAATTTCAAATCGGCTGAGAGGAGCCATTGTTTCCTCACTGCAACTCTGGTTATGGGTTGAAACAAATGAAGTCATGAAAATCGAAGGAATAGGCACCCAAGTAAAATGCATTATGAAAAATTTCAAATCCTCAATTGATTCATACGTGACAGAAATGAGAACCCCAATTTTGGCCATGTTAACCAAATTTGGAAATGATGAGAACAACAGCTAGTATTTTTCGCTATGATAAATGGACAGACTAGTCGCGACTAGCTGAATTCTTCAGAAAGCAGTATGTAAAAATTTCAAACTCTAACTAATCCTTCGTATCAGAAATCATTCAATTCAGGGATTATAAATCGAAACATTAATAACACCCAGTCTGGAATGATGGCCTCATACAACATCATGAATAGGAATCACTATCAGTCATTTATGGAATTGAATTCCACTGATACGATTTCATCATTAAACCTACAACTATCAATTAAATTGATAGGTGTTAACCAAATCCTCATACCAATACGAATTCAATATTTATGCAGTGATCCTTGTAACAGATGTTATCAATTTAGCCATATGAATCCTGTACCTTAATCATAACTATCAATTGATAATAACCCCAAATTACACATGGAAGGAAATCATGTTCATAAATAGGATGATGTGGAGTTATCATAATAATTCGTAATGTTTCTAGGGTTTCTGAAATTATAACTTAATAGAAATCACCATTCACACTCAAACCATATATATACATGTAATTTTATTTCAAAATATAGTTTTAAATACTTTAATAAATCCTAATCACTTATGACCCAAAACAAGATGTGGTAGGATACAAATCTCATAAAACTATTATGATTATATTTATGTGTCACATGAAAATTTTGAAATAATATACATTTGTTTGCACTCTATCTATTTTGTGATATATATGTACAATTTTACAAAGCAATGGTATGATATGAAAAGATTAAGTTGTATGTGAAATCTAAACCTTAGTTTTAATGAAAATATTTTAATTAATAAATCACCTTTAGTTATAAGGATTTCAAAAACTTATGATAATAAATATCTTATCAAAACCAAGTTTTAAACAAATTCAAAATGTATCTTCATTAAAAACCAATTAGCATACTATACCTTAAATCTCCTATATCAATATATATAATCGATAAAATTGATCATATATGAAATTTACAAGACTGACAGCTGCTAATTTGTCAAATGTATGGAAGTGTTTTCATAAATTTCTAATACGACTCTTAACTCTTCTATAATTGAGAGTACCTTCAGAATCAAAGATTCTGAAGGCACTCTTTTATAATCTTTTTTAAAAATAAATCATAGAAGAGGGATGATCATTTTTTCATCATAACAGAAAAAATGAAGGGGTTGTTGCTGACTGCCAACAAATGGAAACGACCTGGGCGAACCAGTTATCTCTGCTCATACAGTTTTAAATGATAATATAAACACAATCTTAAAATCTATAAAAAAAACCAAAAATTCTCTGTCTAAATAAAAACCATTATTTTGATTTATATTGATAAGTACAATTCAGAGATATCCCATCCATTAAAATAAAAGATTTTGTTAAAGATGAGCTCAGAAATGTCCAGATCAAAACAAAGTACTTCATAGTAAAAATAATCTGCACCATCAGTATAAGGTATAGAAATTTACTTTTTTGAAAAATTTCCAGAATCTGTTCCATAAACATAATAATTTTCTTTTCTTTAAACAATAATTATGACTGAAGACTACTATCTAGGTATGATGTCCTAATGTGATAGTGTCATTCACAAGAACTGTCTGGAATAAGCAAGCCGGCTCGTGATGAGACCTCTTGTCTCTTGATTATTTAACCAAAATCCATAACCCTGGTGATCAGAAATGAAGTTATCCTAGACAACATTGATGATCATGATTAGGCCGGCTCGTGATGAGACCTCCTATTCTTCAATCAAAATTATGTTCTTTTTTTTTTAAATTTAAATTTTATAGAATGAGAGATCATTACCCAGCATGGTGACCAAACGGTAATGTCAGTCACTAAAAATGAATCAGCTGGCTTGTGATGAGACCCCTTATCTCTTGATTATTTAATCAAGAGCCATTATTAGTTTCCTAATAATGTCATACCAATGATATTTAGGATTTTGATTAGATCGACTTATTACTATGACCTTCTGTCTTTCATTTTAGCATTTTATTGACTGCAACAGATTCTAGAAAGTTTTCAGATTGTAAATAACTTAGAAGACTGATAGGGGAGATCCATAAGAGTTTTTCAAAGTACAAGTTTCGAAAAAGACATTAATTAGCTATCCCAACTATTATAAGAAAAATAAAAGGGTGTGGAATAATCTGAGTAATACTTATAAATAAAATAATGATAGGTTCTTAATAGACTTAAGAAACTTTGATCATTCTGAACTAATTTTGAAGATTTTATCTAATATCATAATTTTAAAACTAATGAACAAACTGACTTTTTAAAATAGAAGATTTATTTATTTACATTTATCTCTTCAGTTGACATCTATAAATTAATGACTGATTATATATACAAAAATTTGACAGTTTTTAATGCGAATGAAATATTTGATTAAAAAAATCAGAACTGGTTGCAATAGTGGAATGATGTTTGAAAGTTACATAAGCTTTATGAATTCATCACCATCCTTTATTTCTACAAAATATAAACCATTTTATACAAAAATATAAAATTATTTACAAACAACAAACAAATTATATACATTTATATACATTTTAGGGTCTAAAATATCAACAGAAATATTTTTTTCAGGATCAGCCCATTCACTAGGAATGTTTCGAATTGACCTTCTAGTGTTTGCAAACAAAAGGTACTTGGACCTATCTTTTCAGCAATAACAAAGGGACCTAACGAAATTTTTTGAAACTTACTATGATCTCCTTTTTCCTCATGAAGTTTCTCCCATTTTAAAACTAAGTCCCCCACCTAAAATTCTTGATTGGAATTTGAGGATTGATCAAACCAAGACTTCACAATTTGTTGATGTTTTGTAAAATGTTGTTTTGACTTCTCTCTTTCTTCCTCAAGTTTTAACAAAGTATTGATCCTTTTTTCCATTGCTGGACAATATTCATCTTGAATAGACTGAACTAATTGTAATGAAGGTAAAAATAAATTTGGTGGTAAAATAGCTTCAGTTGCATAAACCAAGAAAAAGGGTGAGTTACCTATTGCAACTTTAGGAGTTACCCTGTCTTCCCAAAGAGCATTAAATAATTTTGAATGCCAATCACGATGGTGAGTTGAAATAGTTCTTTTGAGAATTTTCAATAAATTTTTGTTTGTTGATTCAGCTGAACAATTTCCATGAGGATGATAGTTAGCTGAATACCTGGTTCTTATTCCCTTCTCTAAGGAAAATTGAGTTAACTCAACTGATGAAAAGTATGAAGCATTATCAAAGACAAGGGAATCTGGAACACCAAATCTCGTTATGATAAATGATTCTAGAAATAATATAACCTGATTGGTGTTTACAACCCTTAATGGTGCAGCTTTTGCCCAACGAGTAAAATAATCAGTTGTAGTTATTATATACTTGTGTTGCTTATAAGAGGGAGGGTTTATTGGTCCTACTATATCAATACCCCATTGCTGAAAAGGTCTTTCTACTGAAACAGGTTGTAAAGGGAAAGTAGGTTTCCTAACCCTTCCTGCAGCAAGTTGACATTCCTGACATTTTCTGACAAAAGCATAGGAATCTCGAAATAAGGTAGGCCAATAATAGCCAGCCCTAAGAATCTTATGCACAATAGTTTCTCCACCAAAATGACCTCCTACTGGTTCAAAATGTAACACTTTCAGAATTACCTTTGTTTCATCTTTGTCTAGACATCGAAGCAATACTCCATCTAAATTTCTCCTAAAAAGGATGTTATCAATTAATAAATAAGGAGCATATTTCAATCTAAGTGCTCTCCTCTTCCTAGGTTCTAGGTAATCAGGGGCAGTTCCTATTTCCAAAAGTATTATTATGTTTGTATACCAGGAATCCTGTGGTGGAGGATAGAAATAGATTTCCCTTGTAAATAAAACCTCATTAATGATAGCTTCAGCATCATTATGAGGTAGATGAGCAGCTTCAGTAGCTAGTTTACATAATCCTTGACCTTTGACTATCATTGAAGGTTTAATTTCCAAGTCGTATTCTTGAAGGGCCGTCATCCATGGTGCTCTTTTTTCACCTAAATCTTTTTGCACTAACAAATTTCTAACTAAAGGATAAGGAACTATTACTCTCGCTTTAGATTTCAATAAATATGGGCAAAAGTGTTTGACATCTTTAAAAACAGCAAAAGCTTGCTTATCAACTTCATGATAATTAAGCTCAACACCTTTAAAATTTGAACTCATAAAGGAGATTGACACTTCGTTATTTTGCTGATTTAGTTGGGTTAAAACTGCTGCATATGAGATGTCAGAAGCGAAAGTATACCATATGAAATCTTTGCTAAAATCTGGGCTTAAAAGACTAGGAGCTTCTGAAATGGCTTCTAAAATTTTCTGAAATGACTCTTTTTTAGTTTGTCCCCAATTAAAAATAGCATCCTTCTTAATCATTTTCTGCAAAGGATGAATAATTTCAGAGAAACTGGGGATGAATATCCTAACAAAATTTATTTTACCGAGAAATGATTGCATTGATTTCTTGCTAGAAGGGTAAGTTATTTTTGAAATAGCTTGGGTTCATTCGGGATCAATCATGATCCCATGTTTTGAAACTACACAACCTAATAAAATACCTTCCGAGACAACAAATATTGTTTTCTTAGGATTTAAGGATATTCTAAATTTTCTACATCGTTCAAATAACTTTCTAAGATGATTAATATTATCAGGTCAATATTTAGAATACACAGTAACATCATCCAAAAAGACAACTACTAAATGATTAATTAAACCTCTAAAAGCAATACCCATTGCCCATTGAAAAATTGCCCCAGCATTGATTAACCCAAAGGGCATCTTGTGGTAAGCATATGTTCCCCATGGATTTCTAAAAGCTGTTTTCAATTGATCATCCGGGGAAACCAATATTTGGTTGTATCCTGAGAAACCATTAAGAAGTGACATCATCTCAGACCCAGAAACCTTTTGAAGAATTTGTTCCATGGGAGGAACTGGGTAATTATCGTTTTTGGAAGACTTATTAAGATTTCTAAAATCCACACATAATCTAATATCTCCATTTTTCTTCCTAACTGGAACTAGGTTGGCTACCCATTGAGTATGTCGGATGGGAAAAATAATCCCGGCAGATAACAGTTTATTTAGTTCCTTCTTAATTGTTGGTTCTAATGACAGGTGATATTTCCTTAGTTTTTGTTGAAAAGGTTTTGACTCCTGTTTAATTGGAATTATGTGTTGCATGACTTGTGTGTTGAAGGTTTTCAAATCATCATATGTCCATGCAAAGACATCCTTAAATTCTTTAAACAATTTTATAAATGCTGTTTTTTCTGCGAGAGTGCAATCTATTCCTAGATTTATAGTTTGAGGATTCAATTCTGTTCCTAAATTTATGCTTTCATATTTCATTTGAGAGCTATTGGTTTTATAGTTAGGGACATATCTAAATTTATCTTGAAGATCAAAGAATTTTTCTAATCTTAACACTGAATTAGGGATCGATTTTACCTTTTCAAAATCTTTTTCAACTGAACAAAAATCATCTATTTCTGAAAAATCCAGCATATTTTCGTCATGTGTAACTTCATCAATAGCTGAATCTTTAAAGGTATCATCATTCGTTAGAAAATTTAGCACCTACACATCATTATCAAACACACACCATTTAAAAATATTATCTGGTATAGAAGGCCTAAAAATCAATTCAGCTGAAAAGAAATCTGGAGTAAGATTTTCTGATGGGATTAATTTTGATGCTACATTCGCTAATAAATCTGCTTCTTGATTTTGAGCTCTTGGAACTAAAATTATGTTAAATGCATCAAAATGTGAAATGAGATTCCATACCTCTCGTTGATAATTTTGTAAACGTTCAGAAAGGCAGTGAATAGAATTACGGACCTGTCTGACGATGATTTTGGAATCACCATATGCAATTAACACTTTGATATCCAAATCGATTACTTTTTTGAAACCATATATTAAAGCTTCATATTCCACAATATTGTTTGTACAATTAAATTCCAGCCTACAAGCTATACATATTTTATTTCCCTGAGGGTCTACCAGTAGGAAACCAACTCCGGCTCCTTCTTTAGATTTCGCACCATTGAAATATAAATTCCAAGTAGAACTATTAACAACTACTTTAATTTCTATAATATTTACAATATTAAGATTATCTACATCATTAATAATTTCCTTGAATGAAGAGTCAGGAGAAATAGATGTCACATTAATAATTTCTGATTGCTGTTCATTTCCAGACAAAACAAAATTTTCAGCTTTAAAATTACCAAATCTTAGTTCATACATGTAATTCCCCATAATGGAGTCTTAAAATAAAACTGGTTCACTAGGATCATGTAATTCTGTCATAGTATGTTTCATATATCTTTCTCTGTTTATCTTGATTTGATTTGACTTTCCATTCTTAGGTAACTGTTTGTGCCAGAAATTGTTTCCAGGCTATAAAGAAACAAGCCAACACAATCTCAAGAATTCATTCAAGTAAACTAGGTTTTAGGGTTTTTGAAAGGTTTTCTTGGTTGTAAAATTTGGTGACTGAAGGGAATACATTCATGAGTCAAGTAGGAACTAAATCATAAACAAAAGTGAACAGAGATGCACAATATAATCACCAGGTACCAATCAGAGTATAATCTTAAAGTTCATTCATAACTGACAAGCATTACAAGTAAAGAAACCATAAACCAGCAATGAATATATCAGTCAAGTAGCTAAACAACCTAAAAATTTAAGCTAAAACATAAACTGAAGGGTGATCAAGATCATATATTTCATAGTTCTGTTCAACAAATAAACATGAGAGTTATGTACTTAACTCATCAACAAGTCCAAGACCTCCTTAGCCAGCCAAAAAGTAGAACCCTTCTTTTGTCCCCTTGTCCCTCTTTTATAATTACAAAGAAGTAGTTCTATATTCCCTTCATTAGGTCGAAATTGAAACTACCCAGCATTTACAATAACTAATTTTCAACTAATTGACTAAAAATAGTAAATCGGATTCCTGGCAAATATGGCGAATTTCTGAAAAATAAGTGTCAAAGAAGCTTCCATATCTCTCAATTCGTGACACCTATGTAAAAAATGAGAGATATTTTTGTGAATGGGCCTATGATGGACAAAAACCTCTCTTGGTTTTTAAAAATTCATCTCCAGTCAATCAGAATCTGCCCCGCAAGATGAACACTAAAACAGGAAAATATTAAATATTTAAAATCCCTGAAAAATAGGCTGCAAATATTAAACAGAATATTTCAAACCTTGATAGCTGTTGACAAACGAAGAGATTTTTTTGTAGATGGATATCTTATGAACAAAAACCTCTTTTGGTTTTCAAAAATTCCTCTCCATCAGCTCGTGATATACATTTGAATTCAATAACCCAAAACAGGAAAAACTGAGCAGAATTCTCATTGATCTTTGCATTTCACTGTAAACTAGATGCTGCTTAGATTCATAATCTTCTTTTGCTGGTAGAGCTGGTTCTTGGACCTCCTGTATTCCATGACTGAATATCCATTGGCATATCTCTCTGATTATGATCATGCCATTCTTCTTTTTCCAGCATTCTCTGTTTAAATTTTCTGTTGCCATTTGGTGTTTTCTTGATTTATTGTTTCTGCAGGTGTAATTTCATCCCTCAACTGTTGGTCTTCAGAATAAGAAACTTCAGTCTCCTTTTGCTGTTGTTCTTTCAAAATTTCATTCCTTAACTCCAGAAATACAGTAGATAGCTTTGTGTCAGTGAGGCTGGGTTCTTTTACTGCTTTCAATGGCTTTTCATCTGAAGAATCATCATCAAGAACAATCACTTCATTTGTATTTAGTCTAGGGTTTAAAAGCTTTTTCATACTCAGCCTTAACTTGTTTCTTGGCCTAGTTTTTGGTCTCCATGTTGAGATAAGTTCTCCCATCATCTTCAAACTTTTACCTTGATGTTTAACTGTAGCAAACTCTATAGCTTTTACCTTGGTCTTCCTTTTCTTAGGTATGACAGTCTTTTCTTCTAGGCTGGAGAATTCCCTGCATGAACCAACCCTAGTTTAATTTTTGATAGTGAATTCATCTTCTTCTAATAGATATCCTTCATCCTCTGATAGAATGGTGATGGGGCTCCTTTGCTGGGCCTGGATGTTTTCTTCCTTTACAGCAATATTTTCTGTGGCAACAATTTTCTTTTCACTAAAAGTTTATGCTGTTACCCTATCCTGCACAGGCTGAACTTCTTTTTTTGTAAACAGTGAGCTTTTATCCTTATTATCATCTGAAAGTTGTTGATGTTCACAGTCTTCCTTTGAGGGCTCTGGTACTTCTTCAAGATTAACATCCTTTTTGTCTTCAACTTTGATTTTCTGACCTAGTTTCCTAACTAGGGGTTTCCCTTCTATTCTCAATGATTGAAAACATGTGTAAATTTAAAGCCTTTTGAATGACCTAATAGCTCCTTTTTTCTCCTCAAGCTTCCAAGGTTTGATAGTCAGCTTGTTTCAATTCTCTTTGAATATCTTCTCTTGATTATTTCAACAGTCTATTTTTTGTTTTTTGCAAGAGAAGCTTTGCATCAAGCTTGAGTAATATAGGTCAGCAGGGTGCCATCAACTCTTCAATAAAACTGCTACAGACAATAACAATTATCCAAGCTTTTCATTTAGATGCTAGACCATCTCTAGAATGCATGAAAATGACTGTGTGTTGTGGTTCTGTAAAAAAAAGGTAACCCTTAATTCCTTTAAATGCAACTTATGAGCTATCTCTATGCAGAAAATATTTTGCACAAGTGATCTCAGGTGCCAGCTCTTTGAATCAACTTGTGGTTTCTAGGATAAACTGGGGATTGCTTATCTAGTAGACGAGGAGATACAAGAGCAAACTTATGTCTGCTCACTTTCTGCTCCCACTTACTTTTAGCACCAAAAATAGTCAGCTTTAGCACCCAATCAGATTAGGCCTTCATACAATTCACATACTCAGCTCATTTTTTGCATTGGTTAGAAATAATAAATAAATCTATGAAACTTTGGTCACCACAAAATGCACAACTCTTCACCCTGTCATATTTTCAGGTTTCAAAAGGGTAATGGTTCAATGCACTACTACCTTTCAATTTTCCACTTGCTACAGCATCTAAAAACCTCTTACATTGCTATCTCTTCGACAGGGGTTTTGTTAAAAGCATACTTTAATGTTTTCCTTCATCAATTTTAACAAAACAAGCTTTACTGGGAAAACCCCAATTTAGCAGCCACTATCAGGTTAACACGGAATACCTTATTTTGGTCTGGCTGTAGAGGTTTAAAATCACTCCTTGAGCTATCTGATTGTCAAATTTAACTATACAAGTGTCTTCGGGTGTCCAATTTGCCTCCAGCTGGCGCAACGAGAAAGCCCTAAATTTTTTGTGTAACTGTGAAATTCCAGATTTTAAGCAGATGTCTTTGTTCCAGCGTCTCCACCAGCTTCATAATATTTAATTTAGAACATCTTCCTCAAAAATCTTGCCTTATTTCGCTCACTATCATCATTTTCCATAAATTTGCATACAGTTGCCAGAATCTCCCTCACGTGAGACCAGATGCCTGTTTACATGAAAAAAAACTTGGCAAAACACATATCAAACGTGACCAATGATTTATTTAACACTTTAGGAATGAAATCCCCAAAAAATTGGACTGAAAAATGACCATTCTGGCAAAAACCGATTTTCTTGTAGCATCGTAGTGTAATTTTTTGGCCGTTGCGCTACAAGAATAATTTAAAACCAATTTTGACACTTTTTTGTCATTAATTCCATTTTGAATGAGCTTTTTATGGGAAACTTTGATTCATGGTGTTATTTGTGAAATCCTTAATCAATATAAATCCTTTAAAACCCTTCAGAACCTAAAGAAATGAGAAATAATAAAAATCTAAAGGCAAAACTCAAAAATTTCACTTAAAACCAAAATTTTTCTAAAGTAAGTAAAAGAGAAAACTTAAGCAAATGAGCAAAATAAAAATAAAAATGACAATCAAAATATAAAATTGAAGAAAACAAGTTCATGACTTAACATCTGGCTCCAGCTGCGGGATGAAGTCCTCCCTGTGAGGCTTCAAGAACCTATAGACCAATGCCTTCTTTTCTGCTACAAAATTTCCATTGGGCTATGGCGTCCTTATTCAATCCTTCACACACTGATATATACAATGAAAATCAAATCTCTTTCTTTGAGGAACCTTCTATTTACTGAATCAAATTGTAATCCCATTTCCAATGTAACTAGGAAAGAATTTCATCAACCCACCAAAACTTGTTTCCAACTCCACATATATATGTAATCAGAAATATTGAAAAACGTGAAGAGTAATGATCTAACAACTTATACTCGCTTTCATCAAATGGTGTCTTTGAAATAGCAGATTTATAACATGGTATTGACTCTAAATAATCTGCTACTGGATCATAAAAACTTCCACAAGTTACCTCTTCCTGCTCTATGAAAAAGACAAGCTGTCCATAAGAATATTTTGTTCCATGAATATCAATCAGGCATTGGCGATAAAAGACATCAGGATCAGCCTAAATTTGCTCCGAATTTTTTTGGATAGTATCATTAATAATGTTAATAAGCGAAACCTCCTTTTCCCCATTGTCTTCAAATGAGTGACTATCATGCATTGGCTTTTGCTATTAAAGGATAATAGACTAAATGCATTCTTGAATCTGCTAATCAGATTGTGACATATCACACACCTCATGGATTTCTGGGTCTTTCATTTCAATTTCATCATCATATTTATTAAAAATTAGAGCATCTTCATAATGATTTTGAACAACAGATTTATCATAACTATGAATATGAGTAACTTCTGAAGAAATGTGAACAGCTTGGCCTTCATCGAATTTAGTATCAAAACCAAAAGGAATAGAATCTAATTCATCACAGAATTCTTGTCTTGGAACCCTAATCTCTTCATCATAACAAGGAGTATTCTGAGAAATTTTGAATGATGATGCTAAAGGATCATCTTTTCCTTCAATACAAAGCTGATCTTTAACACAATAATGATTTTCAACAGTTTTTTGAACTAGAGATTGATCTTCAAAAGGATTAGAATTCAACCGGTTATTAAGGCTATTGAAATCATTATGAGAATGTTCCAAACTATCTCTACTGGTCTCATCACTTGAATAATCCTCAAACTGACCTAAAACAACAACTTGATTATCATAATGATCATGGCATTCTTCCTTGATAGTAGTAACTGAAAATGTTACCTTTTCATCTTCAACAAATTCTGAAACTTCAACTTCTTCATGACATGTTTTGAACCCTTGATTGTACTCATCATCATGATCTTTTAAATCAGAAATTGTATTATAAATATCAGCCTGCTCACAACAATATTTTAAAAAGAGTTTAGCTGAGAACAAATACTTACAATGTTTCCGAAAACATGTGTGGAATTCTTTTAGTGAGGAAATGCTAGCAGCGGGAAGAGAAAAATACCAGTCTCGTGCATCTTGCTCAAGTGAATACATGAACATCTTCATGAGCACATCTTCATGCTGGATATTTAACTGGACCATACATTGATGAAATTTGATGAGGTTATCTGAAGGATTATCCTCTTTGCTTTCCCCAAACCGTGGAAGACAATCTCCCCAAACATCCATAGTAGGTACTGGATTTGGGAAACCTGGAATATCAAAAAAATTGAAAGGTGCAAACCTTCGAGCCAGAATAGCTTTCATGGACATAGGCCTCTGCATCTTGAAATAGTGGAGTCACCAATCAATTTGTCAAGGCAGATTTTGTTTTTTCTCCTCAGAAAGAGAAAGGGGTGACAGTGGTTCAAATTAATTAGGGCTGCATAAAGCTGGGGATGAATGAAACCTTCTAATTCTTTTAGCTATTTTCAGTATCTATTCTGGTCTGAAACACCCAGCTGCAAAGGTGAAACAGGTCTGTTTCTAGTTCCAACTCCCCTAGTAGCCACTGTGTCAAACTTGGTGAAAAATATCCTTAAAGATGTGCTGGTTTAAGTTCACCTCTTAAAACCAGTAAAACTGATAAGTATCCCAGGGAAAATATGTCTTAAACTTCATCCCCGACCACGGTGCCAAAGATGTTTGTGCTAGAAATTGTTTCCAAGCTATAAAGAAACAAGCCGACACAATCTCAAGAATTCAATCAAGTAAACTAGGTTTTAGGGTTTTTGAAAGGTTTTCTTGGTTGCAAAATTTGGTGACTGAAGGGAATACATTCATGAGTCAAGAAGGAACTAAATCATAAACAAAAGTGAACAGAGATGCACAATATAATCACCAGGTACCAATCAGAGTATAATCTTAAAGTTCATTCATAACTGACAATCATTACAAGTAAAGAAACCATAAACCAGCAATGAATATATCACACAAGTAGCTAAACAAGCTAAAAAATGAAGCTAAAACATAAACTGAAGGGTGATCAAGATCATATATTTCATAGTTCTGTTCAACAAATAAACATTAGAGTTATGTACTTGACTCATCAACAAGTCCAAGACCTCCTTAGCCAGCCAAAAAGTAGAACCCTTCTTCTGTCCCCTTGTCCCTCTTTTATAATTACAAATAAGTAGTTCTATATTCCCTTCATTAGGTATAATATGAAACTACCCAGCAGTTACAATAACTAATTTTCAACTAATTGACTAAAAATAGTAAATCGGATTCCTGGCAAATATGGCAAATTTCTGAAAAATAGGTGTCAAAGAAGCTTCCATATCTCTCAATTAGTGACACCTGTGTAACAACTGAGAGATATTTTTGTGAATGGTTCTGTTATGGAAACAAACCTCTCTTGGTTTTTAAAAATTCATCTCCAGTCAATCAGAATATTCCCCGTAAGATGAACACTAAAACAGGAAAATATTAAATATTTAAAATCCCTGAAAAATAGGCTGCAAATATTAAACTGAATATTTCAAACCTTGAAAGATGTTGCACAAATGAGAGAGGTTTTTGTATATGGATATCTTATGAACAAAAAACTCTTTTGGTTTTCAAAAATTCCTCTCCATCAGCTCGTGATCTGCATTTGACTTCAATAACCCAAAACAGGAAAAACTGAGCAGAATTCTCAGTGATCTTTGCATTTCACTGTAAACTGGATGCTGCTTAGATTCATAATCTTCTTTTGCTGGTAGAGCTAGTTCTTGGACCTCCTGTATTCCATGACTGAATATCCATTGGCATATCTCTCTGATTATGATCATGCCATTCTTCTTTTTCCAGCATTCTCTGTTTAAATTTTCTGTTGCCATTTGGTGTTTTCCTGATTTATTGTTTCTGCAGGTGTAATTTCATCCCTCAACTGTTGGTATTCAGAATAAGAAAATTTAGTCTCCTTTTGCTGTTGTTCTTTCAACAATTCATCCCTTAGCTCCAAAAATACAGTAGATAGCTTTGTGTCAGTGAGGCTGGGTTCTTTTACTGCTTTCAATGGCTTTTCATCTGAAGAATCATCATCAAGAACAGTTACTTCTTTTGTATTTTGTCCAGGCTTTAAAAGCTTTTTCATACTCATCCATAACTTGTTTCTTGGCCTAGTTTTTGGTCTCCATGTTGAGAGAAGTTCTCCCATCATCTTCAAACTTTTACCTTGATGTTTAACTGTAGAAAAATCTATAGCTTTTACCTTGGTCTTCCTTTTCTTAGGTGTGATTGTCTTCTCTTCTAGGCTGGAGAATTCCTTGTATGAACCAAATCTAGTTTCAGTTTTGACAGTGAATTCATCTTCTTCTAATAGATATCCTTCATCCTCTGATAGAATGGTGATGGAGCTCCTTTGCTGGGCCTGGACGTTTTCTTCCTTTACAGCAATATTTTCTGTGGCAACAGTTTTCTTTTCACTAAAAGTTTATGCTGTTACCCTATCCTGCACAGGCTGACCTTCTTTTTTTGTAAACAATGAGCTTTTATCCTTATTATCATCTAAAAGTTGTTGATGTTCACAGTATTCCTTTGAGGGCTCTGGTACTTCTTCAAGCTTAACATCCTTTTTCTCTTCAACTTTGATTTTCTGACCTAGTTTCCTAACTAGGGTTTTCCCTTCTATTCTCAATGACTGAAAACCTGTGTAAATTTAAAGCCTTTTGAATGACCTAACAGCTCCTTTTTTCTCCTCAAGCTTCTAAGGTTTGATAGTCAGCTTGTTTAATTCTCTTTGACTATCTTCTCTTGATTATTTCAACAGTCTATTTTTTGTTTTTTGCAGGACAAGCTTTGCATCAGGCTTGAGTAATATAGGTTAGCAGGGTGCCATCAACTCTTCAATAAAACTGCTGCAGACAATAACAATTATCCAAGCTGTTCATTTAGATGCTAGACCATCTCTAGAATGCATGAAAATGACTGTGTGTTGTGGTTATGTACAAAAAAGGTAACCCTTAATTCCTTTAAATGCAACTTATGAGCTATCTCTGTGCAGAAAATATTTTGCACAAGTGATCTCAGGTGCCAGCTCTTTGAATCAACTTGTGGTTTCTAAGATCAACTGGGGATTGTTTATCTAGTAGATGAGGAGATATAAGAGCAATCTTATGTTTTCTCACTTTCTGCTCCCACTTGCTTTTAGCACCAAAAACAGTCAGCTTTAGCACCCAATCAGATTAGGCCTTCATACAATTCACATACTCAGCTCATTTTTTGAATTGGTTAGAAATAATAAATAAATCTATGAAACTTTGGTCACCGCAAAATGCACAGCTCTTCACCCTGTCATCTTTTCAGGTTTGAAAAGGATAATGGTTCAATGCACTGCTACCTTTCAATTTTCCACTTGCTACAACAACTAAAAACCTCTTACACTGCTATCTCTTCGACAGGGGTTTTGTTAAAAGCATACTTTAATGTTTTCCTTCATCAATTTTAACAAAACAAGCTTTACTCGGAAAACCCCAATTTAGTAGCCACTATCAAGTTAACACGGAATACCTTATTTCGGTCTGGATGCAGAGGTTTAAAATCACTCCTTGAGCTGTTTGATTGTCAAATTTAACTATACAAGTGTCTTCAGGTGTCCAATTTGCTTCCAGCTGGCGCAACGAGAAAGCCCTAAATTTTATGTGTAACTATGAAATTCCGGATTTTAAGCAGATTTCTTTGTTCCAGCGTCTCCACCAGCTTCATAATATTTAATTTAGAACATTTTCCCTGATATTCTTTCCTTATTTCGTTCATTATCATTGTTTGCCATAAATTTTCATACATTTGCCAGAACAGTTGCCAGAATCTCCCTCACGTGAGACTAGATGCCTGTTTACATGAAAAAAAACTTGGGAAAACACATATCAAATGTTACCAATGATTTATTTAACACTTTAGGAACGAAATCCCCAAAAAATCAGACTGAAAAATGGCCATTCTGGCAAAAAACGATTTTCTTGTAGCGCCACAGTGTAATTTTTTGGCCATTGCGCTACAAGATTAATTTAAAACCAATTTTGGCACTTTTTTGTCATTAATTCCAATTTGAATGAGGTTTTTATGGAAAAATTTGATTCATGGTGTTATTTGTGAAATCCTTAATCAATATAAATCCTTTAAATCCCTTCAGAACCTAAAGAAACGAAAAATAATAAAAATCTAAAGGCAAAACTCGAAAATTTCACTTAAAACCAAAAATTTTCTATAGTAAGTAAAAGAGAAAACTTAAGCAAATGAGCAAACTTAAAATAAAAATGACAATCAAAATATAAAATTGAAGAAAACAATTTCATGACTTAACAGTAACCATAATGTTGACCAATCTGTGGCAAAGAATCCATTCAATTATTGAGACCAATCTCTACCTAAAAATAGCCCATACGCATCAGGAATATCTGCAACAACAATATCTATAATTTGAAAAACTGAACGGTTACAAGCAATCCTGACTAAAACATCTTTTATCTCTCCTACAACCATCACATTTGTCCTATCCAATTGAGTTATTTGTGAATTTGATGGAACATATTTTCCATTCAACCTTTTGCATTCTGATAAAGGCATCACATTGGAGGATGCTCCAGAATCAACCATGCAATTTTGAAAATCTCAAAGGTAAGTAAAAATGGAGACGTGGTTGATTTATAATTATTTCCTATTAGCGAGGCTTTGTCAGATGTTGATTTTCCTTTATCAGTTGATGTTAAATCATTATTAGAATTGTTTACAGCAACATTTTGTTTCGCATTAGGAATAATTGAACTCATGGCAAGATTTATAACATGACTATTAGGCATTGGGTAAATTTGAAGAAGATCATACATACTGATGTTTGCACGTGTCTTCTTTAAATATTCAATTATATCATACTGTAAATCCAATTTTGGAGCATTTTGAATGGGCTGAGTAATCTTTGTTGATTGAGTATGCTTGCCAAATTGAGTTTGTTTATTAGGATGAGTATTATTGTTATCATTACTCGGGGTAGAACTCGATGAAGCTCCAGGAGTGTTTGCGAATGTTCTACTACGAGTATTGTAGGCATGTTGTCCTGCAGGAGTACTTTTACTCTCATATTCTTTTACAAGACTGTCCTAGAAATGACCGTTAACTTGTTGGGGTTCCTCTGATTCTTCATCATTTTCAGATTCCTCTTCTTCTTCATTTTCAGTTATTTCTTGATTTGAAGGAATCTCTGATAAGGATAAAAAAGATCGAATAGTATTAAAAATTTCTTCATTTACTGCTATATCAGGCGTTGTATTTGTTTTATTAATTGTATTTGGATTTTGTCTAAATTGATTTCTGAAATATCCTCTAGAAGAAGAAGCTTCAGAATTGGTTTTCTTTAATCCTACAACTTCATTGGTTAATGCTCGAATAGCATTCTGCATTTGTTCTACATCAAATGCTTTATCTTTTTCTGAATTAGGTTTTTCAATCTTCCTGCGAGGGAAAGTATCAGATTTCCCACTTCTATCTGGTTCATAGGACATAGAATCCTTCTTGACTTTAATGGATTCCCCAAAATTTTCTTCCAAAGTTTTTTTTTACCAGCTCTCTTAACAAACATCCCAGGATATTTTGGTAAAGCTGAAGTATAATTTTCAATAATTATATCCTCGGGTGGTTGAGAAGCAACCAGAATTTTATTTTTTAATGTAAGAAACCTCTGGTTAAAATATTTAATTCTTTCTTTAGGCTCCATTTTAATCCGAGATAACTCCAGGGCTAAAAGAGTAGGTATTTTATCCTCCCCGAATTTATCTAAGAAAGCTTTATTAAATTCACCCCAATTTGTAATTGACCCTTGAACTAACGAAAAGTACCAAGTAGAGGCTCTTCCTTCAAAAGTTAGAGGAAATAACCGACAAACCACATCTTCATGCTGGACATTCATGGTTTGAACAACTAACATGAATTTGTCTACATGCACCTCTGCAGGTTCTTTGTCATCAGGGTTAAACTTAGGAAGAAGTTTATCTAAGTGTTTAGGCAAAGGATGTTGTACACCAAGGACAACTACAGCAGCTATTCTCAACCAAGGGAGTTGTGGATTAGGTGGAGGATTAGATCCTCCTCCCACAGGTACATTTCCCGCCATATGTCTTATTTCAAAACCTAAATAACTCCTTGGATTGGATGACATTGGACTATCAGGTGGTGATTCTGGAGGAGAAGGTGGTTGATCAAAATTGCCTACTGAAGTCAGTCTTCTAGCAGTATTTGTTTGAGTAGTTTGTCTTTGATGACTTCTAATTTGATAACGTGGAGTGCTATTAGCTTCTACCAAATCTTGAGTAACTATTTTCAATTGTGGATTACATCTTTGTTGCCTAGGTAGACCATAATCTATTGGAGATACACAAAGTTGATTAGCATATGCTCTTGTAAGAATATGTCATGATTCTTCTAAAGTTTGAGTACTTTGTTCAGGAGTAAATGGGGATGTGATATGATCATGTTCAAGGATGCTCCTAATAGTTTCTATAAATGGTGATCTGCTGACTTCTGGAGGTTGTTGACTAGTTGAAGTTTTATCATTAGTTTTACTTGCCATTAATCATTATCAGGCCCTCTTTCTAGCTCCATTTGTTGGCCCGAATTTCTGACCTAGGCCAACTAAGGAGATTAATCCCACACAACTCGCTTAAAGCAGCTTCTGGTGTGTTTGGGATAGCAAAATCTCGCAGGTTATGGTCCTGCTACCAACTGAATTTTTCTCTTAAGGAGAAATTAAAATTCAGTAAAAATTTATCCTAAACTTATTTTTATTTAAGTAAACCCTAAAATTAGTTTTCTAAAACCTAAGTTATCCTAAAATTGCTTTCTTAATGAAAGTCTTCGATTTTTGAGGATTTTGTTTTGAATATTCAAAATTTTAAAAGACTATTATAACTATTCTGAAATTAACCTAATTCTATTTAACAAGTGTTAAATGTAAATTATACTAAAATAACACTAACTAAATTATTCTATCCCAGCTGAGAGCAATTTGAATATTATATTAATTATCAATTAATATTTCAAGTAAACAGAAAGATAAATGATTAAGATTTAAATGAAAATATTTAAACCATCACACTAAATCATTCTGCTATATATTTACCATAACATAAAAATTAAAATAAACAATTACTTTAAACTTTTCTAGAATATTTTATTAATTAACAATTAATAAACAACAGTAAATATTTGAATAGAAGATAATATTCATAATGAAAACATTGCAAAAATACAAATGAAATCAAAACAAACATAAATATGTATATTATTATCTTTCGAATTTTCAATAAAAATACTGATTAATTCAATTATAATAACATACTCATTCAAATAGTAATATTGTGTTGACAAAGTGTAATATCAGATAATGAATACAAGCATAACCAAGCATAACTGCATCAATAGTATAACTAGAAGATGATATATTGAAATATATTATAAAAGTATTCAAAATAGTACCGAACAACGATACCAGTCTAAGAATTTCCAGTCACATTCCTCCTTCAAAGATAAAACCCCAGTAAGAGATAAAACTAGTACTGAAATGATATTTCAATGATGTTTTTCTTCAACTACTCCATCCTTATGGCATTGAAATTACTAGTTTATATAACACTGTTGGTCTCTCACTTTAGTTTCTAATAAGTGCTATCAATACCATAGGGGTCTTATCCCTATTTAAGTGCATCGAATCTCTTAAAGAAAAAGACACCTGTCACAAACACTACTATGGAATAAAACTGTCAATAAAACGACTAGCTTTTATTATCTCCCGATTCAAGGGAACTGACATATTCGTGGCCATTTTGAAATTCCAATCTTTCCAGAAGGATCAACATATGCTAGTTGTGATCCGAAGCATCTTGTGTTTGCTGAGGATAACGATACCGTGTACACCTGTACAAACAAAAATAAAAAAATTCTTATTAAAATCAGGCTAACAGAAATAACAATAAAGCAAACAAATTATATGCATGCCTGCAAAATCTAGGATTCTAAATTAAATTCAGAATGTTTTCCCAAATTCTTGCTAGAGAAGTGAGAAAATGGTTCAAAAATATTTCGGACAAATCCATCCCAAGCTATCAAGCTTTTGAAGATTCTTTCAAGGACAAATGGGAAGACAAGAAAAACCCCAAGCAGTATTTGTCCCAATACCATTCCATGAGGAGGAGGGAAAGTGAATCTATCAAAGAATTTTCTGATAGATTTATGAAGACATATTATGCCATCCCTTCCTAGTTCAAACCCCCCCGATCTTCCCAAGTCCAATATGCTGAAGCCTTTGAAAGTGAATTTACACGTGGAAGGCAATAGTGTTCATAAACAGGATGATGTGGAGTTATCATAATAATCCGTAATGTTTCTAGGGTTTCTAAAATTATAACTGAATAGCAATCACCATTCACACTCAAACCATATATATACATGTAATTTTATTTCGAAATATAGTTTGAAATACTTTATGAAATCCTAATCACTTATGACCCAAAACAAGACGTGATAGGATACAAAGCTCATAAAAATATTATGATTATATTTATGTGACACATGAAAATTTGGAAATAATATACATTCATTTGCACTCTAGCTATTTTGTGATATATATGTACAATTTTACAAAACAATGGTATGATATGAAAACATTAAGTTGTATGTGAAATCTGAACCTTAGGTTTAATGAAAATATTTTAATTAATAAATCACCTTTAGTTATAAGGATTTCAAAAACTTATGATAATAAATATCTTATCAAAACCAAGTTTTAAACAAATTCAAAATGTATCTTCATTAAAAACCAATTAGCATACTATACCTCAAATATCCTAAATCAATATATATAATCGATAAAATTGATCATATATAAAATTTACAAGAGTGACAACTGCTAATTTGTCAAATGTATGAAAGTGTTTTCATAAATTTCTAATACGACTCTTAACTCTTATATAATTGAGAGTACCTTTAGAGTCGAATATTTTGAAGGCACTCTTTTATAATGTTTTTTAAAAATAAATCATAGAAGAGGGCTGATCATTTTTTCATCATAACAGAAAAAATGAAGGGGTTGTTGCTGACTTCCAACATGTCCTCTTCAGGAATTTCATAAAACAACAATTTTTATTAAAACAAAAAATTTTCCTCTCTCTCGTGTTCAGCTCTGTAATCCACTGACAGTCCGCTGAAATCTGCTAAAATAGTTGGAATTTGCTGAGAAAATTTGCACTTCAAAAAACCCAAAATTTCCTTCTCTTCATTGGGTCTCTTCCACACTAATTTTTCGGTGTTCGGCGGGAAAATCGCCCAAATTTCCGATCTACATCAGCAACGCCAAGGACTGTTCACCTATTTTCTTCCACTGTATCGGATCGGCATCCAACCTCCCTAACCTAATCGGTGATGAAACCATTTTATGCACTGCATGGACGGTCGGGTGTCTTGTGCATCGGGTGGCTAGTCGTCTCGGCTTTCACAATGGTGGCCAGTAAATATTCTGTGTCTTCCGTGGCCACAAGCCTATCGGTCATTTAAAGGAATAACCCCTACACAACGACGATCTAATTCACTACATTTCTTGTTGTTTCGGCGATCCAAACGACAACTTACCTCCGATGTGTCGGCGATTGGCTACGTTATTGCATCAGCAGTTAGTCTCCTAGGTAGCCGAAACAACGGGAAGCAATTTCACAGCGGGTTCCATGGACATTGTCGACTGTTGGACCTACTAACCATCGGGTGGGTAGTGTCTTAGACTGCCACAACGACTGGTATTCAAACCTTTTAATGTTCTCGATCGATGTTCTAATCCTTAATAAATTTTCAATGACTTTATACTTAAACAAAATTTTCAAATTTTGTTCTCATCGGCTGTCGAAAGCATTAATCATTGCGACATCAGCGGTTGAAGTTTCTACCTGTTAGAAGGATAGCCCACTAGCCAGCCGCAACAATGGATGCACGAACAACTAAAATTTTCCGATGTTCATCGACGGTCTGATCTTCTAATGTCTTCCAATGACATCCATTGGCAACTTCATCAACTAACTTCCGCCGGTCGCCGATAGGTTTCAACACTTAGACAAATTTTTGAAATTTTCTTGCCACCTCGTCATCTAGTTTATCCTCTAGATTTCACTGATCCGTCTAATCTATCCTTCGCCAAATTCCTCTTTCCTCTGCCGACACCGAAATTCAATATCAGGTGTTTCTTCAACTATATTGAGCCGACATTTCGGCGGTCTTTGGCTGATCTCCACCGAAACTGCGGCTTCCACTTTCACTAAGTTTCGTCGACGAACACTTAGAAAATTATTTCTCCGCTACCACGTCGGTTGTGCGATCAGCTAATTCTTGTCAATGCATCGGTTTAGACATCTTCCAAATATCGCCGATCAAATCGACTAAGCTTCACCGACGGCCGATTCTATATCGGACGGCCTTTCAACTAGCTGCCCATTGCATCGGAAGGGCTCCCCACTGAGTCTTCCGATGCGCCAATGGTCTGTCCCTTAAAAAAAATTTCTTCAACGAAATTTTCTATTATTCACAGATTTCTTCCTACTGCACTCTGGCAACCTACCTCTGCTAACTAGCCTTTCACGTTCGATTCAGTCCCATGCTGCAACCAGGGCTATGATACCATACTGTAACGTCCCCAACCCTCCGACCGGGCAAGAGGACGCTACTTTACACCAACATATGGGAATCTAGCCCCATGCACATGAACATACATATATATATAATGCTGAAGCATGATACTTAAAAACATAAAACATATTTCGAAACATAATCATTCATATACACAATGGAAGCAAAACATATCAATCAACATTCATGCATATACAAGTTGGCATTTAACATGTATATCATCATTCATCAATGGTAAATATGATTGTCGACGTAAGTTAGGAAAGAATACTTATCTTATATAGAACTTAATATGCAACCAGATACGTCACTGCAACGTTCCTCCCAACCATAGGCCAGCGTGCTCCTTAATCTCTCAGCAACGCTGCCACCCTCGAGTTGGGCATGATCCCCTAAGGAATAAGGAACTAGCAAGATTACACATAGCCAAGATAACAAAACATACAAGCCAACACAGTTGGGTTTATCAGGCAAACAATGGATCAGACAAGCCAACACAGTTGGGTTTAACAGGCCATCCAGGAGTTGGGAAAGGCCAAATGCTAAGCTGGTGAGCTCATTACAGAGCTAGGTACACCTACACCAGAACTAGCCTAACTTCTAAGACACCCACCCACACCCAACACAAGGAATCAGTCCCTTCTCTGCTACACAGTCCCTCGGGCCCTGAATTCCCTTCCAGTGCTATTCAAGGGTTGTGGAGAAGAAATACAGCCCTCTAGCTCGGTCTGTGTGGTTCCCAAACACACCAGGTTTATCAAGAAAATCAAGCCCTCATCCCTACTCCCAACATAGTCCGAAGACCAAACACTGCATGCATGCAGTCAACCGGCAATTACCACTTGGACAAAGGAAAATGACTCCTGAGTCATTCTTGGCCCTATCGTGGCCAAAACGACTCCCAAGCAACCTACAGCAGCCCCAAAAAATAATAGCAAACACAGCCAACAAGCCTAGGGAAACAACATCCCATTCGGAACAACGAAGCCACCGAAAAATCTTACACAGATCACAATGGGGAAGAAAAAAAATAGACTTCCAACCTGTGCATGAGGGAAGTTTACACCAGACCCCAAAATTCAAAGGGAAAATGCACTCGATACCACTTTGTGGAGAATGTGAATGACAGCCGAAACGGCTCCCCTCCTGGTTGTGTGAGACCAAACAGAAAGAATCCTCTACATGAGGAATAGGACGCCCCCCTACGTGACGATGAGAGGTAATGGAGAATGGTGAGTGGGAAGTGCGGGAGATTTTTATTCAGCACCATCATGGAGAGAGTGGAATAATGGAGAGTTCAATTCATCTGCCCAATGTGAGGTTCGACTTGATGGTGGAGTGTGCGTGTGGGCAAGGACTGACAATATTGCCACACCACACTCCCCAACAATAAATACCTCAACTACTTAGCAGAACATTAAAGTGGTAGTTGGATAAGACAAGGGAATATGATCAAATAAAAAAGAGTGGTGACACATGGCTTTCCCCCCACCATGGCTTAAGGTTTAACATTCCCCCTCCTCCTTATCCTCATGAGAATCATGCCCCTTCTCAATTTAGTTGTAGTGAACATAGTTGGTTGGGTTATTTAATTAAAATGCATAGCTACATGATGCCACAACTTAATATGTATGCCGCATGCCCTGATATACCATCAGTGAAAATTTCAATCCGAAACATGACATAACCAATTGATGGTGGGGCCTTGGCCTTTAGCTCTGCACCATGATTATTTACAATATATGTATCATGTATATTTAATGCATCAGGTTCAAAATCGGGGTGTTATAGAAGGAGTCTAAAATCCCATATCTTATAACCTAGAGGTGTGTAAAAAGGGTACAAAATTGTTTAGAAGGCTTATTCCTAAGTCTAAAATACGAGAATGGCGAAAATATTTAAGTGCGACCTGGGAAATGAGCCTGATAAGAGAAATCCACTTCAGTGTTAAGCCTTGATGAGAATAGACAGAGCAGATATTCCATGGAGGATATCGAAGGCTATTAAAAAGCCTGCAAAGAAATCAACAGTCCAAAAAATTGCAGAGAAGGAGTTGCAGAAGCAAAATTGCAGAAGTAACATGGAGATTTTATGGATCCACAATCCACAATCCAAAACCCGCAAGATTGACGGCCCATAAAGAATCCACATAATATCAATGGTGCATAAAGGATCTCATGGAAACAAGACCGCGGAAGTTAAATTGTGAAATTTGGTGAATCTGCATTCCACAATCCGCAGTTTTGATCTCAGATCAATGACTATGGATGACTTTGCATGAAATTGACGGTTGTAAAGAGTGGCGGAAAGGAAAAGGCAAAAAAAAGGGGGGAAGTTTAGATTCGATAATTTGAAAATTTGTATTCTGAAACTCCTAATCTGAAATCTACCATTTTGTGGAAAGAGAAAGGAGGAGGAAAAGGCAAAAAAAAGGGTGGAAGTTTAGATTCGATAATTTGAAAATTTGTATTCTGAAACTCCTAATCTGAAATCTACCATTTTGTGGAAAGAGAAAGGAGGAAAGGAAAGGGCGTAAGTTCGGTCATGAAAATTGGTGAACCCACGATCTGCAATTTGCCATTTTGTGGAAAAGAAAGAGTGGAAGGAATCTTGTGGAAGCAAGATGACGGAAAGGATCTTACGGAATGATGGTGATGACCATATAAATAGAGGGTGTATATTTGATTCAAAATAGATCTATAACTAAGATCTATTCCTTAAGTAGGGCATGTGTACTGCAAAATCTGAGAGGAGAATCAACAAATTATGGAAGAGGCTGCAAAGCAGATAGTGGTTGTGCAACCAACCGTTACACAGTCAAAGAAGGAAGGAGTTGAGAAGCGATTACTCAGGTATAAAAACCACCCTTTCACCTTTGCAGTGGAAGGCCATTCAAATATTCTCTGAACAACCATTTTCATCAAGCAATCTTGAGGCCCTAGATGTCAAGTGTTTCCATTTTGGTCAGTCATGCGCACCCTAGTGTGCTTTCTCCATTTGGTTTATGATCATGGAAAATTCACCACCTTAGAATTTGTTAGGATTTTGTACCTTTGGGTTTAATTCCCATGATGTAACTAATTTTGGTGCTCTATTTTGAGATTCACCTTGGGAGAAGATTGGACCATAAGTATAACCTCAATAGAGGAGGAAAGGATTCAACATTCATTTTGGAAGCCTCTATGCTTGGTTTTTCTGCTTTGAACTTTCTTGGAAGTAATTAATGCAAAAGTATGTTTTGAGTGTCTGAGATTCATCATAGTGTTCAATGTTCAGTCTGTGTTTTCCTGTCTACTCCATTTCCATGTATGTGTGAAGTTATGCTAATAGGTTTCTAGTTGTATGCAAGGAATGCATTCTCTTTTAAGCGCTCCTTTCATTAGAAATCATATTTGTTATGTGTTTATTATAAATGTCCTGGAATTCATCCACTCTTGGGTGCTCCATTTTAGTTATCAACCTTTACTATTGCTTCTACTAAAGGTGTTTCAAGAGATTCATTCACATATAGGTGCCTCTTGTTTTCACTGGGCTTCTTCTCATTCCCCCTACCATATCTTAAAGTTATTTGACTGAATGTTAATGCTCATGTCACCTCAGATTGTAAAGAATAATCACCTATCATTATTGCTATAATCCCCTTGAATGTTTCAAGCTTCGAATCCATTTCCCAATGGTGTTTTTTGTTTGTTTTTCTAACACTCTTCAAAATAAAAACAACATCTTCCCATCAGAAATCTATCCTTCTGAATGCTTTCTGCGAGACATATGTGTATGTGAATGGTATTGTGACACTAAGAGAGCCCTCTATGGCTATATAGGCTAGAATACAGCCTAAAGGTTGGTTTGAAATGGTTACCCAATGATTTCCTACCACAACCATAGGAAAATTACCGGGTGATAACATCTTGGCACCATTGTCGGGGACTAATTGCTATTATTTCCTTGGGGAAACGAAATTGTTCTAGTTCTATGACTTGGTTGAGCAGTCGGTCATAGACACATATTGGTTGCATATTCTCTAGAGACTCCACTCAAATATTTTGGAAGGTGACTCCACTAGGAATACTGGAGGCTAGAAGGACCAACACGAGGAACAATGTTGATGCTGAACCTTTTCAAGAGATTTTTGATCCAGAGAAAATGATTCAAAAGGCCAAGAAGCTACAAAGGTGAGTTATACCTCAGTTAGATAGAACTGATGAGGGTGATTCTTCTATTAACAATATATCTGAACACTATGATGAAAAATTTGAGCTAGTTTTCCCCAGGACTAAATCTTAATCCAACCTCTCTGAAGTAGTTTTGTACCCCTTTGCATTTGAGTTCTCCCATACTTCTTGGTCACATGAGATAACAGAGTCTCTAGGTAGGGATTCACAACCCTTATTTGACTGAAAGTGCCCACTATTTTCCTCTGAATTAGCCACATTAAAATCCACTGCCATAGATAATTCTGCTTCCATATCCTTATCTCCATCATCCAATTTCACAACCCCCCACAGCTCTGTAGTTCCTCACAACACAATGATCTCATTTGTCACACCATCTTTAATTCCTCTAGTAAACCCTATTATAACCCCAATAATGGATAATATATTTCCCCCTATACTTCTCCTTGCTACTCTTCATGACCTTCCCCAGGGATACTCCCAAAGACTCAAACAATTCAATGGGGAGAGGGGTAATTCAACTGAGGAACACTTGGGATGGTTTTCAGACTGGGTAGACTTGGAGGAACTAGACCATGATGATATTAAATTCAGAATGTTTTCCCAAATTCTTGCTAGAGAAGTGAGAAAATGGTTCAAAAATATTTCGGACAAATCCATCCCAAGCTATCAAGCTTTTGAAGATTCTTTCAAGGACAAATGGGAAGACAAGAAAAACCCCAACAGTATTTGTCCCAATACCATTCCATGAGGAGGAGGGAAAGTGAATCTATCGAAGAATTTTCTGATAGATTTATGAAGACATATTATGCCATCCCTTCCTAGTTCAAACCCCCCCTGATCTTCCCAAGTCCAATATTCCATATAGGTAGAGGTAAACCCGACTACTACTAGAAAGAAGAAGAGGGATGAGGGAGAAGGGAGGAGAGAAGAGGGAGATAGAAGGAAGGATAAAGAGCCTGAACAACCTTCTTCCTCTAACTCATAAGAGTCCAAGATGGACATGATGACAAAATCCATGGAAAATTTTATGGAGAGACTCATTGTGGACAATAGACCACCTCCCAGGGAAAATCAAGAGCAGTAGAATAGAAACCAGAATGTTAGAAGGCATCTAGTCCCCCAAAATAGGCAAAAATATCAGAGAAACCCTCTTGATCAGCCTGTCAGGCCCCCATTTTAGGAGATATATGTGGATCGGGAATATGGAAATGAAGCTGAGGATGAAATTCACTAGTTGGACAGTGAATCATCCTCTGGTTTTTTGACCAAAGAGGAACATGATAATTCCTGTCATGAAGCAGAGGAGTTTCATGTAGAGGAAACATAGGATTTTCACAGGGGGTATCAAATTGCTGTCATGGATCTGTAGAGGCATATTGGTCTAAGGAACATAGATGTTCATGTTATGAGGAATAAATATCCAACAAAAAAATCCTCCACAATGAAACCAAAAAACTATCTACCCCTAAAAACACTTCCAAGAATGTAATAGAGCCAAAAGGGAAAGAAAGGAAAGAAGATAATCCAAGGAACCTAGATCAGGGAAAAAACTCTTCCAATTTAGAGGCTGAAATCGCAAAAATAAAAATCTTTGTCCCTCTAACTGAGTTGTTAATAAATTCTAAATATAAGTCCCAAATCATGACTGTGATGAATCCTCTAGGAGAGATCTCTGCAATATCAGAATCGTTGAATCTTCAAGATGATAGTCCCACCATCCTATTTGGACCCCATGTAGATGAGTCTACCAATGTAGATGTCCCTCACTTGTATATCAGTCTCAACATTCATGATTCCATCCTACATAATGCCATGCTTGATTCATGATCTTCACACAACCTGATTCCCAGGAAGATCATGGATAAATTGGGATTGGAGGTGACCAAGACTTACAAATACCTTTTTTGTTTTGATTCCAGTAAATTTAAGTTCCTAGGATTGATCAAATATTTGGTCATCTCTTTGGCTCAAATCCATGCCAAAATCGTTGTCATAGACGTAGTGATGGATGCCATTCCTCCAAAGTTTGGAATTCTCTTATCAAGATCCCAACCAGCCAAATTCAAGGGTGCACTTCAAATGGACATGTCATATACCAGCATCCCTATTTTCTGTGTACAAAGGAGGCTTTATAGAGAGAAAAATATGGAATACATGGTGAGCAGTTATGAAAGGATGAATAAGAACCCCATCTATTCACTAGACACTGAGATAGGATCATCCATTTTCTTTACAAAGGGAGGCATATACAATTTTAGCTCATAGAACACTTCTTTTGTCCCCACTCAGGAAGAATTGGAAGGATTTTGGAACATGAGCTTTGATGGGGAAGCATGCAAGGAGGGGTAGGAGCTGGAGTTTGGGTAAAACCTCCAAAAGGAAGTGATTTAAATTATTCTTATAAATTAGCTTTCGATTGCACAAATAATGAGGCAAAATATGAGGCTACGATATTGGAAATTCAGATCCTAAAATATTTCCAAGTAAGGAGGGTGGTGATACATGGGGAATCCGAGTTGGTGATAAAGAAAATGAAAGGAGAGTATCAGGATATACATCCTAGGATGAGAAGATACAAAAATTCTGCCCTAGATTTGATAGAATTCTTTGAAGAGTGCAAGTTTACTCTAATTCCCAGATTGCATAATGGTATAGCTGATTTTTTGGCCACTTCGACTGCTGTTTTCAAAATTCCCATGTATCCCGATGGTAAATATGAGATTAAGGTTAAGAATAGACCCTTTGTCTTGGATAATGTTAATAATTGGTAGGTCTTTGAGGATGACAAACAAATCCAAAGTTTCCTTAATCTCATTGGGGATTTTGATGGGTTGATCATTGATGAAGATAACATGCTCCTAGAAGTGTCTACTCTCACCGAGGAGTTCCTGCAAAGTCATATTGATGGTCCAAAATAAATTCCACAAGATGTTATGATTTTTCTTACTAAGGGTGTTGTTGGGAATGAAACTGAAGAATCTGTTGGGACAGAATTGCAGGGGGATGATTGAAAACAAGAATATTTGAACAATCTCCATGGAAACGAAATTCTGCAGCTTAAGAGTAACACTATCCCTAGGGGTTTATTCCCTTTACAAAATATCTTTGAACGAAATGTTGTTACTAAGGAGCCTCAGCTTGTACCAAGCTATGATGATGTAGAAGATGTGAATATTGGAACATAAGCTCATCCTAAAATCATCAAGCTCTCAAGAACATTCTCTCCCGAGACCAAATCGAAATACATCTCTCTGATGAAGGAAATACACAGATGTCTTTGCTTTGAGATATAGTGATCTCAAGGATTATGATACAAGTATAATTCAACACACTATACCAATAAAAAAGGATGAGATGCCTTTCAAGCAAAAACTAAGGAGAATTAAATCCAAGCTGCTACCCCTGATTGAAAAATAAATAAAGAAGTTATTTGAGGAAAAAATCATTGTGGCCCTTAGATTCTTAAGGCGGGTGTCCAACTTCTCTCTAGTGAGGAAGAATAATGGAGAAATACAGCTGTGCATTGACTTCAGAAATTTGAACAAAGACTCTTTAAAATACCATTATCCTCTATCTAAGATGGATCAAATTATGCATAGGGTAGTGGGCTCTCAGAGGATCTCCACCCTGAATGGTTTCTGAGGCTACAATCAGATCATGGTGCACCCAGAAGACCAAGAGAGGACCACTTTCACCTCACCCTGGGGTACCTTCATGTATGTGAAAATACTATTCAAACTCATGAATGTAGGGGTAACCTTCCAGCAGACCATGGACATATAATTTGATCATGAAAAGGACAAGTTTTTGGTTATCTATTTAGAAGACATCACAGTTTTTTCAAAGTCTAATGTTGAACATGTCACACACCTGCTCAGAGTGTTCAGAAATACAGAAATTTTGGCATCTATTTGAATCTGAAGAAGTCCCACTTTGCTATGAAATAAGGGAAGCTGCTTAGGCACAAAAGCTCCCAGGAAGGCATCAAAATAGACCCAAAAAGAGTTGAATCCATACAGAAAATTGAGCTCCCTCAGAACAAGGTTGAGGTTCAATATTTTATGGGAAGGGTGGGTTTTATGAGAATGTTTATTGCTACTTTTGCTGAGATTGTGAGGGGGATGAATAGTATGTTGAGTAAAGATAATGAGATCAAGTGGACACCTAAAGCAAAGAATTCATTTGAGGACATAAAGAAGGCTATTTCAGAAGCACCTGTACTGGTAAGCCCTGATTTCTCCAAAGATGTCCTCATATTCTCATTTTCTTCACAACACATAGTTGCAGGGGTATTATTACAAAAGAATCACGAGGGAAATGAGCATCCCATTTCTTTCTACAACAAAAAATTGAGAGATGCTCCACTAAAATACAACATTATGGAAAATCAGGCTTATTCTCTGGTACAGGCCTTGAAGGAGTTCCAAGTTTACGTCCTGCAATCTCACATCATTGCTCATGTTCCCACCAGTGTAGAGAAGGATATTCTAACCCAACCAGATACTAAGGGTAGAAGGGGAAAATGGATAGTAGTCTTACTTGAGTATGAATTGGATATTAGTCCCACAAAGCTGATTAAAGGCCAAGGAACAACCAAACTCATGGCACATTCAAACTATTATTTTATCATCCTGCACATGGTTTCTGAATTGTCAGTAGAAGAGATAAACCATGAGGAATGACTGTATCTACAAGGGAATAAATATTTCCTATCATTCCCATGGTATGCTGACATAATATTTGTGTTGCATCATCTGCAAGATCCACAAGATATGGATAGAACAAGGGAAATATTCCTCAAATGGAAAGAATCAAGGTTTTGCATCTTAAATGGGAAACTGTATCGGAAAGAGCCAGGAGGGGTACTGTTGAACTGTGTCAATGAACATGAGGTAAAGAATCTCATTGAGGATTTTCATACAGGTGAATGTAGTGGCCATCATTACTGTTGACCACTGTGAATAAAATTATGAAATAAATATTTTATTGGCCCACCATCTTTTATGACACGCATAGGGAGATTGCTGCCTGCCATAAGTGTTAGATTTTTGAAGGGAGGGGGATGCTTTTTCCATTAACTTTGAATCCTATACATGTTGAGGCCCCCTTCCAGCAATGAAGATTGGATTTCATTGGAGAAATAAACCCATCTTCCGCAGGGCAGCACAAGTGGATTCTCACTTCCATTGATTATTTCACCAAATGGATTGAGGTCATCCCAACTAGATAAGACAATGATGTTGCAATATTGTAACTTCAAAGGATATTCTAAATGTATTTTACTGATGTAACCCAAGAGAGATGTTATTTTTCCTCCAACAGGGTGTTACTATTGTGTTTGGTCATCATAGAGTCATGAGGTAAAGCCTCCACTTGTGTCGGGTCTTTATTACCCTAATAAATAATATAATATACTGTTTTGAGTCTTACTAGGTGAAGTCGACCCAGATAGTTTATTGGGGATGACTTGTCTAGTGTAAAAGTCAATTGACTTATTGTGTATAAATATACGAGTTGTGGTTCTTATTTGAACAAAAAATCACTCACTTGTGTAACACATAGAAGAGAGAGAGAGAGAGACAGAACAGAAGGAGGAGAACTCTTGTTTTTGGGGTTGTCTTTTATACATCTTATACATAGGAAGTTTTTTTTGGGTCTTCTTCCCCTTGAGGGTTTCCCAGGATAAATGCTATGTATATCTTGTTATTGTGTTTCTATTGGTGATTCTTGATATGTTGCTGCTGTGATTTGGAATTGAATACTATTGAATCTAGTCTAGCATATGAAATATTAACATGGTATAGGAACTAACCTGAGTAGAGAATCTTTCACAAGGTGAAATTCTCCCTCCCTCTCCGGAAGAAATTAGGGTTTATGAAAAAGTTGAAGTTTTGAATATTTGCTTGCATAGAAAGTTGTGCCCTCCTAGAGTTCATCTATTGAGCCATAGATCAAATTTTTTGGGTAGTTGGATCTCTAGGAAAGCCAAACCCTATTTTGGCAGTGAACCAGAAAATTGCAGTGAATAGAACCAAAAATTCTGCGGTGCTGCAACCTCACAAGTAGGATTTGAAGACTTAAGATTAGGGATCTCTAGAAAATAGTTGGATTAAGCAAATCACCTCCTTCAAGCACATCTACTAGTAAGATCAATCTCCTGTTTTGATAAATTTCATTTTTGAGTGACCTATTGTACAAGATGGCCCCAAGCACTAAGCTTGAGGACAAATTGGAAGGCCTAGAAAAATTCCTAGCTTAGAAGTATAGGATTGGCCTCATTTTGAAAGAGAATGGTCTTGAGAAGTACATCAAGAATGAGATTGCAGAGCCTGATGAAGCTGAATCTAAGGAGAAGCATGAACATGAACTAATCAAGGCAATGAGGATCATTGCTAATTCCATTAAGGATCACTTGATCCCTCATGTGTCAGCTAAGAAGACACCTAAGAAAATGTATGATGCACTTTCTAGAATGTATGCAGGAAAGAAAATCAATAGAAATATGAACTTGAGAGCTCAATTGAAGGGCACACATATGATCAAAGGAGAATCTATTCAAGATTACTTGACAAGGGTCTCCCAGATCAAAGAGAATATAAGTACTATTGGAGATACCCTTAATGAGGATGGATTGGTTATGACTTCTCTCAATGGCCTCGCTAGACCTTGGGACCCATTCATCCAAACTCTGTGTGCCATAAAAGAAAGTATGAAGTTTGACATAGTGTGGGAAGATTGTATACAAGAAGAAACTAGAGTAGCCCATAGAGAAGCTCTTATAAGAGAATATGATCAGGCTCTAGCATACTAAAGGAATAAATCAATCAAACTTCAATAGGAGTAATCATAATCCCTCAAAGAAGAAATTCTAGAAGAAGAAGGATTACTCAAAGTATCAATGCTACAACTGTCATAAGAGAGGAAATATTGCTAGAGAATGTCCATCATCAAAGAACAACAACAACAAAAGGAATGATGATCATTTAGATGAAGATGAGGATGAAGAAAGACCTCAAAAGAGAACTTGAGGTGAATATGTAGAAAAATATGTGTTATTCTTTGCACTCTCTGGGTCTGTAAAACCTAGATAAGATACATGGATTATTGATAGTGGTGCATCTAAGCACATGATAGGAAAGAAGACATCTCTGTCAAAACTTGAAGAGAAGAACTCACCCCAGAAGGTATCATTGGGAGATGACTATAAATATCCCATCAAAGGTATTGGTGAATCAAGCTTGAATCTGGGACCTCCATGAAGATGAAGGAAGTACTGTATGCACCAGGTTTGAAAAAGAACCTATTATTAATCTGAGCTCTAGATACAAAAGGATATAGAGTTTCTTTTATAGATGGACAAGTACTTATATGGTCCAAAGGAAAGACACTTGAAGATGATGTAGTAATTGGAGAAGAAGAAGGAGGACTATACAAGCTCAAAGGACATCTAGAGACATCCCTTTTCCATGAGACTACTAGCTCAAGTGAACTGTGGCATAGGAGACTTTCTCACATCAACTACAAAGCATTGACCTATGTGAGAAAGGTGGTAACATGGTTACTAGATCAGAAGATCGAACATGAGGGAATTTGCAAGGGATGTGCACAGGGAAAGAACATCAAGAATCCCTTTCCAAAAAGTAACACAAAGACCAAAGGTATGCTAGAATCAATCCATTACGATGCATGTGGTCCTATGCCCTCCATATCCTTGAGTGTATATGAGTACTATGTCACATTTATTGATTATTATTCAAGAAATACTTGGATATACTTCTTGAATAATAAAAGTGAAGTGTTTGGGAAATTCAAGGAATTCAAAGACTTGATAGCAAACCAGTCAGAAAAGAGAATCAAGACACTAAGATCAGATAATGGTGGAGAATACACTTCAAAGGATTTGAAGCATTCTGTAGGGATCCAGGAATCAAGAGGGAACTAACCACTCCCTATAATCCCTAACAAAATGGTGTTGCAGAAAGAAAGAATAGAACTATCATGGAAGTAGTGAAGACCATGATTCATGAACAAGACCCTCCTATGCACCTATGGGCTGAAGCTGCAAGAACAACGGTATATTTGCAAAACATATTATCTCATAGTGATCTTGGATTTAAGACTCTTGAAGAAATGTATACTGGAAAGAAACCTGAAGTAAGCCATCTCAAGATATTTGGCTGTCCAGCATATGTACATATTCTGAAAGAGAAGAGAACCAAATTGGATCCTTCTGGTAAGAAGGGAATATTTGTAGGATACTGTGAAGTCTCCAAAGCCTTCAAGATATACATTTCAGGATTCGATCATATCGAGATTAGTAGGTATGTAACATTTGATGAAGAGATAGTTCTTAAGAATTTTAGAGGGTGTCACCTTGAAGAAGTACATGAAGAAGATGTACTTCCCAGAAGGACAACAGATGAACCAACTCTTGAAATAGTAGCATCAGAAGATCATGACATGCTAGAACTTTAGAAGCCCCATACTATGGATATCTATTGAAAGAGAAAACCTGCTTGGGTAAGAGAAATCATACAAGAAGCAGAAAGATATGGAGCACCAGAAGGCTGCATAAGGACCAACAAAAGATCAAATCCATATTCTAGTTATATAGCTTTGATGTTTGACCTTGTAGATCAAGAACCCACCAGCTATGAGGAAGCCGCAAAATAGAGAGAATGGGTTGAAGCACTGACATAAGAATACCAGTCAATCATGAAGAATGATGTTTGGGATATTGTTCCTAAACAAGAAAACAAGAGTGTGGTATCTTCGAAATGGATCTACAAGATAAAAAATGTTGCAGATGGAAGTATTGAAAAGTACAAAGAAATATTTGTGGCTAGAGGATTCTCTCAGAAAGAGGGGATTGATTATGAAGAAACATTTTCTCCAGTAGCAAGGTACAATTCCATCAGAACTATCATGGCACTTTCTTCCATGATGAAATGGGACTTACACCAAATGGATGTAAAGGCAACCTTCCTTAATGGCGTGATTGAGGAATAGGTTTACATCGAACAACCACAAGGATTTGAAGTCTAAGACATAGCTAATCATGTATGCAAATTGAAAAAGGATCTGTATGGACTAAAGAAATCTCCCAGAGCTTGGTGTGGCATAATAGATAGCTTCTTGACAAGCATGGGATTTACCAAGAGTAAATCTGATCCTAATATTTATATGAATATTATGGATGATGAACGAGTCATACTAGTGTTGTATGTGGATGATCTATTTCTGACTGGAAATGAGAAATAGATAAAGGATTGCAAGAAGAAGCTACCTAAAGAATTCAAGATGAAAGATCTTGGATTGATGCATTATTTCCTAGGGCTGGAAGCATGGTAGAGCCTAGAAGGAATATTTTTGAATAAGGGAAAGTATGCAGTAGAAATCTTGAAAATATTTGATATGTTGGATTGTAAAGTCATGGCCACACCCATGGAAACCAACTTAAAGTTGTTGTCTGATGATATATCCGAGCTAGTGGACATGAATCAATATAGACATATTGTTGGGTTATTAATGTATCTGACAAACACAAGGCCAAATATATGCTTTCCTGTGAACACCTTGAGTTAGTATCTGTAGAAGGAGCGAGTCGACATAAGTCAACTTGAATGAAGACCGACTTAGTCGATCAGCCGACTAAGTCGGTCGGCCGAGCAAACACAGTAATTAAGTCTGCTAACTAATAGTCGTGTCGGTTCACCGAACCGACAGGTAGTTATTTTTGTAACTGTTTGTAACCTGTATATATTAAGCTGTTGAGCCTCACAAGAACTTAGTTCAGTTCTTGGCTTTGTACGATCTATTGAGAATAATATAATATGTTTATCCTACCTGTTCTTGTCTCTTGTACCTGTGTATAATTCTGTATATTTTTGTATGTATTATTGGTAACCTTATGTGATCTGTGAGATTATAACATTGGTTCCATTGCCAGTAGTACATAACTAGAATATATGCTCACATGTGATATCAGAGCAGGAGATAAAGGACTGGTGGGAGCGAAAAATTGCTAACTATCTACAAAATTACGCGAGAAGGAACAGATTGACAGTCGCAGAAGCAAAAGCCAGATTTTTCACTGAGACTCACGAAATGTTTGTTGAATCCGTGCCACACCTACTGAAGCAGCTTTTGGATGAGAAAACCAGACAAGACTAAAGAAGAATAGTTACTCCAGAAACTGATCCGAGGAGGACGTACGAATCTATCGGAGTGGTTCGAAAAGATAGCCGACGACTTCTGTGAGGAACAAGCAGTCGAAGACAAGACTTATGTGGAAACTGTTCGACAGAAATTTTTCACAGAATTTACTGATCAATTCTTGTGTTCCTTTCCGACTTTGCTGTTAAAGTACTTAATAGAAAGAGGAGCAGGCCATATTGTCGAAGCTCGACCACTACTACGCGAACCACCCTCAAATACTAATTGGGCGGAGAAACAGAAGCAGTGGGAAAAATTCATTGCTGAAAGGGAGTGGGAATACTTCCTGAGCAAATAGACAGCATTATCCAAGCTTCCTAAAAAGTGTCGGGTAGGCTATGGGGGGGTAGCTGGTCGTGTGTCGGAGAGGGAGCATGGTGGATACCAGTTGACCAGACTTAAGCTAGTAATGAACAGTCGACCAAAGAGGAATTGATAGTATTGTATGAAAGTATGTCAGACATTAAAAGAATCGAGAGGGACGAACGACAACAAAGAAGGGAAGCCAGACGTGAACGAGCCAATGAGCTGCGTCAAGAACAAAACCCTAGGGAGACCAACTGAGATGAGAATCCGCCAGAGTCGGGTCATGACCGACACGAAGAAGGCGTAGACGAAGAGACGGCCCCTAAGGCAGAGGAAGTGTGGATAGAGCAGCAAGAAGCTCTCCAAATAGTGGTTCCTGATGAAGTAACCCTGTCCCCCACCAATTCCCATACCGTAATACAGACTATTATTGAAGACGACCTCCGACTGAGAGCTGGTGACATCACAATCTGGAGTCGACTAGGTGATGAACCGTACCTGGGACGACACCTTGTTATACGCCGACCGGTTGAAGGGAACTGGGTGACCTTTCAAATGGCACCCTCCTTTCATAGTATCCACTTGCTCTTGCCGACACATGAAGGAGAACCCCCCCTGCCACATACAACTTTCGAAGATAACCAAGAGTCAGACCTGAGCACGCAAAGTGACAGTGGGTCATCGAGAAGACAAATTATCAACAATCCGCTATACCACGAGAAAGAATCAACCACCGACGGAGGCACAACTTCCATCGACCAAAACCCCATCGTCACCCCCACAGGTTCGACTATATCATTGACCCCACCTCTTTCACCCCCACCCACACCTCTCACCCCGCCAACTTCAGAAAGTAGTGACAGTGACTCCGACATGGGTCACGGATCTGCTCAGATTCCCCTTTATGAGGGCGACGAAGACCCCAGACGACATTGGTTCATCTGTGAGTCGATATGGGAGGCCAACAAGGTCACAGAAGAAGAACGCCAGCTGGCCCAGTTCACAGGAGCCCTAAGGAAAAAAGCTCTAACATGGTATATGACATTTTCTGAACGGCAGCCCAGAGCAACAAAAGCCGAGATAAAAGCACAATTCCTATCATTTTTTAAGACCCCAGACGCCAAACACCTGGCCGCCAAGAAGCTGAAAACAACATCACAGAAGCCAGGAGAAACAGTCCGCAACTACGATAAACGATGGAAGGATCTATTAAGCCAGTTAGACTATACTATTGACAAACAATTACTGATTCAATGGTTCTTTGCAGGACTCTCACAGAAGGTTCACCGACACATCAGTCTGGAAACTTTCAAGTCGTATGAAGATGCGCTGACAAAATCTCTACAGGTCGAGATGGATGAAGACATACATGCATATCAGACCAACCACCATTTGGAGGAACAGCTGGAAAACGTGCAGAAGTCCCTGAAAGAGCTGACTCTAAAGAACCAAGAAGTCTAGTGCACTAACTATTCAACAGCCGGACATTCCAAAGATAATTGTCGACAGCAATTCAGCCGACAAGATGTCCGTTTTGTACAAACAAAGGTGTTTTGCGACATTTGCCAGGAACATGGAGACCATTCTACCGTCGACTGTCCTTATAATATGAAGAATGGAAAGGCTTCCTGGTGTGCTATCTGCGAAACTTCAAATCACAACACGGTCGACTGCCATCTTAACCTGAAAAATAGACAAAACTACCAGGCCGTTTACCAGACGAATGCAGTAGCACAGACTACGGAGCAAAACAACAACAACAACCAGAATGGGAAACGCAATGATGGCCGACGATACGAAGGCCGACATGACAATCGACGAGAAGGGTTTGGAAGAACCGGTCGATTCGTTGGGAATCGCGAAATAAGAAGTCGTCGACCCACCCAATGCTTTATTTGTTACAAAGAAGGGCACAGATGCGCAGACTGTCCGTACAAGGATAGCACTGACCTCAAATTTTGTACACACTGTGGGGTAGGCGATCACTCATTGGAGGATTGTCCTACCATGTTGGAAAAAATAAGCAATAAAAAGAATGTTAATGTCTTGTCTTGTGTCCAGAAGAATGATGTAATAACTACTAAGAACTTGCACATTGTCACTTGACAAGGCACCAAAACTGGGCCTGATAACCCTCAGATTATCAAAATCAAAAACACAAATGCATACCTTGACCCTAGCAAGGAACAACAGACATATCAAGAAGCCACACACATATTCCAAAACATTGCACAGTAAGAAGACATTATTAACAGTCGACTTAGCTCGACCCAGCAGTTAACCCATCTCATTCAAACAGACGAATCTGTAGGTCAATTCATCGATTTATTGCATCAAATTAAAACCACTAACCCTGAGAAAAAAACTAAGAACATTTGTAGCTTAAATAAAAAAGACAAAAACGATGTCGACCCACTGGTCGACCTAGAAATTGAAGGATACCACGTACGACAAGTAGTTCTGGATTTTGGGTCACAAGTCAATATTATGACCAGGGATACATGGGAACAAATGGGCAAACCTCGAATCTATGAGTCAGGAATCTACCTAAAACTGGCCGACCAAGGTCTCATTGAACCTATTGGGGTTTGGAAAAATGTAGACACAACTATTAAAGGCATATCAACTAAAGTTGATTTTGAAATTATTGACCCCAAGGAAGGATCTATTTCCTTCCCAGCCCTTGTCGGTCGACCTTGGGGTCGAAAGATGAAAGCCTCCATCTCCTTAGATAAAGAGAGGATCAAACTAAAAGGCAATGGCCAAAAAGTTATTGTACCCATTAACCCTTCCCAAGGAAAGCCTTGGATAGAACCTATTGATGAGGAGGTTGATGTTAGAAAGCTATACCAAATCCACAATAATACTGACTATACTGAACCAAACATTTATGGGGAACTTTACTTAGGTAACCAAGACTCAGTTGGTTATAATTCAGATGCTGAGCTATATGACTGGGAGATAGAAAACTATGAAACACAAGCAAGAGGGTGCTGGACTATCCAAAAAGTACAGAAAAAACCCACCCGACAGTGCTTTATAGTCTCAATTATCCCCAAGATTTTTGAGAGGAAAATCAGAGAACACCCTACCTTACAACCGACCAGCGAAACCACCAGGCAACAACCTAGGTATAAGGAGAGGGAATCCCTAGTCATGCATGTTGAACAAGTGTCTAAAAACATTGGAGAACATGGCCGACAACAGAGCTTAGTAGAAACCTTCACAGGTCAGGCAGCTAGATGGTGGGACACCCATCAAACAAAACTACAGACCTGGACTAGTGCTGCAACTTAATTTGTTGAAAGGTTTGGTGGCAGGAAGTTAACCTCACAAGCACAGATCCCTATCTTCACCCAAGGAAAAAACCCAGAAGAACACATCCAAAATTGTGAAAAAGAGTGGAGAAGACTTGGACATAAGGATGAAAGAGCCTGGCCACACTTATTTCCTTCCACCCTAGACGACTTACCTAGCAAATGGTATAAGATGGAGGAAGCTAAAGGTGAAACCTTTTTCTGGAATGAACTAAAAGAAAATTTCATTAAAGCCTTCAACTTTATACCTGAAGATAAACAATTAGTCGATCCAGCACAACAAATTAAACATTTCATTCAACCGACTGAAACACACCCTTACAAAGACCCTCGACAGGTCAAGAACTGCAATAGTCTTCACATAGGATCAAAAGTCGAGTCGACCCGATTACAATTGGAGAATGAACACACCACAGGTAAAAGCTTCAGATGGAAATCAAACCATGCTAAAACAACAAAACCAATCCACTCAGTGCTAAGGGTCGCGACTACCGATAAAACCAACCTCGACCGAATGACTGCAGCCGACTTCCCTGCTACATTCTCACAGTTCAAGGAAGGAAATCGACCGATCAATGAAGCTAAAGCTCCAGAATGGTTAGATTCCAAAGTAAGAACTAAGGAGGTAGACATTTCAAATGACGACCGACCAAAAATAGCCAAGATTGGTGACTATTGGAATAAACAACAAACTGCTGAAATAGTAACCTTACTTAGAGAATTCCAAGACGTCTTTGCAAGGGACTATAAAGATTTGAAAGGGTTAGTTTAAGAAATGGGAGAGATGAAAATTGACACTAAACCTGATGTCTGACCTGTCAACAAACGACCTTACAAACTAGCTCACAAATATAAAGAAATAGTTAAAAAGGAGATCGACAACATGTTGGAAGCAGGGATTATCTACCCTATCGACCAGTCGGAATGGGCAAGTCCCATGGTCATACAGCCTAAGAAACATGACCCGACTAGATTAAGAATCTGTGTCGACTTCAGGGAGCTGAATAAAGTCACACTGACCGATCCCTTTCCCACACCTTATGCTGATGAAATCTTGAATGAAGTTGTAGGACATGAGTGTTACTCATTTACAGATGGGTTTTCAGGTTATAACCAGGTACCCATAGCAAAAGAGGATCAAAAGAAGACAACATTTGTTTGTGAATTTGGCTCTTTTTCTTATAGGGTTATGCCGTTTGGACTCAAGAATGCACCTGCAATGTTCTCCAGAATTGTTGTAAAATTTTTCCAGGAATACATCTATAAAACTATGGCAGTCTACTTTGACGATTGGACTATTTATTCCACACTAAAGGATCACTGCACATGGCTTCGACTTATGCTAGAAAGATGTCGACAGATTCAACTTTCCCTCAATATTAAGAAATGCATCTTTATGACTCCCATAGGCATACTCTTAGGACATATTGTCTGCAAAGAAGGAATCAAGGTTGACTTTGCTAAAATTAAGATTATTCTTGACCTAAAACCCCCAATAAACCCTAAACAAGTTAGGGTCTTACTTGGTCATACTGGCTATTATAGGAAATTCATCAGACATTATTCTGATATGACTTACCCCCTAGAAGAATTACTGAAGGATGATATCGAATTTAAATGGACAGAAGAATGCCAGATCTCCTTCGACAAATTAAAGAGAAAACTGGTCGAAGCACCCATACTTAAATTCCCAAATTGGTCGACCAAATTTCATGTGCATATCGATGCATCAGGAATAGCAATTGGAGCAATCCTGACTCAACCAAGAGATGATGGGATGGATTACCCTATAGTTTACAGCAGTTGAAAATTAAATAAGGCTGAAAAGAACTATTCGACCACGGAAAGGGAAGCCTTAGGAATGGTATTTGCACTTCAGAAGTATCGACACTACCTATTAGCTAACCCCTTCATATTTTACATCGACCATCAAGCTTTGAAGTATCTCGTAAACAAACCTCTTCACCATGGGATAATTTTTCGATGGTTACTTCTCTTTCAAGAGTTTGATTTTGAAGTAGTGGTCCGACCAGGAAAGCTCAATGTCGGACCTGATCACCTATCCTGAATCGACACAGGAGAAGACCCGACCGGAGTCGACGACGACTTGCTGGATGCACATCTATTTCATATAGAAGCAATACCAGAAGAGTTGGAGGATATTTCTCAGTTCTTAGAGACAGGTCAGGCACCAGAAGGTCTGAGCACTAAGAAGAAACAAATCCTAGCTATGAAGGCTACTCCATATAGCCTCATCAATGGATTTCTATACAAAATGGGGTTAGACGATGTTCTTAGAAGATGTGTACTCGACCATGAACGAGATAAAATCATGCACGAAGCACATTATGGACCCGCAGGAGGACATTTTCAGGCCGACACAACTGCCAAGAAAATCCAACAGTCTGGATTATGGTGGTCGACACTTCATAAAGATTGTAAAAACTTTGTCAGTCGATGTGATAGATGTCAACAACTAGGTCGACCACTGCCAAGCACAGAAATGCCCCTGATCTCTGTAAATCCTAGTCTCACATTTGAAATTTGGGCTATAGACTTCATAGGACCATTCCCTGTCCTAGCTCGACAATCAGGTGCAAGATATATCATCACTGCAGTGGAATATGTTACTAAATGGGCAGAAGCAGAACCTGTCGAGACCTGTTCAAGTGAGATAGCTGCTAAGTTCATATATGAAAACATCATTACTCGATTTGGTTGTCCGCTCACTTTGATCAGTGACCAAGGGTCTCACTTCGTTAACAAAACTATCAAAAATCTAACTGACAAGTTTCACATCGACCACTGATGTAGTACAGCATATCACCCCCAGTCGAATGGTGCAATCGAAGCTTTCAATAAAACACTGACGAAAGGATTGACTAAAATATGTAGTGCCGACAAGGATGACTGGGATGAGAAAATTCCTGCAGTCTTATGGGCATACAGGACAGCCTATAAACGGTCAACTGATCAAACCCCTTTTCGACTGGTATATGGCTAAGAAGCAGTCGTCCCTCTACTTTTCAGACAACAGGCACCTATAGTTGCACAACTACTACATGTCGATGTCGAACAGGCTAGGAAGGATCGACTCTTTCAACTTAATAAACTAGAAGAACACAGACTTATGGCCATCCAATACCAGGAAATACAAAAACAACAGCAGAAAGCATGGCACGACGTAATATCAAAAACAAAAATCTATCGGTCGGTGACCTTACTTTACTCTATAACAGTCGAGTAAAAGGAAAACCCAAGAAATTGCACACAGAATGGATGGGCCCGTACATAGTCGAAGAAATACATCCCAATGGTTCGGTCCGACTAAAAACATTATAGGGCCTGGTATTTCGGAAGCTCGTTAATGGAGCCCGACTTAAACGATAAAAAAAAAATAAAAAAATCATATAACGGTCTTAACTGACCACCAAAAACCTATAAAAAGTTAGAAAATTCCAAAAATCAAAACTGTACACTCATAAGCCATCAGCATGACAGCAACTCACCCATCCGACAACCGACATCACTTCCATCGACCATCTTCATTGACCAGTCATGCCGACCATTTTCACCACCGACACCGACCGTCGACCTTGAGAGTCCCATCACATATTAATGGCCTCGAGCACCAAACCAGATTCCCCAAATCACACTCGAGTATTGCAGTTGGACTGTCAAGTCTGCCATTAATACATCCAGTTTAACACTCCACCATTCCCACGCCTATAAATAATGGACCGTCGAAGGTTCATTCACCACACCCCTTACACTTGCATTCCCTGTCGACTAAATCCCACGAACCCTGTTACCAGTCCGACCAGTCTGATATCATGGCACCTAAGCTTACCCACGCCGTGGCCAAGGCAAAAGAGTTATAGGCAGAGGACACACCCTTGGTCCAAAGATTGAAACATATCCAAAACGCTAAAGTCCAGGAGGGTCCTTTCCAGAAACTCTGGACAGAAATCCAAGAGTGGGCATTTGTCGATAGTAAAATGACCCAGGCCGCTGAGAAAATACGAAATAGCTCTATCCTCCAGTACCCTAACGCACCACTGATGGAAAGCTTCGGGGGGACGAAGGAGGTAGCGGTTAAATTTATTATCGGTCGTTATCACAATGGCCGATTCTATTTCGACAAACCGATTGACATCACTGGGGATGTTATTTCGGCTCTTATAGGTCTGTCGAACAGAGGCGACCCTGTCCCAATTGGGATTAAGGAAGGACTCGTCCAAGAACTCACAGGAACACCGATTGGAAAAAACTCGAAGGGACTGATGATAGGCCAGATCGCGACAAGAACGCCACAAATTGTGGCTAAAATCATCGCCGTCACCCTTACCTTGGCTGGTCGGAGCAGCGACCTAAAACTGGAAATGTTGGAGGCGGTCGACACAATTGCAATAGACGGACGTATTTACAGATGGGGCGACTATGTGGCTGACATGGTCAAAACCATCTGTAAACGTTGCCAGGAAATGGGAGGTATTATCAAATTTCCCTCCCTTATTATATGGATTGTTATGTACCATATCTGTCCGGAAGGCAGTGCAGTCTTCTGGGAGCCCATAAGGTTTGAAATGCACAGGTTCAAACCCTTTTCACAGAGAGGAACCCTGCATGAGCTGGCACAAGGCAAAGTCTTTCTAGAGACTTGGTTCCAGCAGCTGAAGGTCCGAACGACGAGGTGGAGGGTGCCACAGAACATCTGACGAAACCTCCCGGCTCAGTCTCACATCTAGTTAGCTCTCGACCATACATCAGTATGGTATATGCAAGGTCAATACCCCCAAGAAAAGGACCTCGACTACTACCCAACAGTCGAACAGATATTTCGGGAGTTGAGTCGACAGGCAGGCACAAAGGTACCAATTCCAGCAGCTGCCAAAGAGATCGACTTCTCTATCGTCGAGCCTCTTACAGACCAAGAAAAGGAGGAGGATTATGAGCTAAATTTGTACATCAGCACTTTCATGTCGGAGGATACTCCAACTGTGCCCCCTACTCGGGTGCACTTAACAGTGAAACATCCGACTGCACCCGTAGTGGACCCCCCGTCAACAGCACAACAACAACAGACACCACCACCAGCACAACAAACAGTACAGCAGTCAGTTCCTCTGACTCCAGTAGCTGCCGACCCACTGCAGGTACCGACAGGAGAAGTCAAGGAAGACAACCCTGAATATGCTGTGTCTCGGAGCATTATAAAAAAATTGGCAAAGGAGATAGCCGTCGCCAGAAGGAAGATCAAGCTACAGAAAAGACAGCAAGGCAAGGGTAAGCGTAAGCTTGTCCTTGCTGACTCCACCGACGACGACGAAGAACTAGCAGCAGCAGCACTCAACATTGTCAAAGATGCCCGTGCTAATAAGGTATCTGTTGAAACCCAGTTTCAACGCTTTATTGAAGCTGGAGCTCTGGAGGGTCGGCCCAAGAAATCCAAAACTCAGTCGACCCCTGAAAATGTGGTCGACCTTGTGTCGACCCTGCCACCTCCATCTCCGACACTTGTAGTCGAAGAACAAGTACCAGTAGAACATATGGAGGCATATGAACAAGCAATCCCGGAAGGACTCAGAGCCAAGGCCAGCACGGACGCTGAACTCAAAGCCTTCTTTCAAATGCTACCTAGACTATTCAAGTCAGCACAAACAATACGGACAACAACACCACTGAAAGTAAGCAAAAAGGTATATGCCCAGCAAACAACAGTATTTACAAGGATCCACAACGGTGGCGACATATCAGGGCATGAACAGACCTTCACCGACTACCAACTCCCACCGGAAGAAGACATTATGTCTCCCGACCAAAGTTCACAACACACTTCTCCATCACCACCAGGATCAGGAAACCCTCCATCTTCACCTTCCCCACCATCACCTCCACCACCCCCTGATTCACAACCAGAACCACCATCCTCTTCATAGCTAGAAGTGGACATACCACCTCCTCAACCACAAAAACCCCCGACCACTGAACCACCCCTTCAGACACAAGCACCGTCGACCTCTGTTCCACCTTCCATTTCTGCAGGTCCTCAAGACAAGGCAACAGAGCAGCAAAAGGAGACCACAGAACCGACCTCTACTACTGCAGGCACTCCGCAGCAAGATGCTGACAAACAAAAGCAACAGACAGACCAGCATCGACCATCCAGGCTACAGATAATTTTAAAGGATGCAAGTACGTTGACCGACATAGAGGTCAGCCAACTACTAAACACCCTAGCAAAAGAAGTAAAAAAGAGGACAAAAATAGTAAGGAAACAACTTAGGGATAAGGAGGCTGAACAGGTCGAGTTTCTCAGCAAATGTAGGTCTCTCGCACAAACTGTCACCCCAGGACTGGTCGAAACTGCTACGGACTGACCACTCGAAAGGGCATATCAGCTGTTTGAAGGCTTGGTGTCGACTATCCAGACACATATCCAAGGGACTAGAGCCGAACAAAAGGAAGAGACTGCCCGACTGCTCCTGACCCAGCATACTGCCTTTTCGGAGGCTTACAAACTTTTACAGGACCATATGGAGGAATCCATTGTTACTGAAGAAGTGCTAAGAGATTGGCCGACTCATTATGGGCAGGTCTATCATCAGAGCAGGCAGACACGACAAGGCATTCAGGCCTTGGAAATTCGGAAAATGACAGAGGCAGAGATGAGGCAGACCCTTGAAGAGCAAATTGTGATGGAGAGTAGCAAGCTGCAAAAACTCGAATGAGAAGCTCATCAGTGGGTACAGCAAGCCTTACCAAACTTGGAGAAGGTTGACAACATCTGTCCGCAGATGAAAAGACTCCTTAATGCCACTGACGAACAAACCCAACTGTTGGGCCCTAGCATGGAAAATATTGCAGAAATGCCCATGGCCAAAAAGATGTCGGTATTATCAAGTGTAACAACTCTAACCATCGACATCCAGAAAGCCCTCTAGACATGGACAGATTTCCAGCGTCAACTTTCCATCACAGCTCCCGCCATCGTCGAAGTGTGCGTGCAGAGACGACCGACCATCCGACTACATAGTCCTCACCAGGAGAAAGTCTGAAAGGTTCGACAGGACTTCATTTTTGTACTTACCTTTTTCTTCGGGACGAAGAAATGTTTTGTTTGTGGGGGAGATGTAGAAGGAGCGAGTCGACATAAGTCGACTTGAATGAAGACCGACTTAGTCGATCAGCCGACTAAGTCGGTCGGCCGAGCAAACACAGTAATTAAGTCTGCTAACTAATAGTCGTGTCGGTTCACCGAACCGACAGGTAGTTATTTTTGTAACTATTTGTAACCTGTATATATTAGGCTGTTGAGCCTCACAAGAACTTAGTTCAGTTCTTGGCTTTTTACGATCTATTGAGAATAATATAATCTGTTTATCCTACCTGTTCTTGTCTCTTGTACCTGTGTATAATTCTGTATATTTTTGTATGTATTATTGGTAACCTTATGTGATCTGTGAGATTACAACAGTATCTAGTTAAACCTAGATGGGTTCACTTGATAGCTGCAAAGCATGTGATGAGGTACGTAAAAGGTACAATTGATATGGGACTGTATTATGGGAGAGATCATGATTACAATTTGTATGGATATACAGATTCAGATTGGGCAGGAAGTGCTACAGACAGAAAGAGCACCTTTGGTGGATGTTATTGTCTGGGATCTGCCATGATCTCATGGTTTAGTAAGAAACAATCCAATGTTGCTCTTAGTACAGTTGATGCAGAGTACATTGCAGCTTCCTGAGTACATTGCAGCTTGATTCGCTTGTTGTGAAGTGACGTGGATTTGTAAGATGACGTTAGGAGTATTTGTCATGGAGGTGGACACCATAGTAATTTTCTGTGACAACCAGAGTTGTATAAATATGACAGAGAATATAGTGTTCCATGACAAATTGAAGCATATAGAAATTCAATATTTTTATATAAGGGATATGGTACAAAAGGGAGCCATCAAGCTCCAGTATGTGAGTATTGATGAGAAAGTTGCTGATGTACTAACCAAGCCTCTATATCGAGTGAAGTTCAAATACTTATGTGACAAGCTTGGTGTAGTTTGAAAGGAACTTCCTCGTAAGGAGGAAAAGTTATGGGACTACAAATGATGAAGGAATGGACCTTCTTTGAAAATGAAGATCAGGTCGAAGACATGGACCCTCCTCAAACAAAGGGGGATTAGGTTGATAATATGAAACTTCCCAGGAAAGGGGGAGTAATGATGAGATTGACATCATTGATGGATGGCAGTGATGATGGTCTAACATTTATTTTTGGATGATAGTATCCTCTTGTGAGGATGATAGGTATAACACTCTGTTCGTGAGAGTGGTCCTTACTAGCTAAATATGGCCATGTATATGTTACTCTCATGGAGAGTACCCACATTCAATTATGGATACCGTAGAATAACACTCGCTCAAGAGTGGTCCTAACCTTACTGGTATGGATTATCTATGGTGAGTCCTCACAGATGACATGACTAACATTTTGTATGCAATCAAGATCTGCTTTGCAAACAATACTCTTGTATGGAGAGTATGACTACATTCATATGTAGATGACATAGAATAACACTCGCTTGGGAGTGGTCCTAACCTGTGTGGTATGGATGCTCTATGATGAGTCCTCATGGATGTCGTAGTATAACACTCACTTGGGAGTGGTCCTAACCTGTGTGGTATGGATGTTTTGACATTGTGTATGTGGTTGAGATTTGGTCTGTAGATAATACTCTTTCTTGGAAGAGTATTCCTACACGTAAGTGCAGATACCGTAGTATAAGACTCACTTGGGAGTGGTCCTAACCTGTGTGGTATGAATGGTCTATGATGAGTCCTCATGAATGATGGGGCCGAAACTGGCTGCATTCGAGATCTACATTTAGTTGTAGATGATTCAACTGATCTATTTCATGGATCATGTTGATGGAGGATTGCATCGTCCTTGGACTTATGTCCTAAAGTGATCGAGATTGATCATCCTGCAAATAGATCATGGGTACTATAGGTAGCACAACAAAAAAGGATCAAGTAGATTGAAGTGCGGCTACAAAGAATCAAGAAGGATTGAAGTGTAGGTGTAAAAGGATTGAAAGGATAAAAGTGTTGATAAAAGGGATAGAGAATAGCATAAGACTACTAAATAAGATCGAAGTGATGCTGCAAAGGATTGAGAAGATCAAAGTGCTGCTGAAAAGGATCAAGAAGATCGAAGTGATACTACAAAGGATTGAGAAGATCAAAGTGTTGCTGCAAAGGATCTATAAGATTGAAGTGCTGCTATGAAGGATCAAAATCTCGAATATTGCTACAAAAAGGATCAAGTGATCATGTGATGCAGAAGATGAAGAGTACATGTTCTAGTTACTGATTGTGAAAACATCATGTGATGTATATATGTATTACCTCAAGGTACTGTTGTAATTGTCTCCCTATTCTCCTATAGTCTATGATAATGTTGTTAGTAGAATAACCTTCTTGTTAAGGGGGAGTGTTGAAATATTGTAACTTCAAAGGATATTCTAAATGTATTTTACTGATGTAACATAAGGGAGATGTTATTGTTCCTCCGACGGGGTGTTACTATTGTATTTGGTCATCATAGAGTCATGAGGTAAAGCCTCCTCTTGTGTCAAGTATTTAGTACCCTAATAAATAATATAATATACTATTTTGAGTCTTCCTAGGTGAAGTCGGCCCAGAAGTTTATTGGGACCAACTTGTCTAGTGTAAAAGTTAATTGAATTATTGTGTATTAATAGAGGAACCGTGGTTCTTATTTGAACATAGACTCACTCACTTTTGTAGCGCATAGGAGAGAGACATAACAGAAGGAGGGAAACACCTGTTTTTGGGGTTGTATTTTATACATCTTATATAGAGGAAATTTTTGATGGGTTTTCTTCCCCTTGAGGGTTTCCCAGGGTAAATGTTGTGTCTATATTGTGATTGTGTTTCTATCAGTGATTCTTGATATGCTTCCACTATGATTTTGAATTGAATACTATTGAATCTAGTCTAGCATATGAAATCTTAACAACTAAGATAGTAATTATTTAGTTTTTGGAGGAGAATATCTTTTATATGTTTGTAGTTCCTAGGAAGTTGATCACTAACAATGTTGTTGCATTCAAATCAAAGAAGATGGTTGAGCTTTGTTTCAATTATCACAAATAGTTGGGGAATTCCACAACCTATTATCCTTGGGGAAATGGGTTGGCAGAGTCTTCAAATTAGAGCTTGATGAGGATCATCAAAAAGATGCTGCAAGACAACAAGAAGGTCTGGCACACAAAATTGACTCATGTTTTGTGGGATGACAGAATCAGTGTAAAGAATTCCATTGGCACCTCACCATTCCAGCTAGTATTTGGTTCTGAGGTAATTTTTCTTAGCTCTCTGAGTTTTCCAGTGATGAGGTTGTTACAGGAGGAAGATGTTGAAACCCACCCAATATAGAGAAGGATGTATCAGTTGGTTGAACTGTATCAACAAATAAAGAAACTCTTTGATAGAACTCAGAAGTTTCAGGATAAAATGAAATAAATATTTGACAAGAGTGTTGGCAAAAACCCACCAACAAAGCTTCATCGACAGGGGTCCTCACTTTGTCGACGCTCGACTAGCACGATATCCCTGAGCACTAGCCCAGATAGGGTTTAGCCTACCCAACAACATCCACAGAGTGGATGAAGTCTCACCTGAGGTGTTCAAGGGAGAGCTGTTGGCACTGAGTTTTCGATAGTGGGGAATGGAGTATATGGGATCCAACCAAAAAAAATTATAACTTAATAGATCTAGAGATATGTAGTCGACGTCAACTCATTTCTGTAACCACGGAGTGCATCACACATTTGTCATAGTATCTCTATTAAACATTTCAGTTCATAATGCAACAACAATCTAACAGATCTTTAAACAGATCAACATCATTATAGCAAAAATAGAATAACCCATAGCAACATCATACCAAATCACAACATTGTAAATGATCTAGATCATCACAACATTGCAAAAATATAGATCGCAGCACAAAGAATACAAAATACAAGATTATGCATTAACTGTCATATATATTAACTTTGCTCAAAAAATCCAAAGCAGGGCAATTCTCTCCAAAACCGGAGGATGAATACATCAAGAAAAACCTAGATAAATCACAGATACAACAGGAAATTCTTCAGAAACTAGATTGCACTAGATCTCATTCAATAATTATCCTCGGATAAGATTCTCCTATCATGTTCATCCCCCCCTTTGATTACAAAACTAGATCTATAAATAGGATTGTGCCTTTACATTGAGGGTCCACTTCTAACTAAATTATAACCGCTAATGACCTATTGTGACAAAACTTGGTCAAAATATATATAAAATAGTCAAAGTGATTATTCTTCCACCCATTGCACTGATCTGACCTTGCACGATACCATGTGATCTTGCGCAGCTACCGTGATGTTGTGTAACTCACTTATCAAAACCCCTGCCAACAGGCCCCCAACATAGTCTTGTGGCTCATCCCCAAGCCACATCAAGTTGACAGAGTATGTGCAGATGTAGGTGCCTTGAAATATTCAAATTGTTGCGCAATATCATGAACCTGACGCTGGTCTTTGTCGGAAGTACTCTAACAATTACTCAAATCTTGCTGCACCGTGTGCTCCTCTCTAGCCTTGTCGTCGACCATATGCAGACTCTCCTATACTGCCTACAATGTGGCAACTACTTTAATATCCAACTGCCCACCAATCTCTTGAAATTCGTCAAGCTAAGCGCGATGATTTTGTTGATGTTCTTGGGCACAGATAGCTCTCTACTGAATAGCCCTGGTAATCTGCACCATCAATGGCATGGCCCTTAGTGATGTCTTCAAGGTCATCAGTTGACCTTCGACTTCTTGCACCTGCAAAGTTAGCTGATCGAGCTACTCATACTAGACAATGCTCTGCCAAAATTGCATTATCGCCTCCATAATGGTCTTGGCCTCTTGTTCCATGCTTTCAAACTGAGTTGTGATTTCTTCAATGGAGGCCTTCCTTTCCGTAACCTACTCCAATGAAATCATAGGTTGTACTAGGGAATTGAGCATCGGGTTGGTATCCTGAAGCTGAACAATAGTCTACCCCAATCGCTTGGCCTTTTCAATTGGGGTGAGCTCGGCTGTGTTTTCAAAAATGTGCTGGAAAGCCTCATAAATTGCTTGCTCAACTTTGTCACACTGGGCATATATATGTGCATGTTTGACAATCAGGTGGTATTTCTCCTTTAGTTCAATGATTTCCTTAGCATCCTTTCACTACAGCTTAGCCTCTGTCGCCTTCAAGGCATCTATCTCCCACACTTTTACCTCTGCCATCTGCACCCGAAACTGATGCAGCTCCTCTACCTCTTTCTGCAGCTTCTCACCTATGCTTTGTGAATGGACATATCCCTCAGTCAGCTCTTTATGTTGTTCCACCAATTCCAGGGTGGCAAGGTGCTATAACTCCACTAACGCTGTAGCAGACAAGTTGTTCAGATCCAAAGCCACACTCTGGATCGATTGCAACATTTGGTGAAATTCCTCATTTCTCGTGCCGATCACAGCCAAGGGAACTTGCACGTTCTAATCCCGGGGCTCAGTTCCTATCGATGAGATGTCCTACATCATAAGTCTTGCAAATGTTTTCTTGGAAATAATACCAAAAATGGAATCTAATCTATCTTTTACCACACCGAATTCTTCATGGTTCGACTCTTGGATCGACTTAGTCGCAGCCATGGAGGAGTCAGTGACCTCTTTCATAATTCGTTGCAGTTGGTCCTCCATCCCTCACCTGGTACCACTGCCCGCTTCATATTCTTGATGCCATTTGGTGCGAGTTTCCTCCCACATGTGCTATGCTACATCTTTAGGGTTCCTCGATGACTCATTGTCAGAGTCGTGAATTCTCAGCTCCTTTTGGGAAGGATTTTCTGGGGCATCAGGTGGCGGCTCCTTAGATAATTCCTCCTAACTCACTGGGTGCACCATTTCACTAACCATTCCTGAACAACAGCATCCAATTCCTCCACCATAACTTTGAAAATTAAATGTAGCCACTGTCAATTGGGGTCCCTCCTAGCCTGAATGTGAATGGAGTGGGGCCCAATGGAAAATCGAAGGAGCCTTTGATACTTAGCCGCTGCATAAGGAGAGACGCAGGGAATGACGATAGCGATAGCCTGCAGGGATTCCCAATAAACCCATAAATGAATGGCATAGTTCACTTGTTGATTGGGATATTCAACCCACCATAGGTTCTGATAGCAGGCACCTCAGCACACCTTCACCACCTCAATCGCCATTGGTTGGTAGTCTTTCAGTTCCATCCACATGACAAGGGAAATAAGGATCAACAACCAACTATATGAAAATGGCTTCCCAGTCTGAGCAACAAGAGTGTCTTCTAGTAATTGATTCAACAAGAATAATGACCAATTCATTTACACACCCTCTGCACACTTCTAGGCACATGAAAGAACACCAGAGTTCCATTGGATTGGTTGGTTTCCCTGAAAAACTTTACTTGAAAGAATCCATGCATCGATACACACCGCTTATGAGTTGATACTATCAATTCAGTAGGCATGGCCATCCCATTGTAGGCCAAAGCACTCCTTCAGCTGCTTAGCAAGTTTCTTGTCGGCATCCTTCCCGCGGATGTACTGTGCCAGATCTTCCCCGGCCTTTGGCAAGGCTATGATGCTCACTATTAGATCTACTTTCACTGGGATGGGAGTATTCAACCATAGTGTGCCCCCATGGAAACAAGCAAAAATTTTCCTAATACATGCATGGGATTTATTCAATCACCCAAAATGAGGCATATTAATGAGCCCCAACAATCCAGATTAGTCTAACCCACTCACCCAACTTTGAGGAATCTGCTGAATGGGGGAACCTGGCACCATCGGGACTGACTCATAGGGCATCGGGACTGACTCATAGGGATCATCCCTAACATCCTTGAGTAGCATCAAGTCATGGTATTCAAATTTAAACTAAAGTAAGGCAAGGATGATGTCGAACAAGCACGTCATCCCTTCTGGAAGTAGCGACAATTTTGACAGGTACTTCTGACTTTTCATTGGTTTCCTTAGATTTTCTCCTGGCCTCATAGGGGAAACATACCCAAAAATATCATGAATAGAGACTCCCCTAGGTGCTATAGAATCGTCTGATCCTGAGCTCGATGGCCCAGTCTGTGTAGTCCCTTCCCCTTGCGCTCTCATCGATGTACACGTTTGCCTCTTCTGCGGTGGCATGGAAATAGGCTTCTGAGCCTACCTCTTCTGCTTGGGAATGAATGATGATTTAACTGACATGTTCATAACCTCTTCTTCAAATACCATGTGACAAATAGGGGACTCAAACTCACTTGAAATCTCAATGGTGTCAAGGTCACTCAGCATGCCTCACACCTCAAACTTTAAAATGCACTCGACAACTCTAACCTGCAACCCTGTAACTCACTCAACAACTCACAACACACTACACAATTATCCCTCTGCGTCACAATCTGCTCACTCAACTGAACAATGCCATTCTCCTGCATCCTGTGCAATTTTTATAGCCACATTTAATTCAAAACTCATCATGTCCAAATATAGTATTACCATTATTACTAAACCTGGTATTAATGATGCCAAATCCACTGGCAATCCTACTCCTTTAACGATCAGATCAGTCATTAATGAATATTGCTTCAACAAGCGCCGCTAGCCAATAGTGTTAACTACCTACATTTATTACTTGATTGGACCAACCCATAGCCCTGCAACTATTGCAAGTGGTCGACCAGTCATCACTACAATATCTAACCTTGTACAACCTCATCCCCTAGGCTCACCTTGCTGCTCTGAAACAAAATCATCATCATCATTTTTTTAGCGCTTCAAGCAGTGATTAGCTCTGGCCCCGTCATATAGGGCTTCAAGCAACTCCCGTTGACAAGCTTCGGCAACATCGCACCATCTAATTGTTGTAAATGAACTGCACCACCATAAGTAATGGATTGAATAAGATATGGACCTAACTAGAGCATCTGTAACTTACTTGGATGTTTTATAAACTTTCAGTCATAGAACAGCACCAAATATCCTTCCGCAAACTATTTTTTATTAATGTGGCGATCATGCCATCCATTCTATGGATCCTTCGCAACCTACTGGTGCAATCCTGCAATGAAACAATCTTCTTCGAGCCAGACCAACTATGCAATGCACCCTTCTAATGCTTTCGCATCATCCATGCCTATCATCGCGAAAATGCACAAACTGGGAACAATATACTCCATGGGAATGACTACCTCCCATCTATAGACCAACTTGAATGGTGTCTGACTGGTTAGCTATTTGCAAGTAGTGCGATAGGCCCATAGCATTGCCAGAATTTTTAGGTCCCAGTCATCACGGTTATTGTTACATACCTTTGTCAGTGCTGTTTCCAAAATTTTGTTGAATGCTTCCAGTACCATTCGCCTATGGATAGTATGGTGTACTCCTCTTATGTTGTATCTGCATTTCCTTAGTTAGTGCTTTCACCATCTGGTTGACAAAGTGACCGCCCTGGTCACTCATTAAGATCCTAGGACACCCAAACCATGTCACAATGTTCTAAAAAATAAACTGTGATGTTGTCGTAGCGGTTCAATCTACTACTGGTGCAGCTTCCTCCCACCTAGTCAGGTAGTCAGTTGCGGTAATAATGGATCACAAACCAGTTCGATTCCCTGGTGGATTGATAGGACCCACAAAATCCATAGCCAATTTATCAAACGGTTGTAGAGTCACCCGCGGCACCAATGACATCTCATCCCGTAGTGATGGTTTACCGACCCGCTGGTAAATGTCACAGCTCCTCGCATAGTTTGTGGCATCATTATGCAACATGGTCCACCATATCCCAGTGCACAACACCTTCCATGTAGTAGCCCATCCTCCATAGTGACCTCCTGCAATTCCTGCATGTGCTTCTTCTAGAATGGGGCCCTGCTCATGTGGTAAAATACACCATCGTAGGATTTCATCTGGTCCAAGCTTGTATAACTGCCGAACAATTAGTTGAAAATCAGAATCCTTCACGACCAACTGCTTCTTTTGGCTAGTCAACATGTCCTCTAGAGCAATGCCAGTGGCCAAAAACTAAATAATTGGTGCATAGTGATCATATACGATGTCAACCTAGAACAATTGCGCATCTAGAAATCCGTCATAAATATTGGTTGGTTCTTCACCATTCATGATGCGTGACAGATGATCTAGACCAGCATTTAACCATCTTGTCTTTACCACTATTTCAAAATCAAACTCCTGGAAGAGTAACAGCCATCGATAGATCTTCCCCCCCAACACAGGCTTATTGACTAGGTATTGTAAAGCAGAATGATCGGTGAACATCTTGAAATGTCCTCCCAACAAATAGTACTTGAAATTTTGCAAGGCATAGACCATCGCTAGGCCTTCCCTTTTCGTCGTTGTATAATTTAGTTCAACAAATGAAAACTTTCTACTGGCATATGCTATTGGATGACCCAGGTCGCCCTCGCCTGGTTGTGCAAGAACAACCCCCAGCAGAGTAGAAGAGGTGTCAACATGCACATGGAATTCTTTATTCTAATCAGGAAAAACCAGTATTGGTGTAGAAGCCATCTTAGCCTTCAAGGTGTCAAAGATTCCTTGACATTCTTGAGTCCATTCAAACGCAACATATTTCTTTATCAGCTTCTCCAGGGGAGCAGTAATCGCTGTGTATCCCTTGATAAACTTGTGATAGTATCCCATATGCCCCAGTGTTTCCCAAAGCATCTTCACATTCATCGGCGGTGGTAAAATGAGGATTAGCATGATCTTTACTAGATCGACCAACATACCTTCTTTGCAGACTATGTCCCCCAGTAGCATGCCAAATGTTGCACAAAAATACACTTTTTAAAGTTTAAGGTGATCTGATGATATCGACACCTTTCCAGCATCAGTCGCAGGTTGTCCAAATGGTCCCTAATTAGTCCATAGACAGTACAGTCATCCATATACACCTGTAGGAAATTTTGAATAAAATATTTAAATACAACGACAACTATGTGAGAGAATATGGTTGGTGCATTCTTCAGCCCAAATGACATGACTGCATATTGAAAACAACCCCACTCAGTGACAAACATAGTATTATAGTAATCCTCCTTCTCAATCTGGATCTGGTGGTATCTCGAAAATCCATCCATAAAAGAATACATATATTAGCCACCTACGCCTTCAAGAAATTCATTTGTAAAATGGGTCGGGAATGGATCATGTACGCATGCATCATCCAACTTCCTTAGGTTGACACAAATGCAGATTTCTCATGTCTTTTTATCCTGGACCACCATAGGACTTATCCATTGGGATTATTCTATAGGCTTGATGATCCCTGTTAACCCAAAAAATATCTCACTCAGCTCTACATGGCCGACACTGTTACCACCTAAGTTGTACTTAGTGGTTTTTTATCAAGTGAGCCTGGTGAACCGGACAGGGTTAACTTGTTCGGACTTCAGAAGACCTGTGGAAGTACTTCTGGGAAGTTCTTGTTGTACTATATCACATGTTCATACCCCATGGGGGAATTGTAATAAATGATCTAGCATGATAGTGTATTTAAAAGACTCGGTCTCTTAGACTTTATTTGTCAATCTGATCAGCCTAGGGTGTTTTTTCCCTTGGTTATTATTGGTTGTTGAATAAATGACTGATAATTTCTGAGTTTTTCACTCCATACCTCCAAAGTTGGGGTGGTTGGCTTGGAATTTAGGCCTTTTGAGGTTATTAGATTCTATGTGTCAATGTATAAACATGCTAGACATCATGGTCGAGTCATATGAACATGTCTAAGTCCCCCTAGGTTTTTTCATATTTTTAATTTTTTAATTTTTTCATTGTTTTTTTATTAAAATTTAATTTTTCCAAAACTTAGGCTATTTTTTAATAGTTTAATTGGAAAAATTGATTTTGTGATAAAAGTGGGCCAAATAATTGGTTTCAGTCATGTAGGTGCTCATTTTCAAGCTAAGAGCACCATGTAAACCCATGGATCCACTATTTCCTAAGTTTTGAGTGATTTTCCATCAGTTAGGTCAGAAATCCCCAAAAATCAATTATTGATTATTTTAATTAATAAATTGAGGAATAATGGAGCAAATCCAAAATCATAAATCAGTGGAATCTCAGTTGATTTGATTGAAATCAGTCAGATTTGAAGCAGATTGACTGGATCTGACAAATCCTTGACTGAAGGAGGTGATCAACTCAGATCCAGAGTTGATCTTCAGCTGTCTTCATGGGGAATTGCACCCTCTCTCTCTCCTCCACACGTGTGGACTCTCCTGGATGCTTTGTGGACTGATGTGTCAGTGTATGGGTTGATGTGTTAGCTCAATCAAGCCCCCGATTGACAAGTAGGCTCATTTCAGCTTCAGTTCTACATTGATGAACTCTCCATCAGCTGATTTCATCTGATTCCATGAGGAATTACACCCCCCCTGGGCTAGATGTCTTGTATTTTGTATATATCCAGGCACAACCTCCTATTCCAAGCTAGTTAGAACTGGGATTGAGGTGCTGCTGCTATTGTACTATTGTTATTCTTCATTTGAAATAAATAAAATCTTTGGAGGCTAGACGGTGTTGTGCCATTACATGTGTGGATGATTATTGCCATTATTTTACTAAGGTAGCCTGTATCTGTGTTCATTTTTTTTTGCTAATTGCTTGTAGATCCATTGTTAATATTGATAATAGGCTTATTATAATCTTGATAGGAAAGGTGCTTTTCAATAAGTTTATTGACCATCTCTTTCCTTTGATGCATGTTTAGAGATCTAGATTCAGCATATCTTATAAGCTTATATGCATGTTATCTTGAATCTCTGTGTATGTACTAATCAGATCTCACAAGTTTCTCGGAAAGTTCTTTGATTTCAGCTGAGCTGCAGGTTCCTACATTGGAGAGGATTCTGATCTATTTTTCTTCTTCACTCTCTTCAAAACCTTCCAAAGGCATAGTCCCTCGACATTCCACCTGAAAGCTCCACTATGGATCTTCAAGGAAACTAACATTTCTCTCCTCCTCTTCCTCCCTCAAAATCAACATTTTTACCCGGTTACTTTGTTAATAGCTTTGATATTGCTTAGATATATCATCTTAAAATTAATTCCAACATAGATCTAACTTATCAAAGCCCATATTCTAGATCTTGCAGTTAAAAAGTTTCATAAGCATTCTAGATCTAGCTTTAGGGAAATCGTCCTTTTTGCATGGAAATTTAAAGAAAAATTGTAGCTTGCATGCATTAGATTTATATTTGCTGTTATAAAATATAAATCTAGAAATCAGTGCATATTTCATTGGCTGCACAAACAGCAAGCCAAGATCCCAAGGAAAGCTTGCTTTCCTTGGTTCCTTTTTCACTTGTTTAGCTAGTTTTAACTTCATCTTTTTTGAGTTAAGGTAGGCTGATCCATAGGTAATATTTTGGGAATATGTTATTTTAACATGCTCACTATTTTTTATCAGGTGTAACAGAAAATAAAGGAAGATTCTGTTCGGAAGTGTCCTCAGGAGCGTTCAAATCCCCCCAGGGGTCTCCCATTTGACTAAAACCTTTGATTTTCGCACCTTGTAATCTATTGATTTCAATCCATATAAGGATCAAGAGGAATTATATCATTTCTCTGATATTGTAACTGCTGTTAGTAAAATTATTTTTTGAATAGGCTCTTTCGAGCCCATTCCCCATCCCCCCTGGGGGGATTTGCATCGGTGTCCTTTTTGTTTCTTTTTGCTCATTTCTTTTCAAAATAGCATTGATCTAATCTGTAGGGTAGTATATTTTATTTTATTATTAATTTCATATTCCATACTTTATATTTCAAAGTAATCTTAATACTTACCCCACGACTACCCGATTGACCCGAAAGGGGAAAGAGATTCGTGGTAGGACTAATTAGAAAACTAGAATTGTGTATCTATTTTATTTTGATCATTTTTTTTCAGCTATTATAAAATTAACCCCTCCTCGATTCCCCGATTGAGATCCACTTGGATCGAAAGAGGTTCCTGGAGGGTTTTCTTTTAAACAAGAACACCCAGTTTAAAACTTACTAAAATTGACAAGACTTTAGTGTGTATGCTCTGCACTTGTCTGCGGTTCGTCCGGTCAGTTAATATGTATCAAAAACACTTGAGTGACTAGTATAATTAGGACTCACTCTCCCAAATTAACAAACTAACAGGTGAAAATCCAACACCTAGATCGAGCCATCACGGTGGCAAAATACCCAAAGGAAGCGAGAACTTCTGAAAAGTGACCTCGGGGGGCCGATCTCTGTCACACCCTAACGGGTGTGTTATGAACAATAGCCCCAGAGACTCCATTTCATCCCACATATTCCTTGCGGGTAGCCGTGAAGGTTTAGTTTTGGACATACTCCAAGTACTCTAGGATATATCTGGAGTCCCCCCTTTGCCTAATTTTAATCAACTCACACTTCAATTTTAACTTAAAACATACCAAGAGGCAATTGCAAAACACTCACTCCAAGCACATGCAAGTACATTGTTTCTATTTTTTGACCCCATTCTAAGGCACTGGTTATTTTCTTGTTTTATATATATATTGTGTCTCAGCATTGTGCTTTCATGTGTTCATCTTTTGTATCTTGCCAGCTTTGATCATCTATAGTTAAATTGCAAACTCCTAAGTAAGTCATTCAGTTTAACATCACAACACTAAGTAATTATCCTTAGTAACTTAATAGGGTCTACCCCCCTTGGTTTCATTAGGAGTTGAGTCTAAATGGAGGAGTCAAGAACACTGTGACAGCCTTGACTTGAGACTTGCCCCCAAGGACACACCGAGTGGCTTGAAGATTTCTGCCATGTGACCCAGGCGTGTGAAAGGTGGCAATAGACACCACCCAAGGAAACCCATGCACGACCTTTGTATCACCCCATTAGACCCCCACACCCTTGAAAAGGATTAAAAATGAGTAAAAGGGCTTAAAACCCCCCAAAAGGAGCCTAAACAACTCTCCTAGGGGCTAAAGCCTCCAAAAATAGGCTAAAACCCCTCAAAGGAGCCTAAAAACCTAAAAGGATCTAAAGTTAAAGAAGAAGGGGCTAAAATACCAAGAAAGGGGCTAAAGCCCTGACCAAGGGCTTAAAACCCTAAAAATCCCCAAAAAAGCTATAAAAGGAGGGGTGGGGGTCACTCTCAAAGAACTCTACCCTTGCATACTGTTATGCTACCCGTGGATGCCTTGAGACCCTTTATCTCTCAAGCCACCCACATCCCCCTCTGATCCACTCATATTCCCCATTGAGCCATAGCTCCTCCATTGCTGAGTGAGATAGAGAGGTGCTTCTTCCAGCCAAGGCATGGTGGCCCATTGCACCGAAGAAGAGGTATACAATTATTTGTTCATGCTTTTGTTTAGTATCTTAGTTGTTTTCTAACCCATATTTTCTTGCAGGTTTGTTTATTAGCTTGTTTTGCAGGTTTATTGCTATTTTTAATAGTTGTTTGCAGGTTCTTGGAGCAAATCCCTAACCTTGTTTGCAGAGGGGCTCACGACCATTTCTTGTCCATCTTTTCTTCCTTTTTGTTCTATTTATTTTTCTTGCATTTCCACACAAGAACCTACCCTTTCGTCCTATAGACGGAATGGAGCCATTCCCACCCCTGTAGCAAGGAGAAATTCCTGGTACACTTATGGTCTGTGAAACAAATGCTAATCTAACACATAGTTAGCATATGAGTTAGAAACTTGATTATAAATTATTGGAACATATATGTATGTTATGTTGTCAAATTACTGTTCTAACAATCTCACATGTAAGAATCTTCGTAATAATGTTGGATCCCTAACATGATACACGCCATTAAGTTGTGACACTACTAACTGTGAATGAAGACATACCTCAAGAGAGAGAACACCATGTGCAATGGCATCCCATAATAACTCGATAACGACACTATGCTCAACAACATTGTTTGAAGAGGGTCATAAACATACGCCTCCTGAAGATAATACCTGACTCGTAGGAGTATAAATCACCCAAGTAGTAGAGGCTGAGTGTTGAGTGTGGTGGCTAGCACCATCAGCGAATCCTATGTAAATAGAAGACTCCATCGACATCTGCCATAAGAAACGAAAGCTGATCAACAAACCTGATCACCATAAGAAAACCTAACTATGCAAAAAAAATTGTACAATAATATACAACAATCAGCCCTAGCTGAAGATCATGCATAGTATTTTTTAAGATAGAGCCCATTTCTAGGCTCCGCCAAGGTTGTCCTTTTGTAATCTACTAGCTCATAGGCGCCCTTCTCTAACACATGTTTGACAACATAAGGACCATGCCACATGGGATTAAATTTTTCTACCCCCAAGGGTTCTTTAGCTTGATCCCACAAAAGGACCAAATCTCCTTCACTAAACCTCGAACGGATAGATTTATCATACTGGACCTTAACACGACGCTTATTTACTTCTAGAGCCACTAAGGCATCTCGACGCTGCTCATCAAGCTACTCTAAGTTGAACAAATGTTCCTCCAATGGGGAAGTGTCCGGTAAAATCTCTATGGCTAACTTCAATGAAGGGATTTTGCATTCAATCAGCAAGACAGACTCCATTCCATGTATAATCTGATATGGAGAAAAACCGGTGGCAGTCTTAACCGCAGTTCTATAAGCCCATAAAGCAGGATATAACATGATATGCCAATTGTTCTTGCTTTATGTGATGATTCATTGGAGAATGGACTTAAGTGATTTGTTCACTGCTTCAACCTGTCCATTCGCTTGAGGGTAATAAGAAGAGGAATGCTCTTGCTTATACCCTAAATTCGAGGCTAACTCTTCCATTATTCAATTCTGAAAGTGCCTACCATGGTCAGTGACAAGCTCCTTTCGAATACCGAACTGAGTAATGATCTGGTTGAATACGAAATGCACGGTTGTCTCACTGTTGGATTTAACTGTGGGCATAGCCTTTGCCCATTTTGTGAAATATTCAATAGCCACTATAATATGATTATGACCCCTAGCTGAAGTTGGGTTACAATCCATGAAGTCAAGCCCCCACTTAGTGAAGGGACTGGTGGTGATAATTGGATGTAACGGGGAAGGATGTGAGTGCATATTACGTGCAAACACCTGGAAAGGGTGGCACTTCTTGACCGCATTGACACAATATTTAAAGATCGATGACTAGAAATAATCGGCTCTCAATATTTTTTGGGCTGTAGAAAGCCCAGATAAATGACCACCACATGCCCCTCCGTGGAAATCATTCAGCACAAGCTCATCCTCCTCATGAGTTAAACAATGACATAAAATGGAATCTACCCCATGGTGGTATAATGAGTTATACACTATAAGGTAGTTCTTGGATATGTGACGTAACCGTCGTCGTTCATCTCGCGAGAGGTGAGTAGGGACCTTCAATGTTTGTAAATATATGATGATATCCCCATACCATGGATCTGTTGAAATATTGTAACCTCGAAGAATATTCTATATGTATTTCTTTGTGGTCCCTGATGGTCCTACCAGGAGAACCACTTGTATTACTTTGTACCCCTATGCTCCTAATCAGAAGAACTAATAAGAGTCATGAGGCAATCCCCTCTAATTGTAAAGGTGGGTCATTAGCAACCCAGTGTGGTTACTTGAGCCTACATGTGTAACTCAAGCCTACATGATTAACTCGATCCTACATGACATATGAGTTAACTTAAGTGAACGGATGAATATAAATAGAGGTGTAGTGCTCCTCATTTATGACACACACTCTCACTTGTGTAGCGCATTAGTGGAGAAGAGAAGTAGATGGAGAAGGAGGAGGATCAAGCTTTGATCTCCTTGTTGGTTATATCTTTTATCTTTTGGGGCATCTATATTGAGGAATATTTTGTTGGGTTTTTCCCTTCATAGTTTTCTCAGGATAAATATTTGTGTTCTCCTTTTGTATGGTTGTTCTTGTCTATCTTTCAGTGATCCTGTTTATATGCTTTTGTTATGAAATCAAAATACTAATGATCTAGCTTAGCATATGAAAATTTAACATGGTATCAGAGCCACCCTGAAAGAAGACATTGTGCAGCTAAAGAATCTAGGGCTTCTTATTTTTTGGGTCTCTATCCATGATCAATCAGCAAAAGAATGCTAGACTGAGTCTCCATTGAAGGGCGCATCTTTCTGTCGAAGCATAATTTGATTTCGAACATTTTCAGTTTTGGTGCGGAAAATTAGGGCTTTCTATAGAAGAATAATTTTTGAGTGAGCCCAACATAGGATTATTCTTCTCATCAAAATCAAAGTTTAGAGACCTGGATCAAGAAATTTGGTAGGGTGAAACTCCGGGAAAGTCAAAACCTAGTTTGACCCCGATCTGGAATAACCCTAAATACTAAAACTAATACGTTTTGGAACATTCACTATATCCTGATACTGGAGAATGATTAGGTGTTGAAAATTACAGATACCAAAGATAAAATCCTGTTTTACACTTTATCCAAAATTCAGCCTCAGATTCGCTATATTCTGGGAGATATGAGCCCTCCAAGTTAGGGTTCCATCCTCTTCTAGAATTCATCCCTAAAAAGGACACCTGGGGAGAATTGTTGTAGCGTGGGATACAAAGGTCCAAATGGAATTCCTGAAGATGTTACAGAAATAGAATGCACTATACATTCTAGGGTCCAAATTTCTGAACCTGAATATGAACCAGTGACATGTGGCATGCCATACAACTTCACTATTCGGAACAGTCCTATAACAGGTCACCTTGGTAAAATGATCATAAATCCCAATTGGTGAAACCAATTCTAATGAAACTTATGGTGTTGGATCTGGGACATGCGAGGTTACCTCATTTAGAAAATTTAGATATATAGGAGCAGTAATTTCGGAGCTATCATAGAAACAGTAACAGACATTTCTGCAGAAGAAATTGGAAAACTAGGGCTTCCTGTTCCGGGAGATTCCCTCCACTGTTTTCAGAAAAGGAGTACATTCGACGGCTCCATTTGAAGAGATATATATTTATATCCAATAAAATCTAAAATATTTGAAGTTTTGAAAATTAGGGTTTCTCTGAAAAACCCTAGATCAGCCAGCTCTGGAACCAGGACGGACACCTCAAATCGGTAAGATCTAATCTTTTGCTATTTGCATTTGAGGTTCTCATTTCAAAGTGATCTATCACATCAGCTTGATGATAAGCTTGGTGAAGTTGAAAACTTCCAAACATGGAAGTATTTGATCTCTCTGAAGAAAATGAATTGGACACCTACATGAGTAGAGAGGTTCCAGTTCTAGAGGGAGATGAGCCTCAAAGCCTTACTCAAGAAGAACTTGATCAAGGCCAAGAAGATCATTGTTGATTCAATCATGGATCAACTTGTACCACAAGTGTCTTCCCTAAAGACACTGAATATGTTTGATTCCTTGATCAAGATATTTGAAGATAAGAACATAATTCAGAATATGGATTTGAGAAAACAGTTGAAGAATGTGAAGATCCATAATGCATAACATCTTGAAGCGATATAAGAAGAAGCAGAGAATGGCCTCCCATGATCATGAGATTCATTCATGTGAGGAATGTGTGCCAAAAGGAAGTGATTACTTTCAGTTGAATTTGGGAAGAAGAAGAAGCTTGTCTCATAAGAATAGAAGAAGAAATATGGGAGCAAATTGAAGATCAAGCTCTCACCATTCAAAGAAGATCCCTCAAGCGATGAGGACTATGAAGAACTCAATTCTTGATGAAACTCTTATCCATCTTATCATTTGGATAAGAAATGATGATTTCATGGATGAAGAAGATGATGAAGCAGAATGATCAAGAAGGAGTCTACCCACGAAACAAACAAAAGATAAGTATTCAATTGTCATTTAATGATATTGTTTTGTTATGCATTTGATTATATTCAGTTGATGTGTTGCTTGCATGCTTGTGATGGGTAAGTAGCTCATGTTTCTATACAAATCTCCATTGTTACTTATCTAGAATGAAACCTATTCGCTGACATATTGGATTACTGCACAATCTCAATGATGTCATGGTAGAGATGGAAGGCATATAGAAAGTTTCTGTGAGATATGGATGAATGTTGTATTGGCTAAATAGTTGCATGATGCATAAGAATTTGTCGTTATGCATATGTAGTTCTAACCATGCAATTGGTGCATTTGAATTGTAGGAAAGGTCCTGTACAACCTCCTAAAAGAAAAGAAGGATGAGACTTGTTCCTAAGAACAAGTGATGAAAATTCAATAAACATGAATCTGAAGCTCCCAGGGTTAGAGACACCATGACGAAAGAAAGAGCTTCAAAGAGTGGTAGATCCACCTTGAAGGATGAATACCACCATGGGTTTGAGAGATAACTCAAGATGAAAAAAAAAATGCTATGAAAGAAGCTATGATCAAAGAATAACAGTTGGTTATGGGGAATGATGTATATGATATGATTTCAAGAAATAAAGGGAAGTACGTAGTATCTTCCATATGGATCTGCAAGAACAAGTGTACAAAGCAAGAATCATGATTTGCCTTAGAAAGAATAGACTATGACATGACATACTCTATTGACCAGTATACACCAAGCATAGAATCACCTATACAGAATGGAAGAAGGAAGATAATACTCCACTTCAGGGGGAGTGACTACAGAATATATCTGAGTTAGACATGGTACGACATGATGGATAGCTTCCTGATGGATCGAGACTTTACCAAGAGTAAAGTGGGTTCCAACCTTCAAATTTGAATGCAAAAGACTAGGAGATGTTGATGATCCGACAAGACGAACTCATGGAATATTTTAGGATGATGTTTGGGATATAGTACTCAAACCAGAAAGCAAGCATGTGGTATCTTACAAATGGATTTGCAAGATAAAATATGTCGCTGATAGAAGTAAGGAAATACTTGTGGCTAGAGGTTTCTATAAGAAAGAGGGAATTAATTTTGAAGAGACACTTACTCCAGGAAGCAAGGTACACTTCCTTCAGAACTATGATGGTAGTTGCTTCCATGATGAAGTAAAGACAATCCTTCCTTAATGGTATGATTGGAGAAGAGTTTTACATTGAAAGGATTTGAAGTTGAAGACAGATGGACTCATATATGTAAGTTGAAGAAGGCCCTCTATGGCATGAAGCAAGCTCCCAGAGCTTGGTATGGAAGGATAGACAGTTTCCTGTCAATTATGGGCTTTACCAAGAGTAAAGCTGATCCTAACCTTTATCTCAAGGTTGTAGAATATGAACTTGTCATCCTGTTATTATATGTGGATGAATTATTCTTGACAGGGAAGGAGAAATAGATCATGGAAAGCAAGAAGAAACTAGCAGAAGAATTTGAGATGAAAGACCTTGGATTAATGCACTATTTCCTAGGTCTGGAAATATGACAAAGTTCAGAAGAAATGTTTCTCAACCAAGGAAAGTATGCAGTAGATATATTGAAGAGATTCAATATGTTGGAATGCAAATCCATGGCCACACCCATGGACTCCAACCTGAAGCTGTTAGATGATGACTCATTAGAGTTAGTGGATGTGACTCATTATAGACAGATCATTGGGTCATTAATGTACTGAACAAATTCCAGACCAGACATTTGTTTTGCTGTGAACACCTTAAGTCAATATCTTGTTCAACCAAGACGGGTTCACCTAGCAACTGAAAAACATGTGATGAGATATCTGAAAGGGACTATAGACTTTGGTCTATACTATGATGGTAGCCATGAGTATAGATTGTATGGCTACACAGATGCAGATTGGGCTGGAAGTATCTCAGACAGGAAAAGCACATTAGGTAGATGCTTTTGTTTGGGGTCTGCTTGTTACCACCTAAGTTGTACTTAGTGGTTTTTATCAAGTGATCCTGGTGAACCGGACATGGTTAACTTGTTCAGACTGCAAAAGACCTTTGGAAGTACTTCTGGGAAGTGCTTGTTGTACTATATCACATGTAAAAAACCCCATGGGGGAATTGTAATAAATGTTCTAGCATGATAGTGTCTGTAAAAGACTCGGTCTCTTAGAATTTATTTGTCAATCCGATCAGCCCAGGGTGTTTTTTCCCTTGGTTATTATTGGTTGTTGAACAAATGACTGATAATTTCTGAGTTTTTCACTCCATACCTCCAAAGTTGGGGTGGTTGGCTTGGCATTTAGGCCTATTGAGGTTATTAGAGTCTATGTGTCAATGTATAAACATGCTAGACATCATTTTTGAGTCATATGAAAATGTCTAAGTCCCCCTAGGTGTTTTTCAATTTTTCAATTTTTTAGTTTTTTCAGTATTTTTTATTAAAATTAAATTTTTCCAAAACTTAGGCTATTTTTTAATAGTTTAATTGGAAAATTTGATTTTGTAATAAAAGTGGGCCAATTAATCGGTTTCAGTCATGTAGGTGCTCATTTTCAAGCTAAGAGCACCATGTAAACCCATGGACCCACTTTTTCCTAGTTTGGAGTGATTTTCCATCACTCAGGTCAGAAATCCCCAAAAATCAACTATTGATTATTTTAATTAATAAATTGATGAATAATGGAGCAAATCCAAAATCCAAAATCAATGGATTCTCAGCCAATTTGATTGAAATCAGTCAGATCTGAAGCAGATTTACTGGATATGACAAATCCTTGACTGAAGGAGGTGATCAAATTAGATCCAGAGTTGATCTTCACCTGTCTTCATGGGGAATTCCACCCTCTCTCTCTCCTCCACATGTGTGGACTCTCCTGGATGCTCTGTGGACTGATGTGTCGGTGTATGGGTTGATGTGTTAGCTCAATCAAGCCCTCGGTTGACAAGTTGGCTCAGTTCAGCTTCAGTTCTGCATTGATGAACTCTCCATCAGTTGATTTCACCTGATTCCATGAGGAATTGTGCCCCCCCTGGGCTGGATGGCCTGTGTTTTGTATATATCCTGTTTGAGGCTCCCTCTTCCAGGCTAGTGAGAGCTGGACTGAAGGGCTTGCCATTGTAACTATGTATTTTATCATCATTTGTGAATAAAGAAGCTTTGGAGGCTATACTGTGTAGTACATGTGTATGTGTGGATTCTCAGTGTTATGCTGCTGATGTGGTAGCTGCAATTTCTTGCCAAATTCTGTGCTGCTTCTATGCTTTGGATTCAAGGATTCGGTTGAATCAAGTAAGGGTGTAAACTAGGAAACTTAGATTACTTGATATTGTTTATCCATATGATGTATGCTCAAAAATTTCAGTTATATGCTTAAATAAGATTATTTTTGCATAATCTTTCATTTTTGTTGCTTTATACATCTATATCCAGATCTCACGAGGTGTGTGCAGGCTTGTGTTATTTAGTTGCAAGTTCCTGATTGGATGAAGGTGTGGATCTATATTGACGCCATTCCTATCCAATAATATCAAGACTCTGTCCCTCAGCACTCCACAAAAGGGCCTCCTTTTAGCTTGCTCCATTCAAGCAACGATCCGACCTTCTCTCCTCTTCTTCTCATTTCTATAAAAAATCAATTTTCTTACTTGGTTACGGTGTGTAAAAGATTTGTTATCATTTGGATCTGTTTCATCAAAGTAAAATATACATAGATATGATATTTCATATCTCATAGTCTAGATCTCAATTTTGAAAAATATCATTAAGTCTTCTAGATCTAGCATAAGGAAATCGTCCATTTTGCATGACAAGTTAAAGAGAATTAGTAGGTTGCATGCACCAATTTTACTTTCTGTTTTAAAAGATATTAAATCCAGAAATCAGTGCATACTTCATTGGCTACACAAACATAAATCCAATATCCCAAGGAAAGCTTGCTTTCCTTGGTTCCTTTTTCGCTTGTTTAGCTAGTTTTAACTTCATTTTTTTTGAGATAAGGTAGGCTGATCCAAAGGTACTATTAAAGTGATTTTGGAAATATAATATTATAACATGCTCTCTGTCCTTTATCATTTATGACAGAAAATAAAGGAAGCTTCTGTCTTGAAGTGGCCTCAGGAGCGTTCAAATCCCCCCATGGGTCTCCCTTTTCACTAAAATCTTAAAATTTTCGCAAAGTTGTAAGATCTTGGTTTCAGCCTGTATAAGGACCAAGAAGTTTCTGATATTTCAGTTCACTAATATTGTAACCAATAATAAATAAAATTATTTTTGGAATAGGCTCTTTCAAGGCCATTCCCCGTCCCCCCTGGGGGGATTTGCGTCGGTGTCCTTTTCGTCGCTTTCTGCTCATTTATTTTCAAACTAGCATTGATCTAATTTGCAGGGTAGTATACTTGATTTTATTATTAATTTAATATTCCACTTTTTGTTTTTCAAAGTAATCATAATACTCACCCCACGATTTCCCGATTGACCCGAAAGGGGAAAGAGATTTGTGGTAGGACTAATTAGAAAACTAGAATTGTGTATCTGTTTCTTTTCAATCATTTGTTTTTAAGCTAGTATAAAATTAACCCCTCCTTGATTCCCCGATTGAGATCCACTTGGATCAAAAGAGGTTCCTGGAGGGTTTTCCTTTAAACAAGAACACCCAGTTTAAAACTTACTAAAATTAACAAGACTCCAGTGTGTATGCTCTGCACTTGGCTATTGTTCATCCGATCAATCAGGCTGTATCAAAAGCACTTGGGTGACTAGTATAATTAGGACTCACTCTCCCCAATTGACAAACCATCAGGTCAAAATACAACACCTAGATCAAACCTTTTACGGTGGAAAAATACCCAAAGGAAGCAGGAACTTCTGAAAAGTGACCTCGGGGCACCGATCTCTGTCACACCCTAATGGGTGCATTACAATCAATAGCCCCAGAGACTCCATTTCATCCCACATATTCCCTGTGGGTAGCCGTGAAGGTTTAGTTTTGGACATACTCCAAGTACTCTCGGGTATATCTGGAGTCCCCCCTTCGCCTAATTTTAATAAACTCATACTTCATTTTTAACTTAAAACATACCAAGAGGCAATTGCAAAACACTCACTCCAAGCACATGCAAGTACATTGTTTCTATTTTTTGACTCCAGTCTAAGGCACTCATTATTTTCTTGTTTTATATATACATTGTGTCTCAGCATTGTGCTTTTGTGTGTTTATTTTCATATCTTGCCATCTTTGATTATCTACAGTTAAATTGCAAAATCCTAAGTAACTCAGTCAGTTTAACATCACAACGCTAAGTAATTATCCTTAGCAACTTAATAAGGTCTACCCCCCTTGGCTTCGTTAGGAGTTGAGCCTAAATGGAGGAGTCAATAACAAGGTGACAGCCTTGACTCGAGACTTGCCCCCAAGGACACACCGAGTGGCTTGAATATTTCTTCCACGTGACCCAGGTGTGTGAAAGGTGGAAAGACTGCTATGATTTCATGGTTTAGCAGGAAATAGTCTAGTGTTTCTTGTAGCACGGCTGAAGAAAAATACATAATAGATTGCTCTGCTAAGTTGTGAATTCATATGGCTTCGGAAGCTGATATCAGGTCTCTTTGACCTGAATATGGATACTACAATGATTCTATGTGATAACTAGATTTGTGATGACAGAGAACCCTGTGTTCTGATTGTAACACATAAAAATTCGGTATTTCTACATAAGAGATAATATGTAGATGATTATGTTTCAGTATTCCCATACTAAAGATATAGATGATGTTTCAGTATTTACATACTGTAGATGCAAATGATGATGATTCCGTATTTCTATACTGAAGATGTAGACGATGATGGTTTGAATGATGATGTACTGATGAAGCCTCTTTCTTGGGTAAAGTTCGAACACTTTTGAGACAAGCTTGGTGTTGTTCGAAAATACCTTCCTCGAAAGGGGGAGTAGTGATTTTGCAGTGGGATTGTATCATCCCTGGGCACTTTCCCTAAAGTGATCCGGAGACCTCAGTCCTCGAGAATGAAGAGGGATTGTATCATCCCGGGACATCTGTCCAAAAGTGATCCGGTGACCTCGGTCCTCAAGAATGAAGAGGGATTGTATCATCCTGGGACATCTGTCCAAAATAGATCCGGTGACTTTGGTCTTCGTGAATGTGGTGGGATTGCATCATCCATGAAATTTGGTTCAAAATGTATCTGGAGGTCTCGGCCCTCGTGAATGTGGTGGGATTGCATAATCCCTGAACTTCGGTTCAAAATGTATCTGGAGGTCTCAGCCCCCATGAATGTGGTAGGATTGCATCATCCCTGAACTTCGGTTCAAAATGTATCCGGAGGTCTCGGCCCCCGTGAAAGTGGTGGATTGCATTATCCCTAAACCTCGATTCAAAATGTATCTGGAGGTCTCGGCCCCGTGAAAGTGGTAGGATTGCATCATCCCTAAAATTCAGTTCAAAATGTATCCAGAGGTCTCAGCCCCTGTGAAAGTGGTGGATTGCATCATCCCTGAACCTCGGTTCAAAATGTATCTGGAGGTCTCGGCCCCCATGAAAGTGGTAGGATTGTATAATCCTTGAACTTTGGTTCAGAATGGATATGATGAATTCGGTACTTGAGAATGTATGTTGATCCTATAATTCCTAGAGGAAGGATTGTCTGATTTCCACATATGTGTTGATCCCATAATTCCAAAAGGAAGGATCATTAGTAACTCCGTAAAGACCTAAATCCTGTAATTCCAAAAGGAAGGATCATTGAATTTATCCCGTAATTCCAATAGGAAGGATTGTCTGAGTTCCACAGATGTGTTGATCTTGTATTTACAATAGGAAGGATTGTCTAAGTTCCACATTTGTGTTGATCCCGTAATTCCGAAAGGAAGGATCATTAGTAACTCCATAAAGACCTAAATCTCGTAATTCTGAAAGGAAGGATCATTGAATTGATCCCGTAATTCCAATAGGAAGGATTGTCTGAGTTCCATAGATGTGTTGATCCCGTAATTCCAATAGGAAGGATTGTCTGAGTTCCATAGATGTGTTGATCCCGTAATTCCAATAGGAAGGATTGTCTGAGTTCCACAATGTGTTGATCCCATAATTCTGAAAGGAAGGATCGTTAGTAACTCTGTAAAGACCTAAATCCTGTAATTCCGAAAGGAAGGATCATTGGTAACTCTGTAAAGACCCAAATACCGTAATTCCGAAAGGAAGGATCATGTTGATGTTTTGATGATGTTGATGTTTTTACAATGATGATGACGTACTGATTGAAAGATTAGAATATGATGATGATGCTGTTTCTCTGATCGAAAGATCAGACGTTGCTGCTGATGATGATGTTCTCTGATTGAAATATTAGAATATGATGATGATGCTGTTGCTGACAATGATGATGTTCTCTGATCGAAAGATCAGAATATGATGATGATGATGTTTCTCTGATCGAAAGATCATAATTTGCTGATGATGATGTTCTCTGATCGAAAGATCAGAATATGATGATGATGATGTTTTCTGATCGGAAGATCAGAAGTTGCTTATGATTATGATGTTGCTGCTGATGATGATGTTTTCTGATCGAAAGATCAGAATGCGATGATGATGATGATGTTTCTAATCGAAAGATCAAAATGTGATGATGATGAGATCCTAATGACGATGATGCTGTATTATCAAAATATGATGATGATGACGTACTGATCGAAAGATCAGAATATGATGATGAGTTGATGTTAGAGTATGATGATGTTCGGTTGATGATGTTTTTTATCGAAAGATCAAAGGCTGATGATAATGATGATTCTGATTGAAAGATCAGAATGTGATGATGATGATATTTTGATGCTGATATTTTGATGATGATTATGTTGATGTTTTGATGATGTTTTCATGATGATGTTTCTGATCAAAAGATCAGAGTATGATGATGATGTTGTTGCTAATTGAAAGGCCAAAGTGCTGAAGAAGATGTTGCTGGTCGAAAGGTCAAAGTGCTGAAGAAGATGTTGTTGATTGAAGCGATCAAAGTACTGATGATGCTGAAGACTAAAGATTGAATATGAAGACTACATGATGTTGAAAATATTCCAATGATTTATAGATGTATCACCCTGATGATGTTGATGATGTCCTCTATCTCTCTCCTATTATTGTTGTTGTTGATGTTGTTATAGAATACCCTTCTCGTTAAGGGGGAGTGTTGAAATATTGTAACTTCAAAGAATATTCTATATGTATTTATTTGTGGTCCCCGATGGTCCTACTGGGAGAACCACTTGTATTAATTTGTACCCCGATGCTCCTAATCGGAAGAACTAATAAGAGTCATGAGGCAGTCCCCTCTAATTGTAAAGGTGGGTCATTAGAACCCCAGTGTGGTTACTTGAGCCTACTTGTGTAACTCGAGCCTACATGATTAACTCGAGCTTACATGAAAGATGAGTTAACTTAAGTGAACAGATGAATATAAATAGAGGTGTAGTGCTCCTCATTTATGACACACACTCTTACTTGTGTAGCACATTAGTGGAGAAGAGAAGTAGCTGGAGAAGGAGGAGGATCAGGCTTTGATCTCCTTGTTGGTTTTATCTTTTATCTTTTGGGGCATCTATATTGAGGACTATTTTGCTGGGTTTTACCCTTTAGGGTTTTCCCAGGATAAATCTTTGTGTTCTCCTTTTGTATGGTTGTGCTTGTCTATCTTTCAGTGATCCTGTTTATATGATTTTGTTATGAAATCGAAATACTAATGATCTAGCTTAGCATATGAAAATTTAACAGGATCCAAATTTTAGATTAGGAAAATGTGCTCATTGACAAATGCATATTCACATACTTCCTCCTCCTCCTTGCTTGGGAAATTAGATATAAGCTCCGTAAAAATCAATGATTTTTTCGATTTTACCGAAATAAACTCGAGTTTGAATTATTGCAAGATGAAAATCCACTTATTATACTTTCCCTCGATCATCCTTCTAGTGAGGACGAATTGAAATGGATTGACATGGGCTATCACCAAGGTCTGGTGAAGGAGAATGTAGTGCCTCAATCTCTGAACCGCATGAATGGTATCTAAGGCAAGTTTCTCCACATGGGAATAACGAATCTCTGCATCTACAAGGTTTTGGATCAAATAATATATGACATGCTCATGGAGCTCCTCATCCTTCTGAACCAAAACCATACCAATTGTCTCCATGGACACGGCCACATAAAGCAAAAAGTCATGGATATAGCCGGGTGGAGTAATCACGGGGGCCAATGCTAAGGCTCATTTAAGTGCATAAAAGGACTCCTTGGCTCACTCATCCCAGCAAAAGGTAGTGTCCTTCTTCAAAAGACGCATAAATCCTTTAGTCAAATTGGCAAAGTTAACCACGAATATCTGCAAGAAGTTTGCCATGCCTTGCAAACATTGAATATGTCTAATGTTTCTCAAGGGAGAAAATTGAAGTATTGCCTCAACCTTTAAGGGATCAACTATTATACCCTCCTTGGAGACAATGAATCCTAACAAGTGACCAGAATTCACGCAAAATATGCACTTATGAGAATTTAACCTAACCTGGTAGTGGCGACACCTTTCGAATACTAATCTAAAATGGTAGGAATGACGCACTCTCATACGAGAATGAGTGGCAAGGTCATCCAAAAAGAATTCAATAATTGATTTGAGATCATGGAAGATCAAGGTCATAGCCCACTGAAATGTGGCTCCGGCATTTTTAAGACTGAAAGGCATCTTTCAATATGCAAATGTACCCCAAGGACAAATAAATGTAGTTTTATGTTGGTCCTCGGGTTTGATCTACATCCGATTGTATCCGGAACAACCATCCATAAAGGAAAATACCTCGCTTCCCACACACTCATCCAAAATTTGATCAATAAATGGTGTGCGAAAATTATCCTTAGGACAGGCACGATTCAAGTCACGGAAATCAGTGCTTATATGGATCGTTCCCTACTTCTTATTAACCAAAATGGGGTTTGAAACCTACTCCGTCAAGGGAACAGATAGATAAAATTGGCATTTAACAACTTTTCTATATCAGCCTTAATCACGGGTGCTTTTCTAGGATTCACTGCACGCAAGTGTTGTCGAACAGGCTTTGCACCTGGGTAGGTCTTGATTTCATGTTCAACAATATGAGCGTCGATACCTAGCATTTCCTCGTATGACCAAACAAATATATCATGAAACTCTTTGAACAACTTAGTATACTCCTGAACCTCAGCATGGGAACATTATTACCCAATATAGACATTCTAAATCTTGCCAGGATCATGAGAGATATTGATAGGCATGGTAGGAGATATATTCGCCATGTTTCTATCAGCCATCGGACCACGAGATCTCAATGGAACCACGGGACTACCAATTCTCTCACTAAGAATCTCCCTGAATTATTCACACTCCAAACGGTCAAGCTCAGGAAGAAAATAAGATTTATGATGTAACTCTTCCCATGGTGGCTCAACCCTAGACATGGCCTCAATAATAGCTTCATCTGATGGAAAAACACTATCAAGCAAATCATGTGCGTGAGAGGACTCAACTGCCCATGTAGGAAGCACATACGGGTCCTCCTCCTCTGTCCATGAAGAGGAAGGACTAGGCTCTGCAACACATTCAAGATTCACTTGATATGATATCATTGCTGCAGGAAATGACACATCCGTTTCGATAGGCTTATTCGAAGGATTCAATGAAGGAAGAATCCATGGATCTTCCATATGGGTAGTGCGAAAAGACGATGAATTAAATGAAGACAAAACCCCACCAAAACTAGACCCAATCATAAGAATGGGTGCAAGAAAACTAAAGGTTCCCATAAGGTATGGATACATGCCAACACCCACACTCCCAGTTTCCGGCTAAGAATGATCGATAATTAGGATGGAAGCTCCCCATGATGCAATAACACTCGGACTTTTCAATGATGTCTGATCAATCGTAACAAGCTTCCCATTAAATGGAAAGCATACCACTCGAAATAGAGAAGAAGCTATGATTTGCATACTATACATCAAATTCCTACCTAGTAATAGATTGTAATCAAGGGGCGCATCAACCACCTCAACCTCAATCGCAACAGTCTTCCCTCCCAAATGGACCTTAAGAAAAGGAAGAATCCCGTGTGGCTGAAATGATATACCATCAAATGTAGTCAACATGGTAGCAGATTTAGATAGCTTGAGGGAACCCAAACCCTTCCAACATGACAAAGACATCATGGAAGCAGCAGCACCTTCGTCAATCATAGTGCATTTGATGGTCATGTTAAGACATTCTACATGAATCAAGAGAGACACATAGTAAGGTAAGCAAGAATGTAGTCCTGTGGTTTCAAATTTTATGATGGAGGAAGAGTTATCATCATTAACAACAAGAGAAGAAAGAAATCCTTCCTTTGCGATGAACAACTCTAAAGAACTTCAAGTGCAGACATCGCACAAGGAGTGTGGCCCAAATCCTCGACAACAAAATAGTTTTGGGTGGCTCGGGAATTAGGATTGTACCTTGAATGATTTAATAATCCTATAGGAATGCGAGGTACAATCTCAAGTTTATCCATAGGATTTTCAATATGCAAAGGACTCTCAGCATGAGGAGGTTATTTCCCAAGGTTTGGTTGTGACGAACCATAATCCTTCACACGAGTCACAACTTTAGTAGCACGCACCATGTTGATGCAACCATGACCACTAGTGGCTTCCTATGGATATTGATCTCCACTAGAATGATCATGGGTCCTTGATTTCATGTTTTGATTATGAGGTAAAGGGTTAGTCAGCATAGCTGGGTCCTATACTATGAACCTCGAGGTGTTTTCCATACGAGCGCACAAGTGAGTGAGGTGGTCATCCTTACACAACTTGCAAGGAAACTTAACATTACCTTTAGACTGCTTGAAACCCCCAACATTGTGGGTTTTCTTGTCATTAAAATTGGCATTTTCATTTCTATTCCAACCCTTATGATTGTTTTTACCCTTTTTCTTATTCCTTCCGGGTTGCTGGTTACCCTTCTGGTCTGACAATTGCACTGAAATCTCACTCGTCGTTTGGGTTGGTTGAGACGAAGTCGTGGCTTGTCCTAAGGTAGATTGGTTGATAGATAATTGACTCACCTGTTGCACAACCAAATCCACAGGTTTGGTGCTTGTACAACCAACAATTCCATCGACATGTGGTCCAAGTTTGACCTTAGGGTCGAAACTAGAACGCAAAGCATTAGGAATAATCTCATTAAATAATCTGGATTGAGCATAAATCAAATCCAATTCTTGCACCCTAAAAATAGCTTCTTCCTCATTCTAAACTCTAGATGTAGAAACATCCTTCACTATATAAGGCAATAATGATTTAAGGAACCACTCGAGGAGAAAATCCAGTGGTATGAAGGATTTAATCAATCCCTTACGTCTACACCACTCTTGGATCTGGTCTGAGATATGCATGGCTTTGTCTTGCCAAAATGTCCACAAGAGTGTTGTACCAATGTCGTAATGCACTGGTAGCTGGAAGTGATTGAGAAAAGTCATAGCTAGGTCATTGAACAAAACGAATGCCCCCCTAGGTAACTCTATGTACCATTTTGCTGCAGGCCCAGTAAGGGTGCGTTGAAAGAGCCTTAAACGGTTTGAATCATTGTGTAAGGAGTTAGAAGAGCACCAAAGGTGAAATGTAGTAACATGTTCACTAGGATATTCTCCTGTTCTGCCCTCGAATTTGGGAATGTATGAGGGAAGCATGTTAGGGACAGCCGGCCAAGCTGGGTCATGAGATACCGATTCGTTCGTTAGTCTCGACAAGTTAGGTAAATTTAACGTTGCGAGGAAAGGAATCCTAGGTTGAGCAGGTTGATGCCATGCTCCCTGATGGTTTTGGTTCACATAAGACTGATTACCGTAACCACCATGGCCATGGACATAGTACCCTCCTCCCGTTTGACCCATGTAGGGTGGCATGGAAGCACCATAATGTGGTGTACCTTGACTATGTGGAACTACAAAGCCATAATTAGGGGAGTAAGTGGGTTGTTGATACCCATACCCATAAGGTGAATAAATCTATCCATACTGTGGTGTTAACCCAAAAATCCCCCACTTAGCTCTCAATGGCCTACACCACCCAAGGACACCATCTCACAACCCCCATATCACTCCATCAGACCTTCCATTAGACCCCCACACCTCCAAAAGAGCCCAAGGATGAAGAAAAGGGCTAAAAACCCCCAAAAAGAGCCCAAAATAGCCCCCTAGGAGCTAAAGCCCTAAAAAAGGGGCTAAAACCCTAAAAGGGGCTAAAGTTAGGGTGGAAGGGGATAAAGGCCCAAAAAAAGGGATAAAGGCCCAAAAAAGGGGCTAAAGCCCTGACCAAGGGCTTAAAACCATAAAACCCCTTGGAAAAGCTATAAAAGGAGGGTGGGGGGTCACTCTTAAAACACTTCTCCCATTGCCTATTGTTATGCTGCCCATGGATGCTTTGAGACCTTTGCCTCTCAAACCACCCACACTCCCTCTCCTCCATCTCCATTTCCATTTAATCCATTGCTCCCCAACTAAGAGAGAGAGGCTTCCACAAGCTAGGGCATGGTGGCCCATTCCTACTAGAGAAGGTATACTTGTGCTTTCATGTTTTGCTTCTTAGTCATTTAGTTTGCTTTGATTTCTAACCATTGTTTTTATTTGCAGGTTTTGCTTAACATTGTTTGCAAGTTTTCCATTGTAGCTTAGGTTTATTTTTTAGGTTTTGAAGGCAGAACCCTAACCTATGTTTTTAGAGGGGTTCATCAACATTGCTTCTATTTCTTTTTGTCATTAGCTTAGCCTTAGTGTTAGTTTACTATTCTGTCATTTACATTTCCATTTCGTTTTTCAGAATTCACCATTAGCATGAACCTACCCTTCTTCCCTATTGGTAGAAGGGAGCCATTCCTGCCCCTGTAGCAGGGATAAATCCTTGCTATAGAACTGGCGACCATACCAGGTCGATCCCACAGGATCCCTGGGCCAAAATTTTAAATTTTCAAGTTTTTTGAATTTTACCCTAGTTTTCAAAAATTTCTTGTTAAATCTATCTTAGATTCAGTTTATTTCTTGTTTTAGGTACTGCTGAAGCCTCTGTTAGGAAAAACCGAGTCGGATTGACCATAGTACCAATTACTGTCGGCCATATCTGACTCTGTCTCACCAAAAAACCCCAATCCGGAGCAGGGCGATCTTATCGGGGAAAAAGGTGAGACTGGGGCGCACTTAATGGGCAAACAGGTGCACCCAGGGTGCAGTTAATCCCCTAATAAGTGCAACTTCAGCCCAAAAATTTAGGTTGCGGCTGTTTCTGCATTCTGTGAGACCCCCTCGCTCATTTCTGAAAAAATCTCGCGGCCCCCTTGCCAGATTTGGTCAGAAATGTGCATCCTGTCAAAAAAAAATTTAATTTGAATTTAATAGACTATAAATTTCAGTTTCAGAGGACTGTTAGTGCGGCCCAGCCACCTCTATCCACCACTGCAAGTTAATTTCATTTCCTGTTTTCATTTTCTGCATTTTATTTCATGAATAATGTGTAAATGTTAAGTAAATCATTATGGCTTAATAAAATGAAACTAGTCTAACTAAAATCAACTTAGAATAAACTATCTTGCTTCCCTTCCTTCTCTACCCAGTCATCACCCTCTGGGGTATTCTGGGATACGACGAAGGGAAAGCTAGTATAGATCTAGGCACTCCATGATATTGTTCCAAAACCATTGAAACCGGGTGAATTGGAAGGTAGAGGAGGTAGAGAAGGAGGGCTTCTCACAGTACTAAGTGTCCTCCCTGTGAACCAACCTAGCATCCGGGAGGTGACCTGAGGATCTACATATGGGCTTAGTCCCATTGTGTTGAGAGCCCAACACCTTCTCTTGGTTGAAGAGGAATGTCACTGTGAGGTAGACATCTAGTTAGGCTAGCAAAAGTTTAGGGTTAATCATTGTAATTGTTCACAATTTCTATTTATTTATGCTTGCATACACAACCAAAATGACATGAAATCTACCATGATGAATTCATAAACCATATTGCAGGAACCAAATACCAGAAAAAAAATGCAAACAAATACACCATACCAACTAATTAACCCAACTCAGTTCATGACGCTGAGTAAGCTTTAAAATTTACTAATTTACACTAAGTTCAAACAACTCTGTAGTATTTGAGGACATAAGTCCCTGATTGATTCAACTATGGGAAGTACTTGGGATTTTCCTAGAAACTCATTGTGAGGAGTACCACAGAAACCCCAAAGTAGTTGGCCGCTGAGAGGAATTGCCAAGTGAAACAGGCAACAGACCCTTTCGATTGAGTAGAAGCACCTGTGAGGAACAAGCCAAGCACTATCTTTCAGCAGTCTTGGTGGCCGAGTGACCACCTACAGCCAATAGGAAGCCATTGAAACTGGGGTCCAAATCTCATTACCACTAGTTTCACACATAAAATCAAGCACAATTGATCCTCCACACTCTTCCTCATGCCTAAGAGGCAAACCACCACCATTCGGAACACTCGATCGACACCATCGAAGCCATTCTTAGTGATCTCCCACACGACCAGAGGGCCAAACAGCCTCTGATTCTGACTCAAACCCATATCAATTTGAACCAGACCTCGACACCGCACCATCAAGCCCCATGGCTAGTGCGAACCCAGATCCATTTTCCAACTTAACCTTAGCAAGTGGACCCATGTCCACATCACAACCTATCACCCACAAATTGGCAAGTGGCCCAAGCATAGTCATGCAGACTGTCATTAGTCAACTGCCACCACCTATAGTGACCAACCAAGATGGCCCACTTGCGGCACACAGGGCCAGTGGCCCCTCCACACACACTGCCCCTCTTGCCACACAGGGGGGAAGTGGACCATCCACTTACGTTGCCCCTACTATCATACATGGGGGCAGTGTCCCCGCCACTCATACTATCCCACCCACAACACTTGGGGACATTGGCCCATCCACAATGGTGCCACCACAAGCACCCCCAGCCATGCAGATGCATTATGCACCTGTAAACCCCACCCCCATCATAGCCCCATCCCACATCAACTTCGGGTTGAATATACCCTTCATGGCTTGTCTCAACTTGCCTGATTTCGCTTGATTAACAAACGACCCCATCTACCACCAAGCTTTTTGGCCACCTATGCTAACTAAGCTGCCATCGGACATCCCCAAGTTTGAAGGCAAAGCCGGGGAATGTCCCCAAAACCACATAATGACATTCCATCTATGGTTCTCATCCAATAACATCGTAGAAAACTTCATCAGGTTGAGGCTATTCCAATGCACCCTTACAGCTGCTGCAGCCAAATGGTACATTGAGCTGCCACAAGCCAAGTACCCCGACTTCAACTCCTTAGCCTTCATGTTCCTATAGTATTTCCAAATCCTTGTCAGATATGACAAGGGGGTGGAGATCCTGTTATATTGCCATCAAAGCACTGACACTCACATAACTGACCATATCCATGAGTGGCGGAAACGCCGTAGCTTATGCAAAATCCAACTAGACGACAGGATCTTCTTGGATTGGTTCCTTAAGACTTTTCTCCTGCCCGTCGCAAAGGATGTCGCATCTGAACGTCCCCAATATGAAGAAGAGGCCATACTGAAGGCCCAACAATTTGACCTCATCTATGCCCAGTATGGATACCTATATACCATCATTCTAGACGCTCCTCATCCAAGTACCTCCTACCACGATGCACCGGGGGCATCCCACACCACGGACGGCATCATAGGGTCCATCTCCCAACAACCATAGCCTCGACTGACACCACCTACCATTACACCACAACCAAACAGCATTGCTAGTGTTTCTTACCAAAACCAAGCCCCAGACTATGCTAGAATGATGTCCCAGTCCGGAGCAACAACTTCTTATGCACAACCTACACCACCGCAGTAGGCTGAGGCCATGGCTTGGCCAACACAGTAGTATGTGGGGAAAATTCCCACATTTGTGGCACCACCACCCCCACAAATATACTATGCACCACTAGTACAACCTGTGCAAGCCCCTGCCACTACTCCACCCACTCCGTTGGGACATGTGTTCGCACAACACAACCGTCCCAACTAGCCTACCCCCAACAATCAACAAGGGTAAGCTAGAAACAACCAACCCCGCAACCAAGGAAATAACCAACCGTAGGGAGGCGGTCAACAACCGAACCCTCCCAACAATGCTACAGCAAATTGGCCAGCCCAAAACCCCCCATGAAAAAATCCACCAAGACACAATGCCTCGTTGTGCAAAAACCAACCATGTACACTCTATGATGTCTATGGGTATTACATGTTTGAGTGTCCCCTCAAGGCTCGTGCTAATGGAAGGCCATTCAAAACGAGGCCCAATAAGCCACCAATGCTGCCAATCAAGCCCAACCCAACAGGCATGACAAGGAACTCCCCCCATGGTGCTTCAAAACCCACTGTTAGTCCAAGGATTGATGGCAACTACACCTCCTCCCCAAACCCATCCCAATGCTCCGGGGGAACCCCCCACGACCGAAACAGGTGTTCATCACCTGCTAGCCATGACAACTAAATAGGTTAAATTGCAAACCAGATGGAACCAGTACGGTACCACTACCAAACCTATTGACTCATCAGCAGCATCCATGTGTAAGTCAGTCAACCTACTGCTTCAGTTACCCCCATTCCTGTTCCCCCCCATACGCAGATTTGCCAATAATGCCACAACTAGAGCTGTAGTCAGCTATAGCATTGCGGATGATTTGTCCCAAACGCCAACCACCATGTCCGCTCTTGAGGTACTTAAACGGTGCACAATGCAGCGGAAAGCCTTACTAGCCTCTCTAGGGGCAGTAGATCCCTCCGACTCCAAACTGATCACCTTTGACACGGAGAACAGGGAACCACGTATGCCCTCCACTATCGTGTTTCAAATCTTGGTTTCCATCCAGAATTTTGTTGTGCACCAATATGATAGTGGATGAGGGGGCATCCACGTGCGTCATGTCTACCTTGGTTTGGCAGAAACTTGGATCACCAATTCTACAACTGTCCTCCACAACTCTGTGGGCTTATGATGGACATCCCAATAAACCCCAAGGAATCCTCCCCCATGTCCCCATCATGTTAGCTGGGAAGATAGTGTTGATCGACATAGAAGTCATCAATGATCAACTGGACTACAACCTCCTCCTTGGAAGGAGTTACATGTATGCCATGCAAGCAGTCACATCAACTGTCTTCTGCCTCATGATGTTCCCCCATGAAGGGAATATTGTGACGGTTTACCAGCTCACTTACCATGATCCACAAGGGTTAACAGCGCTTGCTAACATTATCCCTACCATCACCACCATTGAGCCACAAGTGGCAACCACACATGCTAACTTCATCCCTGCAACCAACATTGTGGTTGAAAACACATCAGCCTCCCCACCGTTGAATGTGGGCCCTGGGTTTTTTACCGATCCCACCATGATGACTCCTTTCTTGTTGGTGTCACCACCACCAACACAAAAGAAAATTGTGGACTTGTGCATGGTCTCATCTAGCACTGTTGCACCCAAACAACAACCGCAGCCGTAGCCCCAACCACAACCCCAACATCGTCCACAGCCACAATTTCACCCACAGCAGTAGCATTATGCGTAGCCACAACCACAACCTCACCCCCACATGCAACCAACAGGGAGTTATCTGGGCTCATCTCCAGTCCATACAATTCCCTTCCTCTTTCCCCCACCTGGTGTCATGAGCAAGCCGGTCATGGCCACCTTAAGCCTACCCAACTTTATGTTGGGGATCCCAGTGTGGTATCTTGATCCACCAGCTCAACCAACAATGCCCTAGGTTGTTTTAACCCCAATGCAACCTATCACGGTTGAGTCTCACCCTCCACCCAGTTTGCAAAAGCCAACCATTGCACCTACACTCGCACCACCCCAACCCAAAAGGGCTAGGGGAAAGAATACCAAAGCCACCGCAGAACCACAACAAGTCCCACCTCGTGCCCTCTGCAAACAATAGGGCCATCCAACTGAGAATTGCCTTGAAATTCCAGTGATCCATGCGCATTTGGATGCCATGGATATGAACGAAAACATCCCCGTGTTTGAAATCCCAACTGCACCAGTAGTCAAGAACAAGGAATTGAGGACAAACCATGATTGCGCATTTTGCGGCTTGTATGGACATTACTCTCACCATTTCCAAGACCTGCCCAAGTTTTGAATGGCTCTCACTGACCTCCATCACCATTCCCTTGAGTCTTAGATCACCTTTATCAAAGAATTCCACCCACCACTGCCTTCTTTAGACACCATGTCCATTTACAGGATCTCCAGTTCCACCAACCCACTTGTCTCCACCACCAGCAACGGTCCATCAGACCCGTCTCTTCCATTTTTTCCCCAGCCATAGCCACAACCTCAATTACTAGGGAAACATTTGGGTTCATTCCCGCTCAACATGATCCTTTTCCTTTTTCTTTTCCTTTTCCTTTTCCTACCATCCGAGATCGTGAGTAAGTCTGTCTTGGCAACCTGTGATCTACAAGATTTCACACTGGGAGATCCTGTGTGGTACCGTGAACCACCTACCATACCTCTGAGGCCCCAAGATGTGTTGACTCATGTCTAGCCAATTAAGATGATGTTACACCTACCTCAAGGTCCATCAAAGACTCCTCTTGTCTCCAGGCATACCCCTCTTCCTCCAACAGAGACTGGGGGCAAGGCCACCAAAACCACAACTAGTACCATTTACATGATCTCTAGCACCATTTTCCCTTCTGTCTCATCCGCCATGGAAGATCCACCTGATCTATCCTGGCACCACTTACGCGATGATGGAGATATATGTAAGACCACCTTCGGTTTGACCCTATTCCATTTAAACCATAGTGTGGAATCGGTTCTTCCCATAAAAGACCAGATTCCATCACCCTGCCTTACTAATGACCTTTGTCTTGGCAAGGGGGCGCATCTCTTCCCTAACTTAGATGACCGAATCTTGAAGAAGCCACGCAACGGGCTCCACCTCAAGAGAGTCTATGCTTGATGAGTCCCTTATAGTGTAGTTTTTTCCCTTTCTTGTTTTCCAATGTTTTTTAGCACAAGTCAGGGGTAGCACCATCAGCTGCTAGTCCAAATTCACTCAGAATCAGTTCGAGACACCTCTCACACCTTCGGGCTCAAATTTCCATTTCGGAGACCATCGTCTCATGTTTAATAAACCAATTTTGGGACCATTCCCCACAATTCACCTCGATTTACGAGCCATGACATGACGATGCAAGTGTCCATGGACCTGCACTTGCATCACACTTCCCGACCGCAACTCACATGAGTTTTCAGACCGCTGCCCATTAAGGACTGTAATTTTATCTTTTATTTTGCATTTTTAACACATAGTTGTCTTTTCCATTCACTGCACCTTACGCGGACCTCTAGACCACTGTCCACAAAACAATTTATTTTTCTTACATGTATTTGGCATATAAATGCCTCTGGACTTGTACTCACATCGCACGTGGTCAAGTTCATCCACCACAACACACACACATGCTCTCCTGACCTCTGTTCGAGAGCCACCTCGGTTTGTGTGCCTCTACCGCATTGACTCACATGCCTCTGCTGCGATCTATCCCAGACATGTATTGGTATTTTTAAGAGCCTTCTGCTCCATCCATATTGCATGGATGACCTTTGGACCTCTTTCCACCGTCTCGACATGGGGCACCACTCATGCCACTGCAGTTGGTTGACCACATTGGAGTTTCATTTAATCTATTTTCTGTGTCCTTAAAACATTGAAAATATCGTCGAGCGCAGCTGCCTCCTTTCCCACTCGCTAAAGTATAGGAAAGGGCGTCTACACCGTCTCGTTTATCTCCTTCTGCAGACCATGTAGACCATTTGATGAAAAGGACCTCCTTGGCACACTCAAGCCAAGATTATTCCCCTCTGCATACTTTTATGCTTTCTTAGGTAGAGGGGCCGCACTTTATGAAAAATATCACCACTGGTTGTCGTTAAGCTCTTTCCTAGCCGTCTCAATAAGAAAATATCACCGAGCAAACTTGGTTTCATTCATGCTCGTAAAAGTATCTGAATGATATTCCAGTCAGTATAGGTTTAACCTTTTTCGGCTTGATTGGACTACCAATGATAAAGAAGTCTCTCATCCCCTTCCAGGATGAGCGAGCTCTCCTATGTATACTTTTATCCTTTTTCGGGCACAGGAGACTACCAACAAAAAATATTCCCCACTGGAGTCTTCTTCATGCTTTTAGACTCTCTAAAATTGAAAGTACCATCGAGCATTTACTTTCTCGGGCTCGCCAAAAATCCACGAGATCGTACCATAATGGTGTCCCTAGACACCACCCCATAGAAAAAAGTTTGGCAGCATCCCCACATTGGGTCGCCTTTGTTTAGAGTACTCTATAATGTGTCTTCCTTGGATCCAATCAGTACCAAAAGTGTCCACCTCCTCCAAGTATTTCCCATCTGCAACGACATTCCCAGTATTACAACTATTATCCCATTCCCATGAGTCAGTTTCATTTGCTTCCTAGTCTGCCCTACCATCATACTCTGAACAAAGGAAGCTTGAGTCTCCCACTCCCCCCCTACCCCTATTCAGTTTTTTTCCTTCTTTCCCCTCACCCCCCCAATTTAGTGAGTTAGTCCGTAGATTTCTTCACACCTTTTAGTTTTCTCCCTCACGCTCCTGGCCAAGGAAACATCATTTCCTTGGCTAGGGGTAGGTCTTCCTTTGTCGCCGCCAACACACATATTCCAGAGAATAGAACCAGAGGTCCCTGTACCTTGGTTTCATTGACATCATTGATGAGTTCCTTGGACCACTTGAGAGGAGTCCTTAGTGCCTCTTGGGATGGTTGTTTCTCACGTGCTCAACTTCAACTCCATCATCCCACTGTTGAGATTCATGCAAGGTTTTTTCCACATAGTACTTGGTCAAAGATCCCGAATGTCACTCGACTCTAGCACATTGGTGAGTCCACTTGAGGGGCCTAAATAGGTTATGTCCCTTGTGAATTCTGAGTTGCGTTGGAGACAGTGATTTGAAGCCCCAATAGTGCTTTGATATACCTTTATGATTGATGCAGCATACTTGTACCACAGAGACTCTAACTCTCAATCAGCGAGTCCACATAGCTATGAACCAGATCCAGCAGACCGTCAGTCATGAAGATATAGCATTCCATGAGAATTCCATGGGTCCAATGTACCAGATTAGTATTGTCTTCAGCCTCACATGGAGGCAACCATTATTGTAACATCAGTTGTATATGATCCGCTCTTGTATTTTAGAGCATAGATCACGTTATTCTTTTGACATTGTCATGAGCATGGGAATGCCCACCTCGTCGATATACATGTCACAAATTTATTGTATCTCACCCACTGATGGGAACCAAATTAATACAAAAACCAAAATCCACCATGCCCCAGCCCCGGAAGCACCACCTCTACATAGCAAACCCTATGATGTCCGTCAGCCATACATTGAGCTCTTGCCCTCACACATCAGGGGGTAATATGTTAACCCAAAAATCCCCCACTTAGCTCTCAATGGCCTACACCACCCAAGGACACCATCTCACAACCCCCATATCACTCCATCAGACCTTCCATTAGACCCCCACACCTCCAAAAGAGCCCAAGGATGAAGAAAAGGGATAAAACCCCCCAAAAAGAGCCCAAAATAGCCCCCTAGGAGCTAAAGCCCTCAAAAAGGGGCTAAATTTAGGGAGAAAGGGGCTAAAGCCCTGAGCAAGGGATTAAAACCCTAAAACCCCTTGGAAAAGCTATAAAAGGAGGGTGGGGGGTCACTCTCAAAACACTTCTCACATTGCCTATTGTTATGCTGCCTGTGGATGCTTTGAGACCTTTGCCTCTCAAACCACCCACACTCCCTCTCCTCCATCTCCATTTCCATTTGAGCCATTGCTCCCCAACCAAGAGAGAGAGGCTTCAACAAGCTAGGGCATGGTGGCCCATTCCCACTAGAGAAGGTATACTTGTGCTTTCATGTTTTGCTTCTTAGTCATTTAGTTTGCTTTGATTTCTAACCATTTTTTTTATTTACAGGTTTTGCTTAACATTGTTTGTAGGTTTTCCATTGTAGCTTAGGTTTATTTTGCAGGTTTTGAAGGTGGAACCCTAACCTGTGTTTGCAGAGGGGTTCATCAACATTGCTTCTATTTATTTCTATCATTAGCTTAGCCTTAGTGTTAGTTTACTATTCTGTCATTTACATTTTCGTTTCATTTTTCAGCATTCACCATTAGCAGGAACCTACCCTTCTGCCCTATAGGCAGAAGGGAGCCATTCCTACCCCTATAGCAGGGAGAAATCCTTGCCACATGTGGTCCATGAGAGGCTCCATAAGATGTCCCATGAGATGTCCCATGAGAAATTCCATAAGAAGGAATATGGGGAACTCCCTGCGATAGACCATAAGACGTTCCAGAAGTAGGAATATGACCTCCCAAGACACCAAGAGGTACTTGAATTTGAGACACGACTACATGAGTAGCATCAGTACGAACATGACTAATAGCAACATTCCGACCCGAAGGACCACGTGAATGAGGGGGGCAGAATAACATTCGAAGAACTAGGAATAGAGGACAAAGGGACATGTGAAACAATGTAAGTGGTATTCCCTATAGTCACTCATCTTGGTTCTGGTATTCTAATAGGACTACTAAAACCACGTTTAGGATGAACATGTGATGTAGCCTCTACCACTGGGATGGAGGGTGCAATGTGACTCGTGCTCCTAAATCTCTCCTCATGGAAAGGAATGGGAATTCCCCCAGGTGTAGTGTTAGGTTCAAATTCTGACTCTGAATACTGTGTCGGATCATGTGAACTGATACCAGACATGCCATAACTAACATAACTAGTGCTCGCAGGTTCATGATGAGTCTCGTCGCCCGAAATCCAATACCGGCGACCTGTGAATGAGGGATCAACCGGAATGTGAAGGTATGTCAGGTGAAAAATCATATACAGGAATATGATCTTCCTCCTTAACATCTTGAGGTGGAGAGACATCTTAGGAATTTCATTTTCATGATCTCCCATCATGTGTGAATCAATGTGAGAAGTACTCCACCTGGACTTTCTGTTTCTCTCTCCCAAAGGAAGAGAATATGTGGAAGGTGGAAGTCCTGCTAAACGACAAGAACGACAAAGCGCTGCACCCGAATCCACAATGACTCAAAAAATGGAAAAGACTCTTCTAATTACACAAACTCTAAGAAATCTAGTGTGCACAGAGCCTACACCTATATAATCTAGAGCCAATCACAAGCAAACAAGGGTAGGATATGTGAGCTACCGAATGAAGAAGGTATGTCTCACCTATCAGAGGCTTGAGACTCCCATAAACAACAAGTGAAGGTTCGTAACCAATTATTGTGGTCCTTAGCTTCAACGTATATAGCGACTAAGCTGTCCGACCTCAACCTAGTCGGGACACCTGCATAATAACCCCTACAAAGTACCCCCTTGATAAACTAGGTAAGGCCACTAAGGTCACCTCAATATAATCAATGCTTAGGCCAACAGTCGCAGGCGGAATTGACCGTATGGGTGGGGTAGAAAATCTCGAAACTCTCGAAAGAGCCCCCAGATACGAATACAATCTTGGAAATATCTCCAGTGCTACTCAGTTATGAGTAGGGGTCATCCCAATCAATAAACACTCACACTGCCTCGTGCTTAACTCTCTTGTAAGAGGAGGATCTTGAGAAACACTAATTATACCAAGTAATTTCACACTCTCACCTGGACAGACACATACATGTTTTGTTTAGTGGTGCTGGAGAATTTACTCACAATGAACTATTCCAAGACCCTAAAACCTGATCTTGTTGGTGTACACTATAAAAGAAAATAGTGTAATCCATTTTAATTAAGCATTGATTTTACTTGGATTATTACTAAAAAAGGTAGATGATCATGCAACCAATGGTGTTATGACGCAACATGAAGTAAAATGCACACCTAAAAATGAATGCAAATGCATTGTGTCGAATGAAAAATAGGGCATGATACTACGTGAAATGCAAAATTTTATTCAAATTACAAATGCAATCATTCCTATATGAAATCCTGACTAATAATTCTCTAAGAAAACCCAGTGCAAGTACCATGCAAAATGCAAAGTGCAATGATGCGTAATGATGCAAAGAAGCAAATATTTTTGGATTTTTTGAATAAAAATGAGACAATAAAGCAAAAGAATGACTCTACCACCCCCAGAATATGCAAGAACTATCAAACATCACCCAAGCAAAGTACTAAGGTAAAAGAGACCTAATGCACTAATCCCAAAACAAAAAATCGAAAATGCAATGACAAGAACATTCCTAAAAAAAATTTACCCTAAAAGGTGTCTCTAGTCAGAAACAGAGGTGTATATAGACTCTAGAAGCATCTAAGGAGACTCAAAAATCATCCAAACTCACCCAACCACACTAAATCCTCCTCTAAAAGGAAAACATCAGGGCATATGCAACTGTGTGCAGAAAACCCGCATATATATGTGGATATCTTAGTCAAAACCACGTGTACACGCGACTGTGAGGCAAAAACTTGCGTACAGGAAGAAAAAGAGATAAAAATGAAGGAAAATAGATAAGCTGAGACAAAGTTGACTCCTATCAGACACTACTAGGCAAACATTCCCCCATATTCGACTCAAAAATAGAGAAATAAAAAAAATTCAAGAACATTGAATGCCGAAAAAAAAACCCCAAAGGAAAAATGACTTAGATATCCCCAGCGGAGTCGCCAATTCTATTACGGAGAGAAATTCCGATGGCTTGGGGTACCAAAACAGATAGATTAACTCTAGAAATCAATCCTTTCCTATATGAAATAGAAACCAAACATCTGACACTAAAGGATCTCGATTCGTACCTTATTCCGGACGGTTGATGTAGATCCCCGTTGAGCTTTTCCACTCCTGCTTGTATTGGCAATTTGCTTCCTCAACATTTAGCAAACAAGACAAGCATGCTATATATAAATGTGTTAGACCTACTCTATCATATATAATCAATAACATATAAGCATTTAAAAACATCCTGGGATCAAATACTCACTTAAATACACATTATTGGATAGGAAAACATATTTCTATTGATATAAAACAGAGATCACAATAGTGACAACCTCTGTCGGCACGTCTGTGAATCGAAGAAACTGAGTCCCTCGGTTGGGCCTCCACCACTTCAATCCTCCATATCTCGATAGCAATCTCACAAGAAAAATGAAATCTTGGGAAGAAGACAAAGTGATCCAAGGGACAAAGGGATGCAGAATCAAGTATAAGCTCCAACAACAATGGACTATAGTTTTCTTGCTCTTCAATTCCTTCCCTTTCAATGTATCCAAAGGGTTCATTATATAGCTCTTCAATGGGGTAATGGAAGGTTGAATCCAAGCAATCTCAAGGCATATGGAAGGCCAAGAGACAAGTGTTTTAGATCCACATCAAGGAAAACTCCAAAATAATTTATCCTTTTGCACACATCCCGATGTACGTGGGTTTAAGGGTCAAATCCACGTATATACGCGAGAAAGGGATTGAAAGTCATGTATGGAAATTATTGCACATTTTTAGGGATGATATTGGAAACATCAAAGGTACAAAAATGGTCCATGGGGTATAAAGAGTCTGCAGAGGGACATGTAAGGCCATAAAAGTGTGATCTACCATGTGTCGTAAAATCAGCTGTAATAGATGCCCCCTAATGTGTGAGGTCAGAGGGGTCATACGATGGCCGTAATACATTATAATTGCATACCAGAAGTGGAGTGATGAAGAACCCAATGGAAGAACCAACCATCCAATCAGTACAATACAATAATCAAACTCTGCACATAACTTCATGTAGATGTAGTAGTCCCGGATACATAAGAGTACAATGGCCATGAATAGGCATGATACAAAATATGACATGTGTGGTCATCGCCACATACAATATAGATAGATCAGAATATCCATGATGAAGATTACAAAGGATCATGATCTCCATGAAAGCTGAAGATATATAATGGATCAAGATCTCCAAAATGGATGGAAATATCTAACATATACTGGAATCAAGTCACGAGAGCTGAAATCTCATGAGCACTGACACGATCAAGGAGGTAGCATATAAGAGATTCCACCAATCTGGAAGGTATTCTACACAAACCGCTACGAGTACATGTCCTACTATGTGAATAGAGATGTCCAGGTCAAACATAGTAGTCCATTGTCCGATTACTGGTCATTGATGTATACCGTTAACAGACGCGAGATCACCCACCAATAATGAAAATGGGAATTAAGGTACTAGAGTGAAAACTAACAAGTGTGAATAAAGGTGTTGAGGTTGAACACTTGAGAGGATCCATCGATCAGGGGACATTGATGTATTTCCAAAAACTATTGATGGCGAGAGAACTTGCCACTGATGACTGCAAGTCTCAAGGCACTAAAAAATGACTCTAGATTCCTATCCCAGAATAAATGATCTGAAGTTGATGGGATGAAATCTGTTGGAAGGAGGTTATTAAGGCATCCCCCATCATCCAACATCAGGTACTTAGTGTTGCCTCCTTTCACACACCTGGGTCACGTGGCAGAAATCTTCAAGCCACTCGGTGTGTCCTTGGGGGCAAGTCTCGAGTCAAGGCTGTCACCTTGTTCTCGACTCCTCCGTTTAGGCTCAACTCCTAACAAAGCCAAGGGGGGTAGACCCTATTATGTTACTAAGGACAATTTACTTAGTGAGGTGATGTTAAACTGAATGAGTTATTTAGGAGTTTGAATATTTTAACTATAGACAATTAAAGATGACGAGATACAAAAATAAACACACGAAAACACAAAGCTGATACACAATGTATATATGAAGCAAAAAATGACTAGTGCCTTAAAATGGAGTCAAATCAATAAGATCGATGTGCTTGCATGTGCTTGGAGTGAACGTTTTGCGATTGAATCTTGGTATGTTTTAAGTTAAATGTGAAGTATGAGTTGATTAAATTAGGCAAAGGGGGACTCTAGATATACCCGAGAGTACTTGTAGTATGTCCAAAACTAAAACTTTACGGCTACCCACAAGGAATATGTGGGATTAAATGGAGTCTCTGGGGCTATTGTTCATAACGCACCCATTAGGGTGTGACAGAGATTGGCACCCCAAGGTCACTTTTCAGAAGTTCCCGCTTCCTTTGGGTATTTTGCCACTGTAGGGGTTTGATCTAGGTGTTGGATTTTCACCTGATGGTTTGTCAGTTGGGGAGAGTGAGTCCTAATTATACTAGTCACCCAAGTTCTTTTGATATAGCTTTACTGATCGGATGAATCGCATCCAAGTGCAGAGCATACACATTGGAGTCTTGCCAATTTTAGTAAGTTTTAAACTGGATGTTCTTGTTTAAAACAAAAGCCTCCAAGAACCTGTTTCGATCCAAGTGGATCTCAATCAAGGAATCAAGGAGGGGTTAATTTTAAATTTTCTGATAAAAAAATGATAGAAAATAGAAAATAGACACACAGTTCAAATTTCTTAATTAATCCTACCACGAATCTCTTTCCCCTTTCGGGTCAATCAGGAAATCGTGGGGTAAGTATTACGATTACTTTGAAATGTAAGATATGGAGTATGGAACTAATAACAAAATCAAGTATACTACCCAACAAATTAGATCAAATCTAGTAAAAAATAAATAAACAGAAATCGATGAAAAAGGAACCGACACAAATCCCCCTAGGGGGGATGGAAAATGGGCTCGAAAGAGCCTATTCCAAAGATAATTTTATTCATTATTGGTTACAGAATCAGTGAACTGAAATTATCAGAAACTTGGTTCTTATACAGGCTTAAACCAAGATTTTACAACTTTGGAAAAGTCTTGAGTTTTTAGTGAAAAAGGAGACCCCTGGGGGGATTTGAGCGCTCCTGAGGCCACTTCAAACAGAAGCTTCATTTCCCTTCTGTCAGACCTGCTAAAATAAAGTGATTATATTAGAATAAAAAATTCCCAAAATCACTTTAATATTACCTTTGGATCATCCTACCTTATCTCACAAAAAATGAAGTTAAAACTAGCTAAACAGGCAGAAAAGGAACCAAGGAAAGCAAGCTTTCCTTGGGATCTTGGCTTGCTGTTTGTGCAGCCAACAAAAATGCACTGATATTACAGAATATTGAAATTTATAATAGTGAAAGGAAATCTAATGCATGCGATCTACAAGTTTCCTTTAAATTTTCATGCAAAAAAGATGATTTCCCTACAGCTAGATCTAGAATGCTTATGAAACCTTTTTAAGTGCAATATCTAGGTTATGAGCTATAAAATATCATATCTATGTATATTTTACTTTGATGAAACAGATCCAAATGAAATCACAGCTATGAACTGAACCAAGTAGCCGGGTAAAGTGTTGATTTTGAGGGAGGAAGAAGAGGAGAAAAGTGCTGGTTTCCTTGAAGATCCGCAGTAGAGATTTCAGGTGGAATGTCGAGGGACTATGCCTTTGAAATGTTTTGAGGAGAATAAAGAAGCAAACTAGATCAGCATCCTCTCCAAATTATGAACCTGCAACTCAGCTGAAATCAAAGAACTTGCCAAGAAACTTGTGAGATCCGATTAGTACATACAAAGAGATTCAAGATAACATGCATATAAGCTTATAGGACATGCTAAATATAGATCTCTAAACATGCATCCAAGGAGAGTGACAGTCAATAAAATTATTGAACAACACCTTTCCTATCAATATTGTAATAAGTTGATTACCAATCTTAACCACAGATCTACAAGAAATTAGCAAAAAATGACCACAGATACAGGTTACCTCGGTAAAACAATGGCAATAATCATCCACACATGCAATGGCACCACACCGTATTTCCACCAAAGCTTTTATTTATTTGAAATGAAGAATTATAGAGTTACAATAGCAGCAACACCTCAATCCCAATTCTAACTAGCTTGGAAGAGGAGGCTGTGCCTGGATATATACAAAAACTAGGAGATCCAGCCCAGGGGGGGTGCAAATCTCAAGGAGATAGACCAAATATGTTGATGAAGAGTCCATCAATGCCTGATCTATGTCTAACTGAGCCAGATCTGAGTCTCACTGAGTGCAATTGTCAATCGGAGAGCTGATCTGACTGACACCTCAACCTGTTGATTGAAGCATCCACCAAAACTCATCCAGATGAGCCAAAACGTGTTGAGGAGAGAGGGAGGGTGAAATTCCCCATAAAGGATGCTCAAGATCAACTCTGGATCTGATTTGATCACCTCCTTCAGTCAAGGATTTGTCAGATCCAGTCAATCTGCATAAGATCTGACTGATTTCAATCAAATCGGCTGAGAATCCACTGATATATGATTTTGGATTTTCTCCATTATTCATCAATTTATTAATTAAAATAATCAATAATTGATTTTTGGGGTTTTCTGACCCGAGTGATGGAAAATCACTCAAAACTATGAAAGAGTGGGTCCATGGGTTTACATGGTGCTCTTAGCTTGAAAATGAGCACCTACATGACTGAAACCGATTATTTGGCCCACTTTTTTTACAAAATCAATTTTTCCAATTAAACTATTAAAAATTAGCCTAATTTTTGGAAAAATTAAAATTTAATAAAAAACATTGAAAAAACTAAAAAATTGAAAAATTGAAAAACACCTAGGGCGACTTAGACATGTTCATATGACTCAAAAATGATGTCTAGCATGTCTATACATTGACACATAGAATCTAATAACCTCAATATGCCTAAATTGCAAGCCGACCACCCCAACTTTGGAGGTATGGAGTGAAAAACTCAGAAATTATCAGCCGTTTATTCAACAACCAATAATAACCAAGGGAAAAAACACCCTGGGCTGATCGGATTGACAAATGAAGTCTAAGAGACTGAGTCTTTTACAGACACTATCATGCTAGAACATTTATTACAATTCCCCCATGGGGTATGAACATGTGATATGATACAACAAGCACTTCCCAGAAGTACTTCCAAAGGTCTTTTTTAAGTCCAAACAAATTAACCCTGTCCAGTTCACCGGGCTCACTTGATAAAAACCACTAAGTACAACTTAGGTGGTAACACTTAGCAAATCTGTATAATGTGGAAGGAATCGATCATAATGTGCATGAACCAGTAATTGTACTGGGAATGGACGACATGAAAAGTCGGGATAACTGAGGAATGGACGACTCAGGTTTCAAGTTCCTTCAAACAAGAGCATAAAGGCGAATGGTGGTTGAATGTAGGTAGCATAGACTTGTTATACAAAACTGTGACATCTCTACGACACAGGAGGCATCGACAGAGGCTCCATAGGGACTGGAAGCTTAACGAGCCAGTGGAGATAAAATCAGATAAATGAGTACAAATCCTAAAGTCAAACTACTACCCAACCAATGGATGTGATATACAGTTCTCTATTCGAAGGTGACACGACTTGACTGCTGCCAAAGATAACATCTTTTCTTGTTCGGATTTTTGTTTTTTTTATTCTTTTTTTTGGACTTTTTCAAATATTTGAAAAGCTTGAAAAAGAATAAAATCGCTTTATAGTTACATACTAGGAGGATACGAGTGTCAAGGGACAAACAATCTAGTTCCAAGAAGCGGAACATACCTATGATCAATGCAAGGACATATGTGTAAGATAGAGACACTCGGGCGTAGGAATATATATTTATGCATCTCATGTGGTGGCATACCCTATTTTTCATTTGACAAAGATTGCACTTAGCATTGTTTGTTATGGTGTGCATATTTATTTAACTGCTGAGTCATAATGTCATTAGTTGCATGGCAATTTCCCTTTGAGTAATTACAGCCAATTAAAATCAACGCTTAATTAAAATCAACTACACTATTTTATTTGATAGGGTTCACCAACAAGATTAAGCTTTAGGGTCTTGGAATCATTCATTGTGAGTAAATTCTCTAAGACCACTAAACAAAAACATGTATGTGTCTGTCCAGGTGAGAGTGTGAAATTCCTTGGTATAATTAGTGTTTCTCAGGATCCTCCTCTCAAAAGGGAGTTAAGCATGAGGCAGTGTGAGCAGTTATTGATTGGGATGACCCCTATTCATAACCGAGTAGCACTGGAGATATTTCCAGGTTTGTATTCGTATCTGGGGACTCTTTCAAGAGTTTCGGGCTTTGCTACCCTGCCCATTGTTGAAATATTGTAACTTCAAAGAATATTATATATGTATCTTTTGTGGTCCCCGATGGTCCTACTGGGAGAACCACTTGTATTATCTTGTACCCTAATGCTTCTAATCAGAAGAACTAATAAGAGTCATGAGGTTGTCCCCTCTAATTGTAAAGGTGGGTCATTAGCACCCCAGTGTGGTTACTTGAGCCTACATGTGTAACTCGAGCCTACATGATTAACTCGAGCCTACATTTTGAATGAGTTAATTCAAGTGAATGGATGAATATAAATAGAGGTGTGGTGCTCCTCATTTGAGACACACACTCTCACTTGTGTAGCGCATTAGTGGAGAAGAGAAGTAGCTGGAGAAGGAGGAGGATCATGCTTTGATCTCCTTGCTGGTTTTATCTTTTATCTTTTATCTTTTATCTTGTTGGGGCATCTATATTGAGGAAGATTTTGCTAGGTTTTTCCCAGGATAAATCTTTGTGTTCCCTTTGTATGGTTGTGCTTGTCTATCTTTCAGTGATCCTGTTTATATGCTTTTGTTATGAAAATGAAATGAAGTACTGATGTCTTAGCCAAGCATATGAAAATTTAACATGGTATCAGAGCCACCCTGAAAGAAGACATTGTGTAGCTAAATAATATATGGTTTCTTACTTTTTTGGGGGGTCTCTATCCATGATTGATCAACAAAAGAAGGCTATACTAACTCTCCATTGAAGGGCGCATCTTTCTGTCGAAGCGGAATTCGATTCCGAGCATTTTCAGTTTTGGTGCAGAAAATTAGGGCTTTCTACAGAAGAAGAATTTTTTAGTGAGCCCAGCATAGGATTTTTATCCTCATCAAAATATAATTTTAGAGACCTGGATCAAGAAATTTGGTTGGGTGAAACTCTGGGAAAGTCAAACCCTAGTTTAACCCTGATCTGGAAAAACCCTAAATACTAAAACTGCTAAGTTTTGGTACATTCGCTATATCCTGAGATTGACGAAGGATCAGGAATTGAAAATTGCAGAGGCCGTAGATAAAATCCTTATTTACACCGTGTCCGCAATTAAGCGTCATATTCACTATATTTTGGGATATATGATCCCTCCAAGTTAGGGTTCCAGCCTCTTCTAGAATTCATCCCTAAACAGGACACCTGAGGATAATTGATGTAGCATGGGATACAGAGGTCCAAATGGAATTACTAAAGATGTTCTAGAAATATAACGGCCTTTAATTTTTTTGATCCAAATTTCAGAACCCAAAGATGAACTAGTGACACGTGGCATGCCGTACAACTGTACTGTTCTGAACAGTCCTGTAACAGGTCACCTTGGGAAAATGATCATAAATTCAAATTGGTGAAACAAATTCTAATTAAAATTGTACTTTTAGATCAGAGACATGTGAGGTTACCTCAGTGAAAAATTTTAGACACAGAGGAGCAGTAATTTCGGAGATATCATAGAAATTGTAACAGGAATTTCTGTAGAAGAAATTGGAAAACTAGGGCTTCCTATTCCGGGAGCTTCCCTCCACTGTTTTCAGAAAAGGAGTACATTGGACAACTCCATTTTAAGAGATCTATATTTATATCCAATCAGATCTAAAAGAATCCAATTTTTTAAAATTAGGGTTTCTTTGACAAACCCTAGATCAGCCAGCTCCGGAAGCAGGACAGACACCTCAAATCGGTAAGATCTAATCTTTTGTTATTTGCATTTAAGGTTCTCATTTCAAAATGATCTATCACATCAGCTTGATGATAATCTTGGTGAATTTGAAAAATTCAAAACATGGAAGTATTTGATCTCTTTGAAGAAAATGAATTGGACACCTACATGAGTAGAGAGGTTCCAGTTCTAGAGGGAGATGAGCCTCAAAGACTTACACAAGAAAAACTTGATCAAGGCCAAGAAGATCATTGTTGATTCAATCACGGATCAACTTATACCACAAGTGTCTTCCCTAAAGACACCGAAGATGTTTTATTCCTTGATCAAGCTATTTGAAGATAAGAACTTAAATCAGAAGATGGATTTGAGAATACAGTTGAAGAATGTGAGGATCCAGAATGCAGAACAACTTGAAGTGGTAGAAGAAGAAGTATCTAGAAGTGGTGATAGCCACCTTGAATGGCCTCCCAAGATCATGGGATTCATTCATGTGAAGAATGTATGCCAGAAGTAAGTGATTAGTTTCAGCTCGACTAATAAGAAGAGAAGAAGAAGATGGGAGAAATTGAAGATCAAGCTCTCACCATTCAAAGAAGATCCCTCAAGCGATGAGGAATATGAAAAACTCAATTCTTGAAGAACCTCTTATTCATCTTATCATTTGGATAAGAAATGATGATTTCATGAATGAATAAGATGATAAAGTTGGATGATCAAGATGGAGTCTACCCACGAAAAAAATAAAAGATAAGTATTCAATTGCCATTTCATGATATTATTTTGTTATGCATTTGATTGTATTCAGTTGATGTGTTATGCATGATAGATTGTTTACATTAATACTACTAATATGAATGTTATGGGAAAGGTCCTATACAACCTCCTACAAGAAAATAAGGATGAGACTTGTTCTGAAGAACAAGTGATGACAATTCAATAAACATGAATATGAAGCTCCCAGGGTCAGAGACACCATGACGGAAGAAAGAGATTTAGAGAGCGGTAGATCCACCTCAAAGGATGAAGGCCACCATGGGTATGAGAGATAACTCAATATGAAGAAAATAATGCTATAAAATAAACTATGATCAAAGAATAACGGTTGATCATGGGGAATGATGTATACGATATGATTTCGAGACATAAAGGGAAGTACATAGTATCCTCCATATGGATCTACAAGAACAAGTGTACAAAGAAAGTTTTGTGATTTGCCTCAGAAAGAATAGACTATGACATGGCATACTCTATTTGACTAGTATATATCAAGCATAGAACCACCTGTACAGAATGGAGAAGGAAGATAATACTCCACTTCAGGGGAAGTGACTACAGAAGATATATGAGTTCGACACAGTATGACATGATGGACAGATTCTTGATGGATTGAGACTTTACCAAGAGTAAAGTGGGTTCCAACCTTCAAAATTGAATGTAGAAGACTAGGACATGTTGATGATCTGACAAGACGAACTCATGATGAAAGAATACTAGAATGATGTATGGGATATAGTTCCCAAACTAGAAGGAAAGAGTATTGTATCCTCCAAATGGATATACAAAATAGAGCATGCAGCTGACGGAAGTATTGATAAGTATAAAGAAATATTTGTGGCTAGATGTTTCTTTCAGAAAAAGGGAATTAATTCTGAAGAGACACTTACTCCAGGAAGTAAGGTACACTTCCTTCATAACTATCATGGTAGTTTCTTCCACGGTGAAGTAAAGACAAGCCTTCCTTAATGGTATGATTGAGAAAGAGTTTTACATCGAATAGTCATGAGGATTTGAAGTTGAAGCTAGATGGAATCACGTATGGAAGTTGAAGAAGGCCCTCTATGGCCTCAAGCAAGCTCCCAGAGCTTGGTATGGAAGAATAGATAGTTTCTTGTTGAGCATGGGATTTACCAAGAATAAAGCTGATCCTAACCTTTATCTCAAGGTTGTAGAAGATGAACTTGTCATCTTGTTATTATATGTGGATGACTTATCCTTGATAGGAAATGAGAAACAGATCATCGAAAGCAAGAAGAAACTAGTAGAAGAATTTGAGATGAAAGACCTTGGGTTAATGCATTATTTCCTAGGTCTGGAAGTATGGCAAAGTTCAGAATAAATATTTCTCAACCAGGGAAAGTATGCGGTAGAGATATTGAAGAGATTCAATATGTTGGAATGCAAAGTCATGACCACACCCATGCACTCCAACCTGAAGTTGTTAGCCGATGACTCATCATAGTTAGTGGATATGATTCATTATAGACAGATCATTGGGTCATTGATGTACTTAACAAATACCAGCCAGACATTTGTTTTGCTGTGAACACCTTAAGTCAATATCTTGTTCAACCAAGACGGGTTCACCTAGTAACTGCAAAGCATGTGATGAGATATCTGAAAGGGAATATAGACTTTGTTTTATATTATGATGGTAGCCATGAGTATAGATTGTATGGCTACACAGATGCAGATTGGGCCGGAAGTATCTCAGACAGGAAAAACACATTAGGTAGATGCTTTTGTTTGGGGTCTGCTATGAGTTCATGGTTTAGCAGGAAACAATCCAATGTTTCTCATAGCATGGCTGAAGCAGAATACATAGTAGATTGCTCTACTAAGTTGTGAAGCCATATGGATTCAGAAGCTGATATCAGGTCTCTTTGAACTGAAGATGGATACTACATTGATTCTATGTGATAACAGAGAACCTTGTGTTCCGTCGTAACACATAGAAATCCGGTATTTCTACATTCAAGATAAAGATGCAGATGATGATGTTTCAGTATTTACATACTGTAGATGCAGATAATGATGATTTCGTATTTTTATACTGAAGATGTAGATGATGATGGTTTGAATGATGATGTACTAATGAAGCCTCTGTCTCTGGTAAAGTTCGAACACTTTCGAGACAAGCTTGGTGTTGTTTGAAAAGACCTTCCTCGAAAGGGGGATTAGTGATGTTGCAGTGGGATTGTATCATCCCTAGGAACTTGCCCTAAAGTGATCTAGAGACCTCGGTTCTTGAGAATGAAGAGGGATTGTATCATCCCGGGACATCTGTCCAAAAGTGATCCGGTGACCTTGGTCCTCGAGAATGAAGAGGGATTGTATCATCCTAGGACATCTATCCAAAATAGATCCGATGACTTCGGTCTTCGTGAATGTGGTGGGATTGCATCATCCCTGAACTTTGGTTCAAAATGTATTTGGAGGTCTCAGCCCCCGTGAATGTGGTGGGATTGCATCATCCTTGAACTTCATTTAAAAATGTATCCAGAGGTATCGGCCCCCGTGAATGTGGTAGGATTGCATCATCCCTGAACTTCGGTTCAAAATGTATCTGGAGGTATTGGCCCCCGTGAAAGTGGTGGATTGCATCATCCCTGAACCTCGGTTCAAAATGTATCCGGAGGTCTCAGCCCCCATGAAAGTGGTAGGATTGCATAATCCCTGAACTTCGGTTAAAAATGTATCCAGAGGTCTCGACCCCCGTGAAAGTGGTGGATTGCATCATCCCTGATCCTCGGTTCAAAATGTATCCAGAGGTCTTGGCCCCCGTGAAAGTGGTGGATTGCATCATCCCTGAAACTCGGTTCAAAATGTATCCAGAGATCGCGGTCCCCGTGAATGTGGTAGCATTGTATCATCCTTGAACTTCGGTTCAGAACGGATCCGGTGACTTCAGTACTCGAGAACGTGTGTTGATCCCGTAATTCCTAGAGGAAGGATTGTCTGAGTTCCACATCTATTTTGATCCCATAATTTCGAAAGGAAGGATCATTAGTAACTCCGTAAAGACCTAAATCCCGTAATTCCGAAAGGAAGGATCATTAAATTGATCTCGTAATTCCAATAGGAAGGATTGTATGAGTTCCACGGATGTGTTGATTCCATAATTCCAATAGGAAGGATTGTCTGAGTTCCACATCTGTGTTGATCCTGTAATTCCGAAAGGAAGGATCGTTAGTAACTCTGTAAAGACCTAAATCCCATAATTCCAAAAGGAAGGATCATTGAATTGATCCTGTAATTCCAATAGGAAGGATTGTCTAAGTTCCACAGATGTGTTGATCCCTTAATTCCAATAGGAAGGATTGTCTAAGTTCCACAAATGTGTTGATCCCGTAATTCCGAAAGGAAGGATCGTTAGTAACTCTGTAAAGACCTAAATCCCATAATTACGAAAGGAAGGATCATTAGTAACTTCGTAAAGACCTAAATCCCATAATTCCGAAAGGAAGGATCATTGGTAACTCCGTAAAGACCTAAATCCATAATTCCGAAAGGAAGGATCATGTTGATGTTTTGATGATGTTGATGTTTTTATGATGATGATGACATACTGATTGAAAGATCAGAATATGATGATGATGCTGTTGCTGATGATGATGATGTTTCTCTAATCGAAAGATCAAAATTTTTTGATGATGATGTTCTCTGATCGAAAGATCAAAATATGATGATGATGATGTTTTCTGATAAGAAGATCAGAAGTTGTTGATGATGATGATGTTTTCTGATCGAAAGATCAGAATGCGATGATGATGATGATGTTTCTGATTGAAATATTAGAATGTGATGATGATGAGATCTTAATGATGATGATGTCATATTATCAAAGTATTATGATGATGACGTACTGATCGGAAGATCAGAATATGATGATGAGTTGATGTTAGAGTATGATGATGTTTCTGATCGAAAGATCAGAGGTTGATGATAATGATGATTCTGATTGAAAGATCAGAATGTGACGATGATGTTTTGATGATGATGTTTCTGATCAAAAGATTAGAGTATGATGATGATGTTGTTGCTGACCGAAATGCCAAAGTGTTGAAGAATATGTTTCTGATCGAAAGGTCAAAGTGTTGAAGATGATGTTTCTAATCGAAAGGTCAAAGTGCTAAAGAATATGTTGCTGATCAAAGTGGTCTAAGTACTGATGATGCTGAAGACTAAAGATTGAAGATGAAGACTACATGATGTTGAAAATATTCCAATGATTTATAGATGTATCACCATGATGATATTGATGATGTCCTCTATCTCTCTCCTACTATTATTGTTGTTGATGTTGTTGTAGAATACCCTTCTCGTTAAGGGGGAGTGTTGAAATATTGTAACTTCAAAGAATATTCTATATGTATCTTTTGTGGTCCCTGATGGTCCTACCGGGAGAACCACTTGTATTATCTTGTACCCCGATGCTTCTAATCGGAAGAACTAATAAGAGTCATGAGGTTTTCCCCTCTAATTGTAAAGGTGGGTCATTAGCACCCCAGTGTGGTTACTTGAGCCTACATGTGTAACTCGAGCCTACATGATTAACTTGAGCCTACATGTCGAATGAGTTAATTCAAGTGAACGGATGAATATAAATAGAGGTGTGGTGCTCCTCATTTGAGACACACACTCTCACTTATGTAGCGCATTAGTGGAGCAGAGAAGTAGCTGGAGAAGGAGGAGGATCAGGCTTTGATCTCCTTGTTGGTTTTATCTTTTATCTTTTTGGGGCATCTATATTGAGGAAGCTTTTGCTGGGTTTTTCCCTTTAGGGTTTTCCCAGGATAAATCTTTGTGTTCCTTTTGTATGGTTGTGCTTGTCTATCTTTCAGTGATCATATTTATATGCTTTTGTTATGAAAATGAAATGAAGTATTGATGTCTTAGCCAAGCATATGAAAATTTAACACCCATACAGTCAATCCCACCTGCGACTATCCACCTGAGCATTGATTATATTGAGGTGACCTTAGTTGCCTTACCTAGGTTATCGAGGGGGTACTTGCAGAGGTTATTCTTTGAGTGTCCTGGCCAGGTAGAGGTCAAACAGCACAGTCGCTTTATGCGTTGAAGCTGAGGGCCACTATAATTGGTTACGTACCTCCACTTGTAGTGTATGGGAGTTTCGAGCCTCTCCTAGGCGAGACATACCTACTGCATTTAGGAGCTCACATATCCTCCCCTTGGGTTGATTGTATTTTGGCTGTAGATTTTCTTAGGAGTGTGCTCTTTATGCGCTAATTTTCCTTTGGGATTGTGGTTACTTGAGTATATTTATGCTCTCATGAGTTCGATTCCTTTTATTTTCATCATGCCTGGTATCCTGTCACGCATCCTTGGTCCTAGTACGAACCCTGGTGTCAGAATTGGGGGCATCACAGCCCCTTACCCTACTCATAGATTTGGGAGTGGTCACATTCTACCCTCTACTCCATTTGTGGAGGATGTTGACACCCTTCTCTGGGTCTTTACACCAGTGGTCACCCTCATGGGGGTGGTAGTGGATGCGTGAATGTTGGGTCTGCACCTTACTTTCCTTTTCATGTCCCATCGTTCACAACCACTTATACTATGAAATGAGAACTATATACTATGAACGAGAACTCTACCCATAAAAATGATAATTTTTGCAAAAAAAACACCAAAAACACCCCCCAAATAGAAAAGTGTTGATACCAGTATACACGTTTTTTTTTTTTAGGGTAAAAAATAGAGCCATGGAC
>LPNX010262525.1:0-32682 GCA_001517045.1 Pseudotsuga menziesii
GGCTTTTAGTGGGATTTTCAGGGAAATATGGTAGGTAAATGGATGAATGAGCCATGAAATGGGGTAGATGAGGTAGTTAACCATTTTTGGGTGTTAACAATTGCAAAGCATGCAGTGAGGTACCTGAAGGGTATAGTTGATTATGGGCTCAAGTATGAGGTGAATGAAAAGATTAACCTTGAGGGTTATGAGTATTCATATTGGGCAGGAAGTGCCACTAATAGGAAGAGCACTTTGAGGTGATACTTTAGTATGGGATCAAGTGTGATCGCTTGGTTTGGTAGGATTAAGTCCTGCATGGCGCTGAGTACAACTAAGGCAAAAGATGTTGCGACTTGCTATTTGTGAGGTAGTATGCTTCTTTCCAAAACTACTATTTGATTTGCTTGATCTGACTTGCTTTTTTGTATGATACAGAGAAGAGAAATGAAGCTCTAGTATGTGATCCAGATCAATATCTCTCTAAAGAGGGAGTTCTAGCATAGTCGATGAGACAACTTGTCTGAGCATAAATCTTGGTGAAGCTCCTAGGTTACTCAGATGTAAATAGACCTGTAGGTTGTCCTCATATGTAATCAGTCCCGTCAAAGCTCGCAGGTTATCCTTGAACCTAATCAGCCCTGATGTGATTCTATGCTAGAAATGGCCAAAGTGAAGTTTGAGTACTTCAGGTAGAAGCTTGGTGTTTTCCAGATCGAGGTTTCCTCCAAGGGGAAGTGATGAGTCTATGAGCCATTTTGACATGGTGAGAGGATTGGTTCCTTCCATGGTTAGATGTAAGGGATGAGCCATTCTATCATGGTGAAAGGATTGGTTCCTTCCATGTCAGATGTGAGTGCTGAGCCATTCTGATGTGATTGTAGGATTGGTTCCTACATGATTAGATATAAGTGTTGAATGCCATTCTTGGAATGGAGGCACCTAGTCAATTACCAAGAATACTCATCTTGGTGTTCTTTTGGAGAATAGAGGTACCTATTTAGTTACCAGGAATCCTTATTTTGGTACTGAGAGCCATTCTAGTGCGACGTTTTTACACATGATCAGATGTAAGTGCAGAGCCATTCCGATGCGATGTGTTCTCACATGGTCGGATCTAAGTGCAAAGCCATTCTAATGTGGTGTGTTCTCACATGGTCAGATGTAAGTGCATAGACATTTTGATGTGTTGTGTTCGCACATGGTCGAATATAAGTGTTGAGCCATTCTGGCACAATGTGTTTACACATGGTCAGAGGTGAGTGTTGGGCCTTTCTGACAAGTTGAGGTTAAATGTGAGTGTTGGGTGTGCCTTTATGACAATATGAGGTTAGATGTAAGTGTTGGGTGGGCCATTCTAGAATAGGGTCAGATATAAGCGCTAAAGAAGACCTACATGGAGGCTAGGACTACAACCAACATGAAAAAGGGCTAGCTCTGTAGAACTTCTTGTGATGAGAAAGATGAAGAGATAGCACCATTTTTTTGAGATAGCACAAGCAGTAATGATGATGATGATTCAGTGATGATCCAGCTTTGATGATGATCTATATCAAGCAATGATATAGACTTGATGATGATCCAGCAATGACGATCCATATCAAGTGATGATCAAGACTTGATGATGATCGAGCAGTGACGATCCAAATAAAGTGATGATTCGGACTCGATGATGATCCAGTGATGATCCAAATCTAGTGATGATCCAGACTTGATGAAGATGACTTGACAATGAATATGACTTGATGATGAAGATCACTTGACAATAAAGATGACTTGAAGATGAATATGACTTGAAGACGAAGATGACTTAATGATGATCTAGATGATCCAAAGAAGAAGTCTTGTGCTGATAAATTGTGTCGAGAGAATACCTTCCTAGTTAAGAGGGAGTGTTGATGTATTTGTAACTTAGAAATGTATTTGCTTGTATATTGTACCCCAACATTTATTCTAGGAAGTATCTATCATGTAATTGAGTTATGCCATGCCCTGATGTTCTGATCAAGAGATTCAATAATCTAAACAAGTCATGTAAAGTCATTGAGGTTAACCCTCCATTGTAACTTGGGGCAATAGTCCCCACATTTGTGTTAAGGTTAACCCTCCTTATTGATAGAAGGTCAAAGTCCCCACATTTGTGGGGCACCAGGGTTATTAGAATCCCCTAGAGATGTTGTCTTTAGTAAGTAATTGTTAAGTGGGGATGACATGTTAAAGTGGACATTAAGTAAATGGAAGAATATATAAATAGAGAGTGACCCTCTCTATTTATCATATATACACACACTCACCGGGGCACATGAGTGAGAGAGGAGAAGCTCTCTTAAGAAAGAGAAACAGAGCAAGTTGTTGGAGATCATCTTTATGTTTTCACGTTTTAGTGCTACCATTCGTGCTCATTCTATCTCTGAGGAATTTGCGGGGTTTTCTCCTTTCTGGTTTCCTCGAGGAAAATTCTTTGTGTCTCTTGTCTCTTGTGTTTTATTGCTGTGCATGTTATTCTCTCAGATAATATCCTAAGATCGTAATGCTAGCTTGAATGATAAAATATAACACCTATCACATTAGGAAGAACATATCCCAACATATTTGGATTTATAAGAATCACTCTTACAACCAATTTATTTGGATAGAGATTGCAGACATTAATGATGAAAAAACATACACAGGCATCTGTTATTTTACCCCTATAAAAAATCAAATTTAGATAATAATAAAAAATCCAATTTAGATTAAAATTGTCATTATAATGGTGTTGAGCATGATATTTATAGTCTAAGGAAGGAAGGAAATATCCATTTGATAGGTGAATTCAATGCTCAAAATTCTAGTAACCAGGCTATTCTTTTAAGAAACTATTCCAACCCTAATCCTCTTTGGTTAGACAAAGACCTTGAGCTAGCTAACATGTTCAAAAGAAGTTCTAAATATTTAGGTGAAAATTTATTTGGGTGTGAGCTGGTAAAATTTTATAGTGATCAAGATATTATCATTCATAACAGTCTCACAAAATGGACAAACTCTAGATAGATGACTTGTATCCATGGGCTTCGAAGTAGTGTGGTAGATTATGTTATATCTGAGATCCCAATATACAACAAATTAATAGATTTTAAAATATTCAACAACCATGAGCTCGAATTTGATCATATACTTTTACTTATAACTCTTAATATTGTCATGCATAGCGATCCCAAGGAGGAAAACTATCATTTTCAAAAGCACCTGATCTTCAATAAAAATAAAGCTAACATTTTTATTGATGATCTAAAAAACGAACTAGTTCCTTATATAACAGGAGAATATAGAAAATCTCTACCATAATTTTGCAAAAACCCTCTCGTCATCCATTAACAAGTTCTCTATTGAAATCTCAACTAAAACAAACCATAGTAGAACCAACCCTTGGTATGATCAAGAGTGCAAAGATGCGAGAAAATAAATTAAGAAAGATACTACATATTCAATAAAAATGGACAAGATAAATCACTACAAAGCCTTAATTAAAAGAAAAACAAGGAATTATCTAAGTAAAAGGAAATAAATATCCTAGACCTCTCCAAGGTGGCTCCTAAGAAATTCTGGAAGAAAATTCTAACTCACTAAACAAAAGAAGATAATACAATTTCTTTAAGAGATTGGAATTCCTATCTTAAAAATATTTATGAATCCCCGAAAATCACAGATAACATTCAAACCCTTGTTATAATGAAATAATATTTCTTGTAAGAAGACATGGATTTCAATATTAAGCACTTAACAAATGGAAAATCCAAATACATTGAAGGCTACGGAGCAAAAATCTTAAAAATTGGAGGTCCTGTCCTCATCCTGCACACCCACAAACCCTTTAATATAGTCGTTACGCAAGGGTTTTATACACCTTGGACTCAAAGCCTCATTATTCCTATTTTCAAAAGTGGTGATAAAAGTGACCCCTCTAATTATTGGACTATTATGGTTATCCCTCTCTTAGTTATGTTTTATGGTATTATCTTCTAAAATAATATCAATGAATGAATAGAAATTGAATGTAAGCGAGCTAAAGGCCAGGCAGGTTTTAGAAGGAATCATTCAACCACGGACCACCTTGATACAGTTAGGATCATTGCAGAATAATGTCATAATAATAAGTCTCACCTATTTTTTTCTTTCTATATTTTATAAAATATTTTTCTATAGTTCCTAGAAATAACCCATGGAATAGGCTATAGGATTTTAAGTTTTCTTTTGAGTTGAGATTTGTCGTCATAAGGCTATATGAAAAGGTTATGGCCAAGTTTTAAAATAATGAGGGATGGAAAACAAATATAAATTGTAATATTGGAGTTAAACAAGGTTTTTGAGCCTCTCCCCTACCCTTTAGGCATTTACATTGATAAGCTAGAAAGGTGTTTAGAAGAAGCAGGTTGCATCGGTAAAATCTTAGTTGGGATAGTTATCATCCTCATACCTTATGTTGATGGTATTGTTATTATGGAAATGTTTCCTTCTCATCTCGATAAGCAATTAAGAATTCTTAATTTTTTTTTCTCTAACATGGGTATGACTGTTAACACTAAGAAGACAAAAATCATGATTATAAAATATAAGAAAGACATCTATGCAAATTTTATTTACGATAATAGAATATAGAGGAAGTGACATCTTACAAGTATCTCAGAATTGATATTCATCACAAGATTAATTGGAACTATAACATTGAGAAAAGGATTAATGGACGGTGGAAATATTATTTTGGTCTTGAAAATAGTTGTAAATCAACCAATGTGGTCATGTGGGATGAAAAAAAGTTCCTCTTTGAAACTCTTGTCATCCCTATTATCTTATATGGTTGTGAAGTATGAGGGTGCAACATTTCTAGAGAATCTTGGACAAATATTAATCAAATACGGAAGCAGTTTATAACTTATAAAATTAAAATTAAAATAAATACGCCTTATCCTATTCTCCTCATAGAAGTGGTTATTTCCCGCATCAAGAGTATGGTTATTGTTGGAATATAATCCGTCGGGATTATATAATATGTAAATAGTGTAAATATATTTTGAATGTGAATAGTCATGTAGGAATATGAATAGGTTGGTCGGAAGTTGAATCACAACCGACATATGAATTGTATAAATATATGCATTAGTAAGGGAATAAAAGGAATCGGGAGTTATACCTATCAGTGGTATCAGAGCTCCATAACTCTTGCCTGCATGCCTGCCAGTCTGCCTTATTTATTTCAAACTGCCTGCCCATTATCAGTTTGCCTCTGCGTTTCTCCTACAACCAGAGTGCCATAATTTTGTGCGTTATTTTGTTGCTCACCGCCAGTCCTTCTAGCCTACGTGCATGCATTGTATGTGTTATAGTTTTCAGAGTTGTGTTTGAGGTCTAAATTTCTGTTGGTTGCTACATTATTAATTATCCCCCAATTTCACACATGGTTCGCACTGCTCTTTGCCATAGCGGTTGAATTTTTTCTCAGTCGCTTTGATATATAGCTAACCCTAAGGCTGTTTCACGGTCTCATTTCCACATAAAGCGCTCTCATTTCCCAGCATTCCCATCATTCTCAACAAGTGTGTGTGACAGTCATGATTGTGTGACTGCACTGTCTCATAAATTCCTTTGGAGAGCGGCGAGGAAACTATGCATTCTATTGTATTTGTCGTCACTGTACTGTCTCATAAATTCCTTTAGGTAGGGGTATCTTCCAAGAACGAGCGAGTGGTTAACCAGTGGTGGGAATTCTTGGAAGACACATGAAATCCCACAAAGAGGAGACAAAAATCGAAATAGCCAGGTCGTTACTCGATCGAACGAAGGCAAATATGGTTATATATCTAAACCACTTGAAATCAATCATATGGATTCATGGCTGTATTAGTTGTGCATGAGAGAATCGAATTTCAAAGTGAATTGATTGCATGAACAGTGTGATATTGTTATTGTTATTTTCTCTCTGAATTGAATTGCAGAAGAAGTTGAAGGAATATTGTGTGTGAAGTTTTCAGTTTGAATTCCTGAAAGTTTGATTCGTTCTTGCTTGGCAATGTTGAGATTAAGGCTGGTGGGCATTATAATGGAGCTTGTAAGATTATTTGAATCCCTTTGCCAGCTTTTTCCAACTACGTGGAGGTAAAGTGCTATTGGTCTATTTTTTTGTGACCATTGGAGACTACACAAAACCTAATCTTTTGACCTAAGTCTGTGCATTAGAGATTAAGTAGAAATTCGGGTAGAGATTGTATAGCTGTGCAGACTCGTCATGCCTTTCTCAATTGCATAGAGTAAACCTACTCTGAAGATAATCAAAATCCTTGTTGAATACCCAAGCTTTTACTCAGTCACATGAAGGTAGCGATTTTGAATCACGCCTTGGAGTTATTCAACTGCGTGGAGTTACGTGGAGCTGTCTGCGTCTTGAGACTATATTCAACTGTGTGGAGCTACGTGGAGCTGCCTCCATCTTGAGTATTAATTGTGACCATATGAGATATTGTATGAGCCCGTGATTTTGATGAGCCATGGCTACTGTATATTTTTATATGCATTGAGGGCCATGAGCCACATTTTCTCACATCTGCATGGAAATATTGAAGTATATTATGAGGAGATGAAACATATTGAGTGTATGTTGCAAAGCTGAACACTGCTGTGAGATACCTTGTCCCATCATATTTGGGGTCTATCTCTTCTCTGTAGAGTGTTGTAACTTCATCAAAGATACAACCTTCCATTGAAGAGTCCACGTTGTGCTACTACAAACAAGTCTGCTGCAAGATATTTTGTTGATGTATTATTGTATTTGAAATGTAATTTTCATGTAATAGCACTCTAGAATTAATGATATAGAGCTATTGGATTATTTTGATAAGCTACAAAATTATTTGTATAGGCTGCAGAATCATATTGTAATTTGTAAAGGAGCAAAAATCTAAACCTGCATCCCATATCTTTTTCCAAGTATTCTGTAAGTTGCAAGTTCCATATTGAAGATGCACAATTCTGCATCTATTGTTGGTGATGTCCTCACTGGCAAGGAAACATATCCAAAATGGTCTAGCAAGATCAAGAAATTAAGCGAGCTTGTTGAAGAATCCATTTACTTTGTTCAGAAAACAAAGAATCGGTCCAAAGACCCTTCCAAGGGAGATTGCAACAAGAGAGGATGAGGAAGAAGAAATTTCAAACGCAGAGGGGGCAGAAACAACTCCAGCAAAAGATCGTATTTGCAGTGCAAGCATTGCGGAAAGACTGGACACACAGCAGATCAGTGTTGGGATTCATGGGACTCCATCAAAGATAGACATAACCAGAAGAAAGATGACAATAAAAACCAAGATGCTAGTAAATCTTCTTATTCTGCTCATTGTATTGTTGCACATTGTAATCTTGGAATTAATGAAATGACTTCACTTTCATCTTACAAAGATTGTTGGCTGCTTGATACTGGTGCAACATCACACATGACTTTTAGAAAAGACTGTTTTGAAAAACTTAATGAAACAATAAATGGCATAGTGTACTTTTCATATAAGTCAAGTCTTAAACCAAAGGGAATGGGCACCATTCGACTGAAGATGCCTGGATTCCCTGATTTCTTGTTGAATAATGTTCTTTATCTTCCAGAGTTGCAGAGAATCCTGTTGTCCTTGGTGGAGATTCGACAGCAAGTCCATTCCATCCACATGTTTGATGGAATCATAGAAGTCCTTTGACAACCAAATCATCATGATTGGATACGAAGATGGGAAGATGCTGAAGCTAAAGGGTTCATCTGCAAGAGTTCAGAACTATGCCTACCTCTCTCAGCATGGAGAAGGTAATTTGTCTTCAAGTTTATTGTGGCATGCAAGATTTGGTCATCTAAATTATAACAATCTTCGTTTGTTGAGAAAGAATGGTGTATTTGGTTTTCCCACCATTCCCAAAGAGAAGAACAAGTGCGATGCATGGATATTAGGGAAACACAGTAAGCTACCATTCCATGAATCTAACTTCAGAGCAAGTAGGAAATTAGAATTAGTGCATTCTGATTTATGTGGCCCAATGCCAACTCCTTCTGCAAATGGGAATAAGTATTTTATGACCTTTGTTGATGACTACTCAAGAATGTGTTGTATTTACTGTTTAAAGACAAAATCAGAAGCATTTCAAACATTGAAAGAATTTCATGCATTGATAGAAAAACAAGCACAATATAAAATTGGTACACTTCGTACTGACAATGGGAAAGAATACACTTCAAATGATTTTGAAGATTATCTTCACCAACATGGAATTGCACAGAAGACTATAGTTCCCTACAATCCCCAACAAAACGGTGTAGTAGAAAGAACGAGCAGAACCACAATGAATATGGTTCACTCAATGATGTTTTTTGAGAATGTAAAACTAATGTTTTGTGGTGATGCAGTAAAATGTGTAGCCTATTTGAGAAACAGAAGTCCCTCAAATCCTCTTGATAACAAGACTCCACATGAAATGTGGTTTTTCCATCTCCCTTCAATCAGGCATCTCAAAGTTTTTGTTTCCACCTGTTATGCCTTGATTCCAAAGGAGCAAAGAAACAAGATTGGTGCTCGAAGCAGAAAATGTATTTTCCTGGGGTACGAAGAATACTCCAAGGCATACCGTATGTATGATGAGGTAAACAAGAAGTTTTTTATTTCCAGAGATGTCATTTTTCTTGAAACTAATAAAAATGACCAATCCATTGAGAGACAGCTTGATCATTTGGAAAAATATCCTAATCCAAAGAAATATTATGAAAATGAATATGAAATTCCAAACCTTGAAGTGGGGATTCCTATTCTGGATCAACCTTTGGAATTTCCATATGAAGCACCAACTCCCCCACATGAAGAAGTTCCTGCTACTTCACCTGAACAAGAGGTTCAACTGGATGATGTGATTGAGAGAATTGGAAGACTCTCAATCAATGATGAAGCACCACCAGCTGATCAACCAGGACCATCATGGAAGATTCCTAAATGAGCCACAAAGACACTTGAAAGTGTCCATTCGGACGAAGTTGGAAAGACGGGAACGAGAAGTTCAAAAAGACATGAAGATGGAGGAGAAGCAGATAATTCAGGTGATGGCATGGATGTATCATTTTATTGTGAATTTAATTTATCTGCTGACTTTGAATCAACTTCCTTTGAAGAAGCTTCTACTCGAGTTGAGTGGAAAGAAGCTATGCAGAATGAGTACGATGCACTCATGAAGAAGGGAACTTGGAAGCTGGTTGACCCTCCAGTTGGAATCAAAACAATTGGCTGCAAGTGGGTGTACAAGAACAAATACAGATCAGATGGCTCACTTGACAAGCACAAAGCGAGGCTTGTAGCAAAAGGCTATGCATAGAAAGAAGGAATTGACTATGAAGAAACTTTTTATCCTATAGCAAAATGGGCTACCATCTGTACCTTACTCTCTTTAGCTGCTCAGAAAGGGTGGAAAGTTCTTTAGATGGATGTGAAGACTACTTTCTTGAATGGAGACTTGAAAGAGAATGTCTTCATGTCTCAGCCAGAAGGATTTGTTGTGAAAGGAAAATAACAAAAGGTATGCAAGCTTGTCAAATCCTTGTACGGCCTAAAACAAGCGCCTCACGCATGGTATGAAAAATTATTCGAGCATCTTTTGAAGTTAAATTTTGAACATTTTGATCTTGATGATGCAACACTATTTATAAATAAAGTTGGAAGATTTGTTGTGTATCTTGTGGTGTACGTAGATGATGTTTTGATGACACGAAACAATGAGAGCTATATAGCATCCATAAAGAAAGATTTGAAAAAGATCTTTGAAATGATAGATATGGGACATCTCCACTATTATTTAGGAATTGAATTCACTTGACATCCTAAGTACATATTCCTATCTCAGAAAAAATATGTTGGAGAACTACTAAACAAATTTTGCATGACAGAATGCAACCCTATATCTAGTCCAATGGAACAGAAAATGAAGCTCACATCAAGCGAAGGAAAAGAATTTGAGGATGCGACCAAGTATCAACAACTTGTAGGAAGTCCTATCTACCTTACAACAACTAGACCAGATATTTCTTATGTTGTTGGTATAATTTCAAGGTTCATGCATAAACCTTGTGAAGGACACTGGTCAGCTGCAAAAAGAGTTCTAAGATACTTGAAGGGGACTCAAGACGTTGGACTCAAGTACTCTAAAGTGGATGACTTCAAAATTATTGGGTACTCAGACTTAGATTTTGATGGTGATAAGGAGACAGGAGTATCAACTTCTAGATACACTATGAGTCTTGGATCAGCAGCTATCTCATGGAGATCATGCAAATAGTCAGTTTCGACAGATTCAACAACAGAAGCAGAATATGTGGCTGCAGCTGAAGCAATGAAAGAAATAGTATGGCTTAGGAAGATACTTGAATATTTGCAAGAAAAGCAAGAGAACTCCACTCCATTATTGATCGACAATACTTCTGAAATCAAGATGGCTAAGAATCCCAGATTCCATGATCGAACCAAACACATCAACACAAAGTATCATTTGATTCGACATCATGTAGAGGCCAAGACAGTCCATCTTCAACATTGTTCCACAAATGATCAAGTTGCAGACATATTCACTGAAGTGCTTGGACAAGAAAATTTTGAAAGATTTAGAAACATGCTCAGACTTACTAACACCCCTTCAGATTAAGGGGGGGATTGTTGGAATATAATCCGTCAGGATTATATAATATGTAAATAGTGTAAATATATTTTGAATGTGAATAGTCATGTAGGAATATGAATAGGTTGGTTAGAAGTTGAATCACAACCGACATATGAATTGTATAAATATATGCATTAGTAAGGGAATAAAAGGAATCAGGAGTTATACCTATCAGTTATGACTAGGTACCTGATTTACACGAATGAGATAAATAACATGGGAAATGAGAGAATTCCTAAAATTTCCTTATTTACTCAAGTCAAAACTAAGTATGCCTCAAGAGGGGTTGGTGTAAATATACCATGGCTTGGTTAAACCATTGGGGAATTAATAAAAAGGACATTTTGTAGAACATTGATCATGTCAAAAATATTTTACTTCTAAGTTTAAAGATAAATTTTTGTGTGAGGAGATTTTAGCAGTTAACAGAAAATTAAGATAATACAAGGAGGTCATTAATCGTAAATATTAAGATCAGAAGTATCTCTTGGTAGTAACTATCTCGTGGAAGAAAATCAATATAGCCAAGATTATAACAAACTCTCATGAACTCTATAGAGAAACATGATGTTGGTCTATTCGTAAAACTCCATGGGAAGAAAAGGTTTTCCATCTATGTGACTCTATGATCGTTGAGGATGAAAATCACTCTCTCTTAGAGTTCCTTTCTTACACCCACATTAGCTCTGATTCTCATAGTATTTTCTACAATACAAATATTTATAACCTCCTAACTTGCCAAAACTATAGTGAGCTTGGAAAGCTTCTTGGAAAGGTTTTTGAGCATAGGAACAAAATTATAAATTAAACCAAATATTGTCCTTCTTAAGGTCTGATAAACCAAAGTTAGTCTCAGTGAAAATAAATCATCATAATCATCAATATAGCCCCTAAAATTATCCATGATTCACATAAATTCAAGAAAAACTGTACCATATATTTGTAGATAACATATTAAAAACATTATATATAAAATTTATTTCTAAAATAAAGAATGAAAGTCATAACATTACTAAGATATATTATCAAAACATTTTCAAATTTAACATTCTCTTCAAGGCATGAAAGTAATCAACAATATCATGTAGAACAAATTTCTCATCGAAATAGGAAATTTATTAGCTTGCCTTTCTTCAGGGACATCAATTTCTTCTTCTATTTGGTCTTCTATGTATGCAATATTCCCATAGTGCTCCTTTCCAAACATCCATCATAATGGGGGTTGACGCTCTTTCGACATATTTTCCCTTTCCTTCTCCCTTCTCCTCCCTAACTCTCCCTTCTCCCTTTTCCTTCCTTCCTTCCCTGTGACCCTCTTCCCCCCTCCTCCTCCATGCCCCTCCCTCCTCCCCCCTCTATTCTTCCTCCTCCTCCCTTCCCCTCTGTTCTCCCTCCTCCCTCATCCCTTCCCCATGGACTTCCTCCTCGCTCCTCCTCCATGCCCCCCCTTCTACATATTCCCTCCTCCCTGCCCTGCATCCATCCTCCCCCCTCGTCCTCTCCTCCCCTCCCCACCCCTCCCTCCTCCATCCTCCCTCCTCCCTTTCTCACATCCCTCCTCCCTGCTCCTCACCCACCCTCTTCCTCCCTCCTCCCCCCTCCTCCTCCATTCCCCACGACCCTCCTCACCATTCCTCCTCCCTTCCTCATGGACCTCCTCATCCCTCATCCTCCCTACATCATGGCCCTCCTCACCCCTCATACTCCCCCTCCTCCTTCGTCATTGAGCTTGCTTTAGCGCTTAAGGGAGCTGAAAGGTGGATGAGGACTAGGGGTAAGGAGGGAAGCGGGAAAGGAAGGAGGAGGGGTGCGGGGAATGTAGGAGGTACGAGGGAGGGGGGATAATGGAGGGTAATGGAGGAGGAGGGAGAGGAGGGTTGCATCGAAGGTAAGAGGGAGAAGGAGGCGGGGGAAGGGAGGATAAGGGGGAGTAGGGTCACTAGGAATCGAGGGGGGGATCGATGGATGCGAGGAAGGGAGGAGGGAGAAGGGATAGACGAAAGGTGGAGAGGGAGGGAGGTAAGCTTTGGGGAGTTTCGATTTTTTTATTTCTAAATTTTTTTAATATAATGTTTATGGGTTGGTTTATAATTTTTTTTTATTTTTTGTTGTGGGGTGTGTTAAGGGGGCGAGGGAGGGGGTTAATTGTTTTTGTAACGTAATGTTGTTGGGGGGTTATGAGGTTAGGTGAGGTGTTTTAAATACTTTTAATCTTTTTTTTTATGGAATGTTTCTCAGGAGTTTAGGCAATTACGGTATGGGTATTTAAAAAAAAAAAAATTAAATGTAATGTTGTGGGGTTAAAGGGGTTAAGGTGGGGTTACGATTATTTTTAATGTAATTTTGTTAGGGGATTTAAGGGGTTAGGGGGGGTGTTTTAAAAATTTTCAAGGTAATGTTGTTGGGGGGTTTAGGGAGTTAGGCCGTGTGTTTTAATTTTTTATTTAATGTAATGTTGTGTGTTTGGGGGGAGGGGGCGGGGGACGGTTGTGGTGGGGGGATTAGGGCTCAGGTGTTTAATTTTATTTCATTATATCCAACCCTTAATTTTCATAAATTACATATTTTGATCTGTGTCAAAATCCAGGGATGAATTTGAATAATTTCACATGAAACAGTTTAGATGTTTTTTATTAGTATGATGTGATCTGCCGCACACATATTTTCTAGGGTGTGATCAATGAAGCACAGGTTGAACTGGCACTATTCTAGCTAGAGACAATGCTCAGCTCTAGGGGATGTGCAGAGGTGAAAGGGAGTGCGCAGGATGTGTAGCTACATGTTCCCTAGGTGTGAGGAGGTGCTGACAGTGCAGTGTTATGAAGGAGAAGCTATGCTCATTTTCCCATGAAGTTGGAATATTTCAGCAAGAGCATAGCATCAGTCTGGCATGCTCCTAATTGCTCAGCAAATTTTGGCAAGATGAATAAAACCTCCAGTGAGAGAGAAAGCTTATGGGTAAGGCTATCTCTCTGTATGGGTGGCAATTATAGATGGATTGAAAGACTAGAGGCTACCATGAATGAGGCGCTCTGGTTGCTTCAAGCTAAATCCTAAAAACAAGAAAAATAAGCAAAAAGGGAAACACAAAGAGAGAGACGTGTTTTATCGAAAACAAAGAAGACCTTTTTTATTAGGGAGCATCCTCTTATATAATGAGGAGCTTTCTTATTTTTGTAAATAAACATAATTAATTAATTAACCTAATTTAACCTTTTTCCATCTTCTCCACGCTGCCCAATTCCTTCGTGTTTAGATCTGGAAGCGTCCCAGCTTCCATGAGAAGGTGAGGAAAAATTCAGTGCAAGACTTCAGCTATGATACACTTTTCCTGAGTTGGGGTTTGTCCTTAACGAGCTATGAGATAAGAAGTGTATACCTGGTGCCTTATAGAATGGGTCTGTGTATCCAGGAGAGTGTTTTTGGCCAAGGGGATTTGGAAGTCTAGAATGTTGTCGACTGGATGAGAAATGATGACTGGTTCCTCCAGTAGGGGGGGCATAAACAACTTCAAATGATTGACATTAATGAAATTATGGATTCCCAGTTGTGGTGGAAGATCCAGTCTGCAAGCATTTTCTCCAATTTTGTCAAGGATACTATAAGGGCCATATCTTATTGGCAGGAGTTTGTGATGCTGGCCTTTGAAGCGTTTTCTATCCAAGTGTAACCAGAATTTATCTCTAGGTTGAAAGGTTAGGAACTTCCTTTGTTTGTCATGGCCTTGCTTGGCTTGATCTTGAGCTACTTTGAGTGTTTTTGTGACTGTAGTGTGGCATTGTGAAATTTGTTGTAGAAATCTTTGGGCTGAGATTTGTTCCTTCTGTTGGTGCACGGTACCTTGAGGAGCTAAAGTGAGTGGGATCTCTGATAAAGATGCTAGTTGGAAGCCCAAGTATACTTTGAAAGGAGAAAACCCAGTAGAGGAATGTGTGGCCTTGTTGTCGCTATGCTCGAGGATGTGCAAATAATTGTCCCACTGTTTACTGCATCCAAAGTGATTTCTAAGAGCATGAACCAAGACCATGTTCACCACTTCTATTTGGCAACCCATTTGAGGATGGAATGTTGTGGAAAACTTGAGTTTGCACCCTAGTAGCACCCATTTTTTCTTCCAAAATGTTCTTAGGAAGCGAGAATCTCTATCTGATATGAAAGTGAATGGTAGGACAAAATGTGGCCAAACATGCCGGAAGTATAACTCTGTTGTTTGTGCAATTGTTGTAGTTTTTGTGCATGGAGTAAAATGTGCCATTTTGTTGAAGAGACATACCACTACCAAGATTGCATCATGTTTAGTTTGGGTGGTTGGGAGTCCACTAAGAAATTCCATGGAGATTGACTCCCAAGGCCATGAAGGATGAGGCAATGGCTTATATAAGCCATGTTTCTGGTTGGATGGCTTGGATTGGGAGCATAATGCACAAGCTCGGATAAATTTCTCAACTTGGGGCTACATGGAAGGCCAATGGAAATGGTGTTGTAGGTTTTCGATGGTCTTTATGGTACTAAAGTGGCCACCATATGCTGAAGCATGTGCCTCCCTAATGAGCAAGAGGCATTCCTGTGAGTGTGGAACACATAGCAAATTGAACTTATAAATTCAACCATCCCAAATAGTGTCATCTAGGAAGGGGGTCTGATTGATCTTTGTGGGTCTGTGCAAGGCTATCCAAATATTTTGAAAGTCTGGGTTGGTAGCATATTGGTCCTTCCATGTGTCATAGTTGGTACAACGCACCTCTAGAATGGAAAGGACTGTAGTAGGTGGCCGTCTGAGCAAATCAGCCATCTTATTCGAAGTGCCTTTCTTATATCGAATGACCAAGTGAAACTGTTGAATGGAGGAGGCTCATTTAAGGTGCCTTTGTTCCTGAATCTTTGACTATGAATTGATGAAAATCAAAGGATGGTGGTCTGTATGCAAGATGGTTTATTTACTGAGAAAATAATGTCTCTATTGCTTGAGGGGTTGAACTAGGATGTAAAACTCTTTGTCATAGGTGCTATAGTTCATCTTGTCCTAGGAAAGAGTTTCAGAGTGATAAGCAATGGGGTGGCCTCCCTATTTAAGCATGGACCCAATCGCATATTATGAGGCATCAGACTCAATCTCAAAAGGTTGAGAGAGATTTGGCAAATGTAAAACCGGTGATGAGCATAGGGCTTCCTTGAGTTGACTAAAATGACTAGTGGCTTCATTAGTCCAATTAAATGTTGAAGAACTATTAGAAAGTTGATGTAAAGGATGAGCAATTTGAGAAAAGTGCAGAATGAACTTATGATAGAAATTTATACCACCTAGAAATATTTTGATCTCACTCACCAAAGAAGGGAGTGGCCATTGCTTCAATGCTTTGATATGGGTTGGATCCGATTGAATACCTTCTGAATTGACCACAGATCCTAGATATGAAACTCTATTCTTACCAAAATATGACTTGTTTTCTTTTACCTGCAACTTGTTGGCTCGGAGGATTTGGAGAATTTGTCGGACATTTTGCATGTGTGCATCCCATGTATGGCTGAAGATGAGAATGTCATCTAAGTAGATGACCACCATGCGGCCCAAATGTGGTCTAAAAATGTCATTGATGAGCCTCATAAATGTTGTTGGAGCATTGGTGAGGCCAAATGGCACGACTTTCCATTCATAAAGACCAAAATTGGTCTTAAAGGTTGTCTTTCATACATCATATGGGTTCATTCGAACCTGATGGTAACCATCTGTCAGATCTAGTTTAGTGAACCATTTTGCTCCTTGGAGGGTATCGAGTAACTCCTTAATTTGGGGTAGTGGGTAACGATTTTTTACGGTAGCTTTATTGAGGGCCCTGTAAGCAGTGACAAGGCACATGTCTGTGGTATCTCATTTGGGAATAACAAATGCGAGATACGGGCAAGGAGAAGAAGAGGGTTGGATATGACCAGAGTTAATGAGTTATGTCAATTGTTTTTCCATTTCCTTTGTTTCTGTGGGGGCCAACAGGTAAGTGGGGCCATTAGGTAAGGCAGATCTAAGGATGAGATGGATTGAATGGTCTATATTCCTAGAAGGGGGAGGCTCGTAGGGGGTTGAAACACATCAGAAAATTCTTTGAGTAGGGGAGTCATGGATTCAAAAACAGGATGAGTGGTATTGTTTGGTGGTACAGGGCACACCAAACAGAGAGATATACACTGATTAAGTTGGACATGTGGGGTTTTCTCAGTAGTAGAACGTGTTTTTTGGTGTTGCTGCTGTTAATATATAGGTGTGGCCATGTTTTGAAATCTTATATTAGTGAGCTTTGGATATATAGATATCATTTCTTTGTGATTTGTAGGGTATTCCTAATAGTAAATCTGAAAAATACAAGGGGAAAAATCATAGAGAATAGTGTCTTTGAATTGGCCTATAGCAAAGGTGACAAGTCATCGCTCAGATACTAGGAGACAGGGACCATCCTTCTGAACCCATCCGAGCTAATAGGGGTATGGGTGCGGAGTAGTAACCAGGTTAAGGTGGTTGACTAGGGCTTGAGATACCAAATTCTTCTGGCTGCCATTGTCCATAATCAGTAAGGCTAAAGAATTTGTTATTTGGCAATTATGAGTGAAAATTGGTTGGGTTGAGGAGTTTGAATCATACTGGGTCGTTGGGATCAAAGAGCGATCCACTTTGGTGGGATTGTCTAGAGCGACATCTTCAGTGTCCTCTACTGGTAGAGTATTAATGAGCTCTGTGAGTAATGCTTTGTTGGTCTTCATATTTTGAAGGGTTCGAAAATTGGAGGAGTTGTGTGAGGTAGCCTTATGGAATGAACACCAAGGTGTTCTTGTATTTGTATGGCTAGTAGGATTTTGAGGTCGAGTAGGTGGAAAAAGAGCTGAAGAGTCGGACATGATTGTTCGAGAGGGAGAGGCATGAGGGTTGGGGCAGTATTGAGGAGTACGAACCCTAGGAGCAATCTTCCTTTCGATAGCCAATGCTCTCTAAAAATTTATATAATGTTGGATTTTCGAAGAACTCTACCTCTCTACGGAACTGCATCAATAAACCAACGATAAATTTAAGAATAAGTACCTATTCCAGGTCTGGAATGTGGAGCTGTAGGCACAGTTTGCAAAAGAAGTCGATGTAAACTTGAATTCTTTGTGAAGGAAGTTGTCTGATTTGATGCCATCTCATCCATAGATATTGTACATACCCTGGTGGGTAGAAGCGGGTTCTCAATGCATCAGAAAGTTGAGCCCGAGTTCTGATGGCTATGGAGGATGAACTTTCTCTCCTCAGTGAGTCCTGTGCATGTCTTAAAGTAGGTGGAGAGGCTATGGATCCATGAACCAATAGCTTCTCCATTGGTTTTCCCAGCAAACTTAGGGATTTGTATTCTAGTGTCCAATCAGAATGTGTCTGGATTGGTTTGTTTTTGCATCCTCAACAACTCATGGAGTATAGAAGCAAGATATTGGACTCAATTTGAAGTATTGGAATCTAATTCTACTACCAAGGGATCTCTTCGAGGAGGCATGGTGAGGCCAACTAAATATCATAACCAACATAGGTGGTAAAAAAACTTGAAATAGACTGAAGGAGTTCTGGGTCTATAGGGAGAGATCTGTATTGTTTTAGATTTGTGAACCTCCTCTCTATTGTAGCTAAGATTTGCGCACCATTGGGGCTATGAGATATATGTATTCACTTGCATTCATTAACCTGGAGGCCGGTGAAATGTGGAATGTTTCATTAAAAATATCCAAAAAAAAAATTGTTGGAGCCCATAGTCAAGATCTTAAGGCTCTGATACCATTTGATCTGCCACACACATATTTTCTAGGGTGCGATCAATGAAGCGCAGGCTAAACCAACACTGCTCTAGCTAAAGACAATGCTTAGCTCTCAGAGATGCGGAGAGGTGAAAGGGAGTGCATAGGAGGTGTAGCTACGCGTGCCATGGATGTGAGGAGGTGTTGATAGTGGAGCGTGATGAAGGAGGAGGTATGCTCATTTGCCCATGAAGTTGGAATATTTCAGCAAGAGCGTAGCATCAGTCTGGCCTACTCCTACTTTCTCACCAGATTCCAGCAAAATGAAGAAAACCTCCAGTGAGAGAGAAAGCCTATGGGGAAGGCTAGCTCTTTGTATGGGAGGCGATCATGAATGGATTGAAAGACTAGAGGATGCCATGAATTAGGTGCTTTGGTTGCTTCACTCTAAACCCTAAAAATAAGAAAAATAAGCAAAAAGGGAAACACACAGAGAGAGACATGTTTCAGCAAAAACAAAGAAGACCTTTTTTATTAAGGAACATCCTCTTATATAATGAAGAGCTTTCTTATTTTCATAAATAAACATAATTAATTAATAAACCTAATTTAACATTTTCCCATCTTCTCCACGTTGCCCATGATCTTTGTAATTGAAACTCTAAAGGGATTTTTGAATATTTATATGAATCATTTATTCTTATATGGTTTAATATATGATTTCATTATGAATCACATCATAATTTATTTGATTTTATATGGTTAGAGTGGTGAAATTCTTTATGAGATATTTCTTTTATTTAATATGAAAGTTTGAAACAAGTTTTATCTGTTGAATAATTTTTCTTTTCTAATTTAGGGGTTGATTTTAAAGTTTTCGTAAACAACAGTGTGGGATGTTTAGCCCATGCCTCTATGTTTTTACCATGAAATTAATTTTATGAAAAAAATATGGATAGTGGTATGAATACTTTTCTATTTGGGGGGTGTTTTTAGTGTTTTTATGCAAAAAAATCATTATTTTTATGGCTAGAGTTCTTGTTCTTAGTATAAATCTCTAGTTTCATGGTATAAGTGGTTACAATGGAGGCTCACCAAATGATATATTTTAATTACAATCATTACAATGAAATATATTTGAATTATTATGGAGATTTGTAATATAAATTTTTTTAATGTAATGTTGTTGGGGGGTTTAGAGGGTTAGGGGGACATGTTTTAATATTTTTTTTCTTTTCAATGTAATGTCATGTGGGGGGTTTAGGGGTTAGGTTTTTTTTATCGTGCATTTCCACAAATTATAGATTATCATGGGGTGTCACAATCGAGGGATGAATTTTAATAATTTCACATCAAACATTTCAAATGTTTTTTATTAGTATGATGTTTGTAATCAAAACTCTAAAGGACTTTTTGAATATTTATATGAATCATTTGTTATGTTCTTGTATGGTCTAATATATGATTTCATTTAAATGGCATCATAATTTCTTTGATTTTATATGGTTAGAGTGGTGAAATTATTTATGAAATATTTGTTTTTGTTTGAGTTTCAAAAATGTTTTATCTCTTGACGAAACAAATATTATTCCAATTTAGCGGTTGATTTTAAATTTTTAGTAAACAACACTATGGGATGTTTAGGCCATGGCTCTACTTTTTACTCTGAAATGGAAAAAAAAATTGTATTGTGGTATCAACACTTTTCTATTTGGGGGGTTTTTTGGTGTTTTTTATGCAAAAATAATAGTGTTTATGGCTAGTGTTCTAGTTCTTAGTATAAAGTTATCTTCCATAGTATAAGTGGTTACAATGGAGGCTCAACAAATCATAGATTTTAACTACAATCATTACAATGAAATATATTTGAATTGTTAAAAAGATTTGTAATATTAATAATAAATTAACAATTTAATAATGATAAGAAATAAGATAAGCTTTTCCAAACTACAAATCCATTAACCTTTATTTTCTAAATGGTAATGAAAAATATGTGAGTAAGCTCATGGGAGAAGTGTAAGTCAACAATTATAAATGAGAAGCAAATAGAAAGTATGCCTCTAAGCTCATGGGACATGTGTAAGTGGGACATGTGTAAGTAGGCAATAACTAATGAGTTATATGCAATTCAACTCATGGGACAATGTAAATGGACAATAATTAATGAATTTATTCTCCTCACCTCATGGAATAAGTGTATGTGGACACTAGTGGGTATATACCACTACAATTATGGAACAAGTGGAACTAGACAATAATTTATGGAGTAGCTCATAAAAGACTTTCCATTATAATGTAGTTTAGTGAATAAATTATGATAAATCTATTTAATATGATATGAAAATATTATTAAACTTTAATAATCAATTAATAAAATAACTTATTAGGTGATATAAAATTTATTATCTCTCATATTATTTTACGGAGATCATGAAATAATTCTATTGATTGATAATTAAATAAAATAGTAACCTTATCAATTTATGAGATAAGTGTAAGGAAAATAATTAATATATGTAACTAAAATTATGGAACATGGAGAAGTGAACAATAATTAATTTATGAAGTAGCTCATAAAAGATTTAACTAAATTTAACTAAAGATTGAACAATTTATGATATTAATATAAAATATTATTAAAATTTAATAATTAATTAATAAAACAATTTAAAATGTAAGATAAAATTTATAATATCATATGATACTACTATATGATATATTAATTCACAACGAAATATAATATTAACTTAGTCAATTCAGAATGTAAATAAAATTTATTTTCTTTACTTCTTACTTACGCCACACAGTTTAAACCTACGTCACCCAATATTTAAATTTATTTTTCTTCGTTATTCAAACCTAACACTTAGTCCCTGCCCTGGGCTAGCACGGACTATAGTAATCGGCTTGCCGCCGTTCTATTAGTCCCTGCACAAAAATCAAAACAAAATTTAGTCACTTAACCTAAGTTAACCAAATACAATTTATTATTAATTTTCTTCCATCCAACCATATTTACTTACGTTTTCTATTAAATTTCTTTCATCCAATCAGATATTTGGACCTCTTATTTGGCCTCTTTCCCAAGCGCATTAATGAATCCTTCAAATATTATTCATGTTATACTATGACAAAAAATTATTTTCAATTAAATAGAATGCAATTCTTTTTGTAAATGGATTAATAAATAGCATTAATTCTTAACATAAGTTGTTTGCCGATGGTATGCTTATATGACTTAATCTATAAGAATCGTTCCAGCATGTTCCATATTATGCCACCTCCACTGCCTTAGTCTTGCCACCTCCTTAGTCTTGCCACCGCCTTTGCCATTCACTCGGCGGAACAAATATATAACCATTGTTTTCATTGTGCTTCAGCACATTGTATCTCGCACTGCCTCATGCTTCACCATGTGTTTCCTTTCTCATGCTTCACTGTGTGTTGTCTTCACTGTGCTTCAGCACCTTGATCTTCATTGTTCTTCACCGGGCACTCAGGCTACAAATATGCATAAACTGAGTGAGCTAGTCGTTGGCTGCATCCATCGTATCTAGTATCCAGTGAGTGAGCTAGTCGTTGGCTGCATCCATCGTATCTAGTATCCAGTTTTGCATGCCTCCATCATATCTAGTATCGAGTTTCGCACGTCTATTGAACCTACCTAGCTATAGCATGGAAGGAGTCGCTACCAACACAGGTATGTCATATTTAAGATTAATAACCATTGATGTAAGCATGTTGAAGTTTGCATCTCAGGTCGAAATGGAGATATTAACAGTGAACATGAATATTCTTAGGTCGAAATGGATATATAAAGATAGAAATTGCAACTTACTTGAAGCCTGAGGCATATCGCCCGTCCTGAGAATATCGATAAGGAGGGGTACAATACCTGACTGGATGACTGCATCGATTGGAGGATTACTTTTTGCACAAAGAATGCAATATACTAAGGGCTGGGATCCGGGCAGGCTAGCAAATCACAAAGTGGCTTAATGCAACCTTGAATGGAAAGGTATCTCTAAAAGAGAATAGCTCCTGTTATGGATCTGTTCATGAAAAATATGGATCTAGAAAACTAAAAATGCAAAGAAAGAGAAGTTGCATACGTTCCTGTTCATCAGTTCCACCATAAGTTGCATTTATAATTACCCAGACTGCCTCTTTCTTTAAGTTGAATTCAGCTTTTGATAGAAGCGATAAATTGGGGGGAATTTTTTGGCATCAATGACAGCCTGCAATGAAAACGCAGTGAATTAAAACAAAATGCTCAAGTTAGATTTGACACTTGTAGCAACATATAAATCAAAAACCATTTCCACCTGAATTTGTTCTTTGAAAATCGCATACTACGCAGCCAAAAAACACATGACGCTAGAGTTTTTCAGAGCCAAAAGAGCCAAACAACTACTACAACAACAGCTAAAACATTTGTTTTCCTCCCATTAGTGGGTTCTGTGGTTTCTTTGAATGAACCCCGGCTGACCTTGGCAAATGCCATAATTCTATGATCCGAGACTTGTGTAAACAACTGACTGGATGACTGCATCGATTGGAGGAGTACTTTCTGCACAAAGAAGGCAATATACTAAGGGCTGGGATCAGGACAGGCTAGCAAATCTCAAAGTGGCTTAATGAAACCTTGAATGGCAAGGTATCTGTAAAAGAGAATAGCTCGTGTTATTAATCTCTCTTCATGAAAAATATGGATCTAGAAAACTAAAAATGCAAAGAAAGAAAAGTTTCATACTTTCTCTGTTCCATACTTTTCTGTTCGTCAGTTCCACCATAAGTTGCATTTATAATTACCCGGACTGCCTCTTTCTTTACGTTGAATTCAGCCTTTGATAGAAGCAATAAAATTGGGAGAAATACTTTGGCATCAATGACAGACTGCAATGAAAAAGCAATGAATTAAAACAAAATGCTCAAGTTAGATTTAACACTTGTAGCAACATATAAATCAAAAACCATTTCCACCTGAATTTGTTCTTTGAAAATCGCATACGACTTGGCCAGTTTCACTTATACCCAGGTGTCAGAGTCGAGAGCTTGTGGCCGATAAGGAGGTTTCATTGCCTAGAGTTGCCAGACATATCTCTTCTTTTTATCATCCGTTCAAAAACAGACCAAAAGGCATCGACATCAGGATCGAGTGCATCGACTGACTCTTGGATCAACTAGTGGCATCTTGGCATCAAGTGATCGACACCTGCTGGCATCGAGTAGCGAGATCAACTGCATCACTCCTGGATTCAGTTCTTGTAGCAGTTCTAGTCTCATTTCTAGCCCCAGTAGAACCAACCTCATCATTATTTACAGCATTTCCAGGAACACAAGGAGCATTCTTCCCAGGGTCATTTCAAGAAGCATAAGTGAAAACGGTTATGAACCAGTTCAGGGTTTGTGCAAAGGAAACGGAAAACAGATTTTGACGGATGGGGGAGGCTTCATCAACTGATATACCGCGTGACTAAGACCTGGCAGGGGAACCAGCATGCCAACCTTAGCACATCTCTATGCAACATCGTGTATCTACGACACTACCCGTGAAGATCCTTGGACCAGGTTCCACTTGTAGGACTGGCCTTCTGGCAGCTTGGCACCCTAACGAGATTATTATCCATTGAAGGGGCAATGGCCTCCCTTGCCAGCCACGAGGATTCCTTTCGTCGACAGTCAGGTGCATGGCCTCAAAGTGGCAGGCAGCTGAGATTGAACGGCACAAGTGCATGGCCTCAAAGTGGCAGGCAGTTGAGATTCGATGGCACCATCCTTGGTGTTTGTGCTCTCCTGAGTGATAAAACAAAATATGCATTCTGATGTCTACGATGCCTTATAGCTTTGAGTTAAGCAACCAGATCAGTGTATTACACTGAATAAGAATTCGCTACCATGATTGAATTGACGCACGTGTACTGTCAGCCAATTCCCATTCATAAAAGGACAAAAAGACTATTACTATCTCTTAATTGAAATGCTTAAGGAACGTCAAATCATCTTGACCAAATCCCAATTCAAGTTTTTCTAAAAGGTTAATCAGTAGTTGGTTGTGTGTGGGTTGGAGATTCTGTGGATTGGTTAAAAGAAATAGAGACATCTGGCAAAAGACTGATCAAGTCTATAATATTGGATCTACACATTTCATTTTCTCCCGGTGCTGGATCACTACAGCGTATAATGAGATCAAGTGCATATTTCCTCTACCTCCTACTAAGGGAGAGCGGCTTCGCACCTTCCTGAATCGACTGAATCCACTGAGTAAACTGCCTTAGCTGCTGGGTTTTAAGCTACCACAGTGGTGCTGGATAAACAAATGCTACTGATGCTGGGTCTAGCTGCTATTGTTTCTATCCAACTTGTGCGTGCCGATTCCCATTCATAAAAGGACAAAAAGACCATTACTATCTCTTAATTGAAATGCTTAAGGAACCTCAAATCATCTTGACCAAATCCTAATTCAAGTTTTTCTTCTTATACACTAATTATAGCAAATCCCTAATCTACAAGCAAATTTAATTGTTTCTCCATCTGCGTTGTTATATTGTTGAAGAATATCTTGGGATGCATTTGGCAATGGCACCACTTTACAAAAGTATTTTATTGTTATCTCGAATCGAATTAAAGTATAATATCATTAGTGGCTATATGATAAGTTGGGTTACCACTCAAAGGAATTTTTGGTTGGATTGCAATCGCTTTTGAAACATTGTAATTATTAATTCATTCATTTAGGAACATGTTTTGTTGGAAATTATTAATCCAATACAATTACAATGCTATTGAGATAAGTGTATGTCAGCGAATGATGACACGCGATCAAAATCTGATTATGAAACCGATTTCAAACATTACGATAGCTTATAATTTAACCCGCTAGAGCATCAGAGAGCTGGCTCATTAGATCTCGGAGAGGCTTTGAGATAGATCTATGCCTCATGAACCGGTTCCTCGATATTGATGGGTATAGCATCATGTATATCATGACTAGTTTTATGTTGAATCATGCTTGAAAAATCACATTTATGCAGCATCGACATATCCAAGCAGCAAAAAATGGGCACATAATTCTCAGCACAGCAACACGTCCTTTCCAGTTTCTTTAAGTCACACGTCCTTTCCAGTTTCTTTAAGTCAAAAATCCAACATTGAACATCATTATGGGAGCTATTTTCTGCAACATTGAACATCATTGATTATGATGCAAATTTGAAATATCAAATCCAGCCATTTTTTTTTAAAGCATTTAGAGGTGAAAAACAAAGGTGGAGGTGCCCACAAATCGAGCTAAAGCCACATACAGCATTGCTTTGCAACGACTACGTGCAGACAGTAAGGTCATACTGAAAAGCCAAAAACTAATTGCATGAGGCAGGCACTTGCTGCCTTTAGCAGCTTCCCTTGTTTTTTAATGACACTTGTAGCTTTCATACTCTATTTATACATGAGCTGAACTTGAATCATTCTGTGCACAGACAAGCGCAGCCCCATAGTGTTTGAGTTCTGCATACCCAGAAAGTAGTGAGTGGTTTTTTGCAAAATGGCCTTCGTTAGTTGTGATTGTTAGTTTTAGGGCTTTTCTATTAATCCATCATCGATCCGTCACAATGTTTGAATTTCGCTCGTCATGAATTTATTATTTGAATTTCCCTTATCATGAATTTATTATTTTTTAGACGGCAATTTCCTAACATAGAAATCCATCGTTATTATGTAGGAACAAGGTCATCATCCGGTCCAATTCCGGTGATGTGAATTCATTTTGTAATTTGTTTAGTGTTTTTAGTTTTTAATAATTTTAGCATAATTTTAGTTTTATCTTGGTCTGCTACCAAGACTGTGACAAAGAAGGTTTCATTAATGGTTATAGCTCATCATTTTGCCAGATGGCGTCCTGGATTATTATGTTGTTTTTAAAGAATATTTGTTAACGGCATTGCTTCCTGATAATTATTATTTTTATTTTTAAGCTGTTTCATTTAACGGCATTCCATGATTTCATTATTATTTCTAGACTTGCCGTCCATCGTTATGTTATGATATGTTTCCCAAGTCATGAATTTTTATTACGTTGAGTGATTTGAACGATCTTGGTATTTTATTTTGTGTAGTGTTATTTTTTAGTATTTAATCATTTTGGCATAAGGTTAAATATATGTGTATCTTCGTCTCGTCAGCTTTGAGCAACCATGACTACAAATCATCCTTATAATCGTCCATGTTGGCATGAAATAATTAGAAGTGAAAGGATTGTGACCATGGTGAGTACTTTTTGTTTAAGGTTTTAATGAAAAAAATTGATGTTGTTATTTAAGACAAGATTTATTTCGGATATCAAAAGACAATCAAGAGGCAAAATTGAAATAAATCATTTTTTTTCTCATAAAAAATCTCTACTATAGAGTTGAGATTAATTCTTTGCACATGTCCTAATAAATCCATTTAATATGACAAAAAATATTATTAATATTCAATAAATAATTAATAAAAGGTATACTTCTTGCTAATCCATGCTATATAAAATTTGTAATAACATTTAATGTTATACATCTTAATATGATGCAATGCCAAATAATATTAAACTTATTAATCACATAATATTACTGTTGTCAATTCATAATGTAATATAATTTTTTTTCTTACTTCAAATCTAATATTTTCATACTTGTATCCTACCACAAATTATTTAAATTTAGTTTCTTTCATATTTCAATCCTCAAATTATAATAAAAATTATAAAAAAATTTCCTAAATAATTTAAAGATATCTATATTATAATATAAGTGTAGCCTACCACACATTATTTAAATTTATTTTCTTTCATATTTCAAACTTCAAATTATAATAAAAATTATAAAAAAAATTCTAAATAATTTAAAGATATCTCTATTATAATAAAAAAATTTATAAACATTTACTAAAACATTAATTCATGTGGGGTTTCCTTTGACAAAATGAAACAAATAAGAAATATCTATATTATAATAATAAAACTATTTATAAACATTTAGTAGAACATTGATTCATGTGTGGTTTCCTTTCACAAAATGAAACAAATAACAAAAAGGTTCAATTTTTTTAATTATATGAGTTTTGATTTTTAAAATAATAATGAAAAATTGAAACAATATAAATAGTTTGTTTATCAATAATTTAGCCTCTCAAAATTATAAATTTTAATAATAATCATTGAAATAAAATATATTTAAATTATTAATCAGCCAAACACATGCTCATAATAATGTAACAATGTTATCTATTACATTCTTTAAGGACGTTAATGGAAATATTATCATAAATGGGAATAAGAAATTTGGGAAGAAAATGATATGATCTTTGGTTTTATAAATCTTAATGAAAAATATGACTAGTTTGTTTGACTCTATTATTAATATTATAAAATCAACTACTATTGATTTTGGATATAGAAATTAAGGGTGGAAACATTTGTTACTTACTTCAAAAGGTTATGTGATACCTTGGAGATAGTAGATCTAATGAATAGTAAATGTAATCATGTCATTAAAATTTAAAAAATAATTAATAAAATCCATGCTAGATTGATATAATGTGTTATAAAATTTATAATTTGATATAATGATATAATGTTAATGTGATATAAAGATTCTATTTATTTTATATTGAGTTTTGGATCAATTATTCTTAAAACTACCAAAATATATATAAACAATAATATTGTTATTTTATTAAAAATATATTAAATTAAAATTAAAAACAATTAGTTAATTTTAAAGTTTAAGTAAAATGTTGTGTTATATATTTTTAATATATTTTAAGTATTTTAATACATTATTTAAATAAAATAACCTTAAAAATGATTTCATATTGGATAAGAGGTTTTAAGTAAGTCATTAGTTTTATATTATTGAAAAAATAAATATTATAAAAAACTCACATTATAAAATAATAATGATAATAATTCAACAAATTAATAAGAAGAAGAAATAAGAATAAAATTTTCAAAATAAAAACATTCAAATCTTAATTTTCTAAAGAGCATTGAAAAATATCCCACTAAATTAGATGAATAATAATTAGTAAGATATATGCCATTGATATCATGGAACAAGTGTTAGGTTGCCCACAATTGTAAGTGGGCAACAAGAATTAATGAGGTAGCTCACTCCACATAACTTGAATATAATGAAGTAGTGTGCTCCACAAGTCATATTAAATTTATTTAATGGGCTTTAAAAATATTTTTAAGGTTTAATAAATAATTAATAAAATCCATATCAAATTTGTCATTTATAATAGAATATAATATTAAATTTATTAATTTTAACCTAATACAAAATTTATTTTTTATTTTAAATTTAAAATTATAACAAAATTTGCATTAAAATTCTCTTTAAATAATGTAAAGATATCTATATTATTATAATAAAAGGATATGTAAAAAATTAATAGCACTTTGGTTCAAATATGATTTCCTCTTGCAAAATGAATAAAACGAAAAAATTTTCTTAAAAAAAAAGTGAGAGTGATTTTGTTGGATATAAATTCAACAAATTTATAATAAGAAGCAAATGAATAATGTTCTCTAAATAACATATAAATTTTATTTAATTTTAAGATGGAAACATAAGTGTATAAGGGTAATTAGTTAATTAAAGTTTAAATGAAATTCTATATATTCATTATGTCTTGGGTTAAAAAATTGTGGTATAAATTGAAACACAATCTCTGTTATAATTTTTTTTCATATAAAATGGTTATTACTCACAAACTAAAGAAGAACCATATTTTTTTTTCAAGGTTTTGACATGATTTAAATAAAATAATTGTAAAAGAAGTATGAGTAGATGTAGTTTGAATGGAAACGTCACTCTTCAAAGTAAAAAAGGTGAGAAACTAGAAAATTTTCAACTAGGCTCCAAGAAACAAAAGAAATTTACAAAATTAAACTAGGACTTCCCCATAAAGGGAAACTAGAACCTCCCATCCCTAAGATGTCTTAACAATAAAAATTTTAGCTGAAAATTATTGAATGTAACCTAGAATTACATGATGAAAATAGGTCATAGTGAGACCTAAGAAATTGCTTCAGTTTCATCGTGAGGTTGATCACACACCTATAAACACGTATTGGCTACATCATATAGGGTATCTAGCTTGTTGTAAATAATTTTGATGGCTTCTAGAATGGAAGCTATAACTAGGTGAACCATTTCTTGGGTTTGTAATGTTCAATGACGAATCACTCAAGGACAATTTTGAAATCCACTAAGCTTCCAAACAATAAATCTACTCAGGATCCTTGGTCACTACTTTTGGCAAGCCCTTTGGTTTGGTTTCCTAAACCTCAGTTGGGTGAGGTTGGAGACTTGTTGAGAATATTATCTCTTCTTTTTCGATATCAAACATAATGTGGCATGGAATCTCCTTGGTAAAGCACCACTTCAACATATTTGTTCTTACAACACCCCCTCGATTGATTCTTTATCATTGATGCAGTAGAGATGGAAATCCTTTACAAAAAGAACATGATTGTTCAAGAGGCAAGTAAAATGAGTGGGAAGAGGGATGGTCATAGTTGTACTTAGTTGACGCATTCACATAAATCACAATGAAGAGGAAATTAACAAGCTCATCATTGAGCTTGATATGATATACTCCAAATCATGATTGAATTCCCATTCTATTGTCCACCATGAATGCCAACATCATGTGATATAAAAAAACTAAGGGAAAATACACTAAAAGTCAATGTTGACCAAATCATAGATTTTAATGACAATCATTACAATGAAATATTATTATGGATATTTGTAATCATAATAACAATAATAATTCAATAATTTCATGATGATAAGAAATAGGAATTAAGTTTCCCAAACTACAAATGGATGAACCTTAATTTTCTAAATAGCAATGAAAAATATGTTAGTGAGCTCAGGGGAGAAGTGTAAGTAAACAAGAGTTAATGCGATGCCAATGGAAAACATGAACATGTCTAAGCTCATAGAACAACTGTAAGTGGAAAATAACTATTTGAATTATTATGAAGATTAGTAATAATAATAATAATAACAACAATAATAATTCAATAAATTCATAAGGATAAGAAATAGGAATAAATTTTTGCGAACTTCAAATGCATGAACCTTAATTTTCTAAATAGAAATGAAAAATATGTTAATAAGATATCAATAGAAAATTCTGCCTCTAAACTCATGGAACAACTTTAAGTGGATAATAACTTATGAATTATATGCTACTTCGTTCATGGGATAAATATAAGTATATTTGGTACTCACTTGATAGGATAAGTATATTGGCACAATAATTGGTACCACTAAGATTATGGAACAAGTGGAACCAAAGAATAATTTGTGGAGTAGCTCATTAAAAACTGGATTATAATGAAGTAATAGATTGTAATTATCTTTAATGTATTGAATGTGATTTAAAAATATTATTAAAATTTAATAATTAATTAATAAATAATATATAATATATCAAACTTATAATCTCATAGGGTTAAATGGAACATATCCGATCTTAGGGTTAAATGGAACATATCCGATCTTAGAGGGTTTAGCTAGACGAGAAATTAAGATGACTTGACTTGATCGCTTCGATTTCACTATAGTTTGGATGACAGGGTTGTCAACGGGCCACTATACGGAGGAACCGGCGGGGATGAGGCAAAGCTGGTAAAGTTGAACAAGTGTGGGTGAGGCATTGCATCTGAGAGCGTTTCTTGAGGTTATTGTTAATGTATTCAAAACTTACAGGTGATAGTATTGAAGATTTATTAGAAACTGAACGGTGGTTTTCCTCTTGTCGTCGATTCGTCATCAATCCCTCCGTAAAATGACTGTTAATAATTAAGTCTCTGACGTTTGTTACTGGTACTACCACAAGGCAGGTCGCGGGTCCCGCCTGTGTAACTAAATCTCAGACAGATGGCGTCGGTGAGACTGTGGACGTTCTTGGGACTTGTACTGAGAATTCAATAAAGTCAATTGGTATCTATAAGAAGAAAGAGAGAGTAACATGAGTCGTGCCATTTAAAATTTACGGAGTTCGAATACCAAAGACTCGACATCAGAGTTCCACACATAAAAGTATTTTATTTTTAATTAATATTAACTATCTTTAAACGTAGCCCACATCCATCAAATTAGTACCTTCTAGAAGATGAAGTGCCGTCATAGATGAGCATTTCAAGACAAGGAAGATGAAGACACATCTATTTTAAAATGATGATGTACACGTTTCAAACTCAAACTCAAGCCACGGTTGGTGGATGATGATACATGAGTGGACTTATGCCAAGTTTATTTGACCCTTTTAAAGCTTTGGAGTAGGGTTAAAGACAAAACAAAGTTTTGAATTTCGTCTCTATTATTAATGTAGATTTGAATGTTTTGTAATGCTTTAAATTATTGAATGTGATTACACACTACTTGTTTATAGTTAATATATAAAACTTGTTTTTTAAGGTAAGTGAAGGATTTTGGTTTATGATACAAGTTCATCTTTTTGTGCAATAAAAGATTCTAATAATAATTTTGTTAGTTGTTCGAGGATTTTGGTCTATGACACAAGTCCAATTTTGATAATAATTTTGTTGGTTCACTCTATTTATGAGGTTTATTGCACTCTTTTGATTAGATTTTCTATTACATAGTTTACTAATTAATATTAATGTGTATGGAATAGTATGTTTTGAATATTTCATCATTCCTTTGAATAATACTCAAATTGATTCCATTGGTAAGCTATATCTTGTGTTGTCTTTTTGGAGTTTTTCATGAGAGTAAATCACTTATCTATACTCTTATCTTAACTCAATAGTCCTAATTATGAAGACGCTTTTTATTTAACTTGGCCATTATTTTATTCAAAATGCTAAAAACATTCAATCATAATAATAAAATTTGCATATCTAAAATTGTAAGAATACATTAGTAGCCTTTTGTTACAGAGTCCTCGCTCCATGTTGGCATGAAACATTTTGGAAATGAAACGATTGCGACCATGGAAAACATCTTGAGTGCAAGGTTTGAAGGGAAAAAAATGATGATGTTATTGAGGAAAACATTTATTTCTTACTATCAAGAGACACAATCGTTCTCCCTCCTCCTTCCTTCCTCCCCCTGCTCCTCCATGCCCCTCCCTCCTCCCTTCCCTATGGTCCTCATCCCCCCTCTGTTCTCCCTCCTCCTCCATGCCCCTCTGATCTCCCTCCTCCCTCATTGCTTCCCCACAAAATTCCCC
>LPNX010262525.1:33547-50867 GCA_001517045.1 Pseudotsuga menziesii
TTTGTAATTGAAACTCTAAAGGATTTTTGAATATTTATATGAATCATTTATTCTTGTATAGTCAAATATATAATCTCATTATGAATCACATCACAATTCTTTGATTTTATATTTAGAGGGGTGAAATTATATATGAATATTTGCTTTTGTTTCATATGTAAGTTTCAGAAGAAAAAATAATTATCTCTTGAAGAAAAAATAATTTTAAAAATTTAGGGTTTTATTTTAATGTTTATGTGATGTTTAGGATTTTTGGCCCTAAAATTTAATAATAATAAAAAAAACTTGTATGATGGTATCAACACTTTTCTATTTGGGGGTGTTTTGGTGTTTTTATGCAAAACAATCATTATTGGTACAATTCTATTTCTTCGTATAAAGTTATCGTTTCATAGTATAAGTGGTTACAATGGGCTCACCAAATCATAGATTTTAATTACAGTCATTACAATGAAATATATTTCAATTATTACATAGATTTGTAATATTAATAATAATTCAACAATTTCATAATGATAAGAAATAAGAATATTTTTTTCCAAACTTCAAATGCATGAACCTTTATTTTCTAAATGGTAGTGAAATATATGTCATTAAGCTCACGGGAGAAATGTAAGTGAACAATAATTAATGAGATATCAATGGAAAATATGCCTCTAAGCTCGTGGGACATGTGTAAGTAAGCAATAACTAATGAGTTATATGCTATTCAACTCATGGGACAATGTAAATGGACAATAATTAATGAATTATATGCTCCCCACCTCATGGGATAAGTGTATGTGAGCAATAAATGATATATATCACTAAGATTATGGAACAAGTGGAACTAAACAATAATTTATGGAGCAATGCATAGAAGACTTTTAATTATAATGAAATAGTGTAATGGACAAATGATAATAAATCTATTTAATATAAAAAAACATAAAATTCAAATATAATAATTAATTTAAAAAATAAAATTTATAATGTCATATTCAATTTGGAGCTCTTTAACTATGGGACTTTTTTACTTTGCTGATTTTATGTTAGAATTTGGTGAATTTAATCTACAAAATCTGTAATTTCTATTGTTTGTTGGGTGATTTTAAGCTCAAAAATGAAATCAGGTGAGAGAAAACCCCCAAATCTGTAAGATGTAGCAGTGTTTTTAAACATTTGAAATTTCGGTGAAGATTTATAGCAAAAAAGTGGTAAAAACCAACGAGAAACAGAGGTCAAAAACTCCCTTCTTTAAACAACTTGATTTAATTTTACCCACAAAATAGTGAAATAATTCTATGGATTCATAATGAAATAAAATATTAACTTTACCAATTTATGGGATAAGTGTAAAGGAAAATAATTAGTATATACAACCAAAATTATGGAACTTGGGGAAGTAAACAAGTAGCTCACAAAAGATTTAACTATATTGAAGTAGTTTGGTGAACAAATTATGATATTAATATAAAAATATTATTAAAATTTAACTTCAATTCACTTAAAAGGGGTTAGCTGGACAGAAAATTCAATTCACTTAACTTGCTTCGATTTCAGTATGATTTGGCTGGCAATGCTGTCGACGGGCCATTATACATAACCGTAAATTTAACAAGTGTTGACGAACCCATATTTTAAATTTAATATTAATTTAAAATATCAAATATTGTTATTAATATTAACTATTTTTAAATTTTTTATTTTGTAACATAAATATTAACTAGTTTTCAGAATATATTTTTATGAAGTTCAAATAAGGAATTTTATAAATTATATTAATATGAATTTTTTTTAATTATTACTATTAATTATTTTTTAAGCTTTGATTTTGTAATTAAATTAATATAAATTATGTTTGAAGTGTATTTTAGATGATGTTTTAGTACCAATGCCTAGTTATTAGTTGGTTTATGTGTACTTTAATCATCATCATTATCATCATTTGTGATATTTTATATGCTTATATGTTTATTTTATATGATAGTAGTTAAGTATAAATGCGATGTTATTTTTATTATACTTTATATTAGATCAATGTTAAGAAGAATGTATGGTTATTATTTAATTTTATGTTACGTGTACATTATAATTTTTATCAATTTACAAGTTGCAACATGTTTTTAAATTGATGATCAAATGCAAATGCCTTGTTATTAATACATTTTATGTTTGGATGTATGATTTAGATAATAATTAAAACTAATGCTTTATTATTATTGTGTAATTTTGTGATTAATAATGTACACTATAAATTTTACAATTTACACATCAAAAGATATTTTTAGATTGTTTCTATATTAAATTTTATTTTGATTTAACAATATCAAGGTATTCAAACATTTGTTATTACTTTTAGTTTTAATTCTTTTATTATTAAGTTTGATAATAATAAAAAATTGTACTATTTGGAATTCCTTTTATTAAATATTTATTAGTGTTTTTGTTGTATTTTCAAGTGTTGCACGTTTCACATTTATGCCAATATAAGATTTAATATTTTGTTTATGTTATTAATTTGATAATTTTATTTTACTTTTCAATTGTTAATATCCATAAGTTAATAGTATTTACATAAAGATGTGATTACATAAGATGTATTTAAAAATATTCTTAATTATGTTGGGAGTGTATTTGCTAACTTTAAATATTTTGTTAGAGTCATTCCAACATGTATACACAAGTCACTAGTTCAACTCAAGGATGATATGTGAAGATCTAGGAGAGGGTGTTGCTACCACTTTAAAAGGCACATGCAACAACTATGATAGTATGAGGTGAGACAAATATGACTTTTAGACATCTTTTGTGAAACATTGACAAGTGGCTAAGTAGAAGGGAACTTTAATTGGTTGGTTTTATCTTGATCATGCTAGTAGGCATCTCTTTGTGCGTGATCATGACATGGAAAAATGGATGCTTCATTTAGGAGGCTCACATCCATCAAATTGGTATCTTCTAGAAGATGAAGTGCATTCATAGATGAAATGATCAAGGAAAGGAAGATAAAGGCACATCTATTTTAAAATGATGACCGACCATGTTTCAAATTCAAGAAAGGGTTTGTGGATGATAATACATTAGTGGACCTAAGGCCAAGTTTATTTGACCTTTTTGATGTGAGAGAAAGAGAAAACAAAATTCTCAACTTCTTCTCCACCATTATTGTAGATTTGAATTTTTTGTAATGCTTCAAATTACTTCATATTATAACAAACTACTTATACAATTCCAATATTTAAAACTTATGTATAATTTTTGTGAAGCCTTTTTTACTATGACACAAGTCCATCCTCTTATGTTCATTGATGTAAGCAAGGATTCTAGTAATAATTTTGTTGGTTATTCAATCTATCTATGAGGTTCATCACATTTTTTTGATGGGAAGTTCTATTATATAGTTTGCTAATGTACACCAAATAATATTTTTTAAGCATTTCACCATTCTTTTGAATAATACTCAAAATAATTTCATTACATCTTGGGTTTTCTTCTTGAATTTCTTCATCATAGTAAATCATTTATCTATATACTTATCTTGACTCAATAGACCTAATTATCAAGGGGGTATCCTTATTTAATTTGATCACTATTTTATTGAAAATCCTAAAAATAATATGATTTGCAAATTAAAATTGTAAAAATATATTACTACTCTTTTGTTAGGATGCCCTCCCTCCATGTTGGCATGAAATAATTGGAAGTGAAAGGATTGTCACTATTATGAATATTTTAAGTTTAATGTTTCAAGGAAAAAATTGATGTTGTTATTGAGGACAACATCTATTTCTTGGAAATCAAAAGACAATCAAGAGAAACAATTGAAATAAATTTCTTTTTTTCTCATAGAGAAACTCGACTATAGAGTTGAGATTAGTTCTTTGCACCTATTGAGGAATACATCCATTTAATATGACATAAAACAAAATTATTAATATTTAATAAATAATTAATATTATTAATATTTAATAAGATGTATATTGTTAATCCATGCTATATAAAATTTACAATGACATATTATGTTATACATTTTGTTGGGATATTGAGTGAGGCCTCTTCATAGCATAAACAACTCTCAATCACTTGAGCTAACTCACTTGGCTAATGTTATACATCTGAATATGATACGATGAGAGATAATATTAAACTTATTAATCCCATAATATTAATGTTATCAATCATAATGCAATATAAATTTTATTTTCTTCCTTACTTCAAATATATTATTTTCATACTTGTAGCCTACCACACATTTTTTAAATTTATTTTCTTTCATATTTCAATCCTTATATTATAATAAAAATTATAAAAATCTTTCTTAAATAATTTAAAAATATAAATATTATAATATACTTGTATCTTACTACACATTATTTAAATTTATTTTCTTTGATATTTTAAACCTTCCATTATAATACAAATTATAAGAAGTTTTCCTAAATAATTTAAAGATGTCTATATTATAATATATTTTTATGTTACCACACATTATTTAAATTTATTTTCTTTCACATTCTAAACTTTAAATTATAATAAAAACTATAAAAAGTCTTTCTAAATAATTTAAAGATATCTATATTATAATTTAATAAAAGGATTTATAAACATTTACTAGAATATTGATTCATGTGGGTTTCCTTTGACAAAATGAAACAACTAAGAAAAAAGGTTCATATTTTTATTTTACAAATTAAAAGTAAAAAAAGATTATGAGAGTGTTGATTTTTAAAATGATAATGAAAAATTAGGAATGAAGAATATAAATACTTTGTTAAATTGAACTATCAATAATTTAGCCTCTCAAAATCATAGATTTTAATAATAATAATTATAATGAAATATATTTAAACTATTAATCATACATGTTCATAATAATGTAAGAATGCTATAAGTTAATCGAAATAGTATGATAAATGGGTGTAAGGAAATTGAGAAGAAAATTATATGATCTTTGATTTTATAAATGTGAATGAAAAAGATTAGTTTGTTTGACTCTATTACTTATACTATACAATCAACTACTAATATTATATAGAAATAAAGGGTGTAAACATTTGCTAACTATTTAGAGGTCATGTGATAACTTGGATATTGTAGATCTAATGAATAGTAAATGTAAACATGTTATTAAAATTTAAAGAATAATTAATAAAATCCATGCTAGATTGATATAGTGTGTTATAAAATTTATAATTTGATATAATGATATAATGTTGATGTGATATAGAGAAACTATTTATTTTATACTCACTTTTAGATTAATTATTCTTAAAAATACCAAAATATATATAAACAATAATATTATTATTTTATTAAAATATATTAAAAAATAATTAATTAAAATTTAAGTAAAATGATGTGATTTTAAGAATTTTAATATATTATTTAAATAATATAACTTTAAAAATGATTTCATATTGGATAAGAGGTTTTAAGCCATAAGTCTTTATTAAATAATTATTAAAAAAAAAGTTTTTTTTAAAACGAAAGTAATGATAATAATTCAACAAATTCATAATAACAAGAAATAAGAATAAAAATTTCAAAATGAAAGAATTTAAACCTTAATTTTCTAAATAGCAATGAAAAATATCCCACTAGACTAGTGGGATAAGTGTAAGTGAACAATAATTAGTGTGATATATGACATTCATCTCATGGAACAAGTGCTTAGGCCATATAACAATTGTAAGTGGAAAACAAAAATTAATGAGGTATCTCACTCCATAGAAGGGGAATATAATGAAGTAGTTTGGTGGCCATGTTAAATTTATTTAATGTGATGTAACAATATTATTAAGGTTTAATAAATGATTAATAAAATCTATATCAAACTTATTTATTCATTATGGAATATAATATTAAACTTATTAATTTTAATGTAATATATTTTTTTTCAAATATAAAATTCTAAAAAAAAATGTATTAAAAGTGTAAAGATATCTATATTATAATAATAAAAATTTATGTAAAACATTATTAACATTTTTGTTCAAACATTTCATTGAAGGAAAAGTACTAAAAAAATGGAGGGAGGAAACATTACTTAAGTAGAATTCAAGGAAATTTTGAGTTTTCCAACCAAATATATTTTACTCCATGGTTTGTAAGTGTTGGAGAAGCCTAGTCGACTATACATCATCATCACATTTTTCCATGTATTTTTTCCTTTTGGGGAAGTGGGGTCCATCAAACATTAGAGGAAATTTCAACTCAAAATGGGCCTCCTAAAATATTTTAATAAAATAATAGTTAAAATAATAAAATAATATTTATTAATTTTGGAGGAAGAAAATAAAAAAAACTACTTTTTTGTTTGTATTTTTGACATATCTCCTAGTGTTTTTACTCAAATTTCGATTAGGAGAGCTCGTTGGATGCGGAATTAAATTCTGCATCCAACGAGTACCCACTCAGCATACTTTTGATGGACCCCGCTACCCCAAAAACAAGAAATACCTGAAAAATGGAATGATGATGTCATCATTCCATTTTTTCAGGTATTTCTTGTTTTTGGGGTAGCAGGGTCCATTGAAAGTATGCCAAGTGGGTGCTCGTTGGATGCATAATTTAATTCCTCATCCAACGAGCTCTTCCGATCGAAATTTGAGTAAAAACATGGGGAGATATGTCAAAAATACAAACAAAAAAAGTAGTTTTTTTTATGATACCTATCCCCAAATTTATATTAAAAAAGTGTTTAATACCTATACGGTATTTCAAATTTAAATCAATTTCATTGGCTAACACATGATGACATGGAATTTGAATAAAAGTTAAAAGGCCCATTTTGAGTTGAAATTTCCTCTAATGAGTATGCCGAGTGGGTACTCGTTGGATGTAGCATTTAATTCTGCATCCAACGAGCTCTCTCGATCGAAATTTGAGAATCTTAGGGGCTTGGAATTGCATAAAACAACCATGCAAAACTATACATGTTCGGAGCAATTTTATTGCATGACCTTTTGACCAACAAAACTATAATATAGGGGGATTCTTTATTTTTTTATTATTAATTATTGAAGTCACAAAAGCTTGAAATGAAAATGTTATGTGCGGGTGCATAGCTTGTGATTCGAGTAGGTTTTCAACATGATGATAACGTTTGACTTTACACAAATCATAACCTTATATCCTTGTGACCCAAAGGAAATCTTATATTTTTTTAATCTCCCTCTGTTTTTACTCAAATTCTGAGTAGGAGAGCTTGTTGGATGTGGAATTTAATTCCACATCCAACGAGTACCCACTTTGAGTTTTCTAACCAAATATATTTTATTCCATGGTTTGTAAGTGTTGGAGAAGCCTAGTCAACTATACATCATCATCACATTTTTCCAGGTATTTTTTGCTTTTGGGGAAGCGGGGTCCATCAAACATTAGAGGAAATTTCAACTCAAAATGGGCTTCCTAAATTATTTTAATAAAATAATAGTTAAAATAATAAAATAATATTTATTAATTTTGGAGGAAGAAAAAAAAAACTACTTTTTTGTTTGTATTTTTGACATATCTCCTAGTGTTTTTACTCAAATTTCGATTAGGAGAGCTCGTTGGATGCGGAATTAAATTATGCATCCAACGAGTACGCACTTAGCATACTTTTTATGGACCTCGCTACCCCAAAAACAAGAAATACCTGAAAAATGGGATGATGACATCATCATCCCATTTTTCAGGTATTTCTTGTTTTTGGGGTAGCGGGGTCCATTGAAAGTATATCAAGTGGGTACTCGTTGGATGCGTAATTTAATTCCGCATCCAACGAGCTCTCCCGATCGAAATTTGAGTAAAAACATGGGGAGATATGTCAAAAATACAAACAAAAAAAGTAGTTTTTTTTATGATACCTATCCCCAAATTTATATTAAAAAAGTGTTTAAGACCTATATAGTATTTCAAATTTAAAGCAATTTCATTGGCTAACACATGATGACATGGAATTTGAATAAAAGTTAAAAGGCCCATTTTGAGCTGAAATTTCCTCTAATGAGTATGCCAAGTGGGTGCTCGTTGGATGCAGAATTTAATTCTGCATCCAACGAGCTCTCTCGATCGAAATTTGAGAATCTTAGGGGCTTGGAATTGCATAAAACAACCATGCAAAACTATACATGTTTGGAGCAATTTTATTGCATGACCTTTTGACCAACAAAACTATAATATAGGGGGATTCTTTATTTTTTTATTATTAATTATTGAAGTCACAAAAGCTTGAAATGAAAATGTTATGTGCGGGTGCATAGCTCGTGATTCGAGTAGGTTTTCAACATTATGATAACGTTTGACTTAACACAAATCATAACCTTATATCCTCGTGACCCAAAGGAAATCTTATCTTTTTTTTTCATCTCCCTCTGTTTTTACTCAAATTCTGAGTAGGAGAGCTTGTTGGATGCGGATTTTAATTCCACATCCAACGAGTACCCACATTGCATACTTTTGACAGACCCCCCTACCCCAAAACTAAGAAATACCCAGAAAAATGTGATGATGATGTCATCATCATATTTTTCAAGCATATCTTATTTTTGGGGTAGCGACTTCTCACTAACATGGTCAGAGAAGACTCAATTTACTTCATTGACATGGTCATGAGAGCTTAAAAATATACATTGATAGCAGCGAAAGATGTTTGAAATTTTCTTCATTTTGGCCAACTGGTTCTCAGCGTCTTGCAATTGTGTTGTAAGTTGTTCTAGCTGCTCATCATTAACAATATTAACCCAAAACTGTTTCATTTCCTTAGAGATCAGAGAGTTTAAAATTATGGAAATTTTGGAGAGACACGTGATTATCGATGATAGGGAATAGATGAAATAGAACAATGGTGAGTGTGCATCATGATTGCACGTTAGGGTTGAAAAGAATCCCATATTTTAAAAGGGCTAACGAGAAAAAAATAGGCATTTAATGGGAGCATTAGAAAATGGTGATCAGAGCTGCGAGTCGAGGATACAAAATAATAGTAAGTTTGAGATTTCCTCTTCCAAAATGAATAAAAGGAAAAAAATTTCTTATAAAAAAGAGTAAGTGACTTTGATTTTGCTCGATATAAATTCAACAAATTCATAATAATAAGAATAATGAATAATGTCTTTTAAAATAACATATAATTTTAATTTTTTTTAAAGATAGAAACATAAATGTATAAGGATAACTAATTAATTAAAGTATAAATGAAATTCTATATATACACTATGTCTTAGGTTAAAAAATTTGGTATATAAATTGACAAACAAGCTCAATTTTAATTTTTTTCATATAAAATTGTTATTACTCCCAAAAATAAAGAAGAACCATATTTGTTTTTCAAACTTTTGACATGATTTAAATAAAATAATTGTAAGACAACTATGAGTAGATGTACATTGAAATCAAAACATCACTCTTCAAGGGAAACAAGGTGAGCCACTTGAAAATTTTCAACCAGGCTCCAAGAAGCAAAGAAAGTAATTTACAAAATTAAACTAGGGCTTCCATATAAAGGGAAACTCGAACTTCCCATCCCAAATATGTATTAACAATAAAACTTTTAGCTGAAAAATATTGAATGTAACATATAATTATAGGATGAATACAAGACATAGCTAGACCTAAGAAATTGCTTCATTTTCATCATGAGGTTGATCACAAACCTATAAATAGGTATGGGCCACATCATATAGGGTATCGATCTTGTTGTAAAAAAATTTGATGGATTCTAGAATGGAAGCTATAATTAGGTGAATTCTTTCTTGGGTTTGTAATGTTCAATGATGAATCACTTAAGGATAATTTTCAAATCAACTAAGGATCCAAGCTAAAAATCTTGTGAGAATCCTTGGTCACTATTTTTTGCAAGCCCTCTCATTTGGTTTCCTAAATCTCAGTTGGGTGATATTGGATACTTGTTGAGAATCTTTCATCTTCTTGTTCAATATCAATCATAATGTGGCATGGAATCTCCTTGGTAAAGCACCACTTCAACATATTTTTTCTTACAACGCCCCCTCGATTGCTTCTTTATCATTGATGCAGTCGAGATGGAAATCCTTTAAAAATAGAGAATGATTGTTCAAGAGCCAAGTAAAATGAGTGGGAAGAGGGATGCGCATGCCCAAATATATATGGCAAGCCAATTATACTTAGTTGACGCATTCACATAAATCACAATGAAGAGAAAATTAAGAAGCTCATGATTGAGCTTGAATATGATATACCTCAGATCATGATTGAATGTCCATTCTATTGTCCACCATAAAATAAGTGAAAATAATCTCCCACAACAAGATGACATTGATGTCAATAAACTTGGGCTCTCATGCACCTTTCTTCTTTTCTATTGAAGAGCCTTCCTAATATGACACCTCCACCATCCTTACTAACTCTAAATCCATCCATGTGCCACTCACAAAGTGGGGGGGTTGACATCCGTACTCACCCCATCTCGGGACATTCTCAAAAGAAGTTCAGTTACTGGAGATATTATGATAAAATTCTATCATTTACACCTAGTCCAATGTCATTTTTTTGTTTAACTACAAACACTAAATTCTGACCAAATCATAGATATTAATTAGAATCATTACAATGAAATATTATTATGGACATTTGTAATTATAATAACAATAATAATTCAACAATTTCATAATGATAAGAAATAAGAATAAAGTTTTCCAAACTACAAATGGATGAACCTTAATTTTCTAAATAGAAATGAAAAATATGTCAATGAGCTCATGGGAGAAGTGTAAGTAGACAATATTTAATGTACTACCAATGGAAAATTGGAAAATATGTCTAAGCTCATAAGACAAATATAAGTGGAAAATAACTAGTTGAATTATTATGAAGATTTGTAATAATAATAATAATAATGATAATTCAACAAATTCACAAGATAAGAAATAAGAAGAAAGTTTTCTAAACTAAGAAAACACAAACCTTATTTTTCTAAATAGAAATAAAAAAATACTTTAATAAGATATGAATGGAAAATATGCCTCTAAACTTATAGGACAAGTGTAAGTGGATAATAACGAATAACTTATTTGCTACTCTACTCATTAATGTAAGTGAACACTAATTAATGTGTTATATGGTACTCACCTAATAGAATAAACTTATTTAAACAATAATTGGTATACCACTAATATTATGGAATAAGTGGAATTAAAGAATAATAAATGAAGTAGCTCTTTAAAAACTCTCAATTAGTACACAAATTACCATAAATCTATTTAATGTCATTTAAAAATATTATTAAAATTTAATAATTAATTAATAAAATAATCTCATAATATATAAAATATATAATCTCATAGGGTTAAATGGTACACATGTCCAGTCCTTAGAGGGTTTAGCTGGACAAGAAATTAAGATAACCTAACTTGATCGCTTCGATTTCACTATAGTTTGGATGACAGGGTTGTCGACGGGCCACTATACGGAGGAACTGGCGGGGATGAGGCAAAGAAGGTAAGGGCATTGCATCTGAGCGTTTCTTGAGGTTATTGTTAATGTATTGAAAACTTACAAGTGATAGTATTGAGATATTTCTTAGAAACTGAAGGGTGGTTTTCCTCTTATCTCTGTGCATGTAGGTTCCTTTTTATCGTCATCAATCACTCCGTAAAATGGCTGGATGTTACGTTAGTAATTAAGTCTGACGTTTGTTACCGGTACAACGACAAGGCAGGTCGCGGGTCTAGCGTGTGTAGCTAAATTTGAGACAGATGGCGTCGTCGAGATTGTGGACGTTCTTGGGATTTGTACTGAAAATTCAATAAAGTCGATTGGTATCTGTAAGAAGAAATAAAGACTCACATGATTCATGACTTCATGTCATTTAAAATTTGCGGACTTCGAATACCCAAGACTTTATGCTAATTAAAAATAACCGCACACATAAAAGTATTTTATTTTAATTAATATTAACTATATTGAAATGTAGCCCACAGCAATCAAATTAGTACCTTCGAGAAGATGAAGTGCCGTAATAGATGAGCATTTCAAGACAGGGAAGATGAAGACACATCTATTTTAAAATGATGATGTGGATGTTTCAAACTCAAGCAAAGGGCCGGTGGATGATGATACATGTGTGCACCTATGACAAGTTTATTTGACCTTTTTAAGGTTTTGGAGTAGGGTTAATGAGAAAACAAAGTTTTCAATTTCTTCTCCCTTATTTTATTATTAATGTAGATTTGAATGTTGTAATGTTTTGAATTACTTCATAGGATTACAAACTACTTGTTTAAGGTTAATATATAAAACTTGTGTATTTTTTTATTTTATTTTTTAAGTGAAGGATTTTGGTCTATGATATAAGTCAATCTTCTTATGCAATAAAGGATTCATTTTCTTATCCAATAAAGGATTCTAAAAAGAATTTTGTTGGTTGTTCATTCTATTTATTAGGGTATTTTGGTCTGTGGCACAAGTCTATCTTTTTATGCAATAAACGATTCTAATAATAATTTTGTTTGTTGTTCACTTTATTTATGAGGTTTATTGCACTATTTTGATTGGATGTTCTATTACATATTTGTAATATCCTAAATTTTGATTTAATAGTTATGGGCATAAGCCCCATTGATTATGATGTTACTTTGATGGTTTATTGTGATATATTGGGTCTAGGACCCCACTTCTTATAAACATCATGATTTGTTTGATATATTTGGGGTAAGCCACTTACATATGTTTTATGTGTTGGGCGTGGACCCTGAAGCACATGATTGATGAGATGTTTTTTTGTTGAGCAAGGAGCTCTCGAGCACATGAGTATTTGAATGCTTTTGTTGAGCGAGAAGTTATGAAGCACATAACTGTTTAAATTGTGTTGAGCGAGAAGCTGAGGATCACATGAGTGTTTTGTTGTGTTGAGCAAGGAGCTCTCAAAAACATGAATTATGTTAAGCATTTTGTTGAGGAAGAAGCTCTGAAGCACATGAAAAGATAATTGGAAGTGTTGGGCATAATCCCTGTAGCCTTCCAAGTTGATGTTGAGCATAATATTTGGAACATCAAATCCTTGGCCATTGTATCCCTAGGTGTATCCAACAAGTACATCCTAGCATCAGTGTTGAGCGAGGAACTCTCGAATTGCATTAAGTTTGTAACTCCCTATTTTTAGCATTGAGTATGGGCTCTCGATAACTGCTAGGAGTTACTAAAAAGAATTATTAATGTGAGTGAAAACGACTCGAGAAAAATATTGATCTCATCTAACTTATTTATAAGTGATTAAATGAAATTTCAAATTTGTGTATCTCATCAAGTACTGAAAAACTACCATGTTATACGAGGGAATCCAACATGCAAGGATGTTTAGAGTTGCCTAGCTTAGTAGACCTAACCACCTACATGATGATCTTAATGAAGAAAGTGTCACAAGTTTAGGGATCATAATATAAGATACCCAAAGAAAAATGTTGACAAATAATATATTATTATATATTTTATTAATGGTATGTATAAAGACTAAGCATAGTAATAAAATTAATAATGTAAGAAAGAACGAAAAGCTCCATCTATTATCATTATTACTAAAAGGAAATTAAATATTATAATACCTACAAAAGTCCAATAAGGAACTAGTTAAAAGTTCCTAAGTTAAAATATTAAAAGTAACTAAATTAAATAAAAATGGTTAAATCAAGAATTTAAATGATTCTTGACTTACCTTACCCTTTGACTAAAAAGTCTGTCTATAAAGTCCCAAGACAAGGAGAGGTGTAATGTCCCGAATTTTGGACCTACCATTTATAGGCATAGGCCTATTGATCATGATTATTATATTGATGTTTTATTTTATATTGGGTCAAAGACCCCACTGCATATAAACATGATGATTTGTTTTGTATATTGGACGTAAGCCAATTGTTAATGATATATATGTATATGAAATGTTTTGTGTTGGACGTGGACCCTGAAGCACGTGATTGATGAAATGTTTGTGTTAGGCATGGATGCATGGACCCTGAAGCACATGATTGATGAAATTTTTGTGTTGGGCATGGACCCTAAAGCACATGATCGATGAGATGTTTTGTGTTGAGCGAGAGGCTCTATAGCACATGAGTACTTACATTTGTGTTGAACATAAAGCTCTGTAACACATGAAAATATAATTGGAAATGTTGGGCATAAGCTCTGAAGCATTCCATTTTGATGTTGAGCATAAGCTCTGGAGCATCGGATCTTTGGCAATTGTATCCCTAGGTGTATCATACAAGTACATCCTAGAATTTAGTGTTGAGCGAGAGCTCTGGAATTGCACTATGTTTGTAACTCCCTGCTACAGGCGTTGAGTATGGGCTATGGTAAGTGCTAAGGGTTACTAAAAAGAATTTAATAACTTCCGAGTGAAAATGACTCGAGAAAAATATTGAGCATCATCATACTTATTTATAAGTGATTAAATGAAATTTTGAATTTCTGTATTCTCATCAAAGTATTGAAGAACTACCATGTTATACGAGGGAAATCCAACATGCAAGGATGTCGAGAGTTTCCTAGCCTAGTAGACCTAATCCATCTATCTACTTGACCTTCGTAAGGAAGTGTCGTCAAGTCTAGGGATCATGATACATGATGCCCAAAGACAAATGTTAACAAATATTTTAATACTATGTATTTTATACATAGAGAATTAATTATGATTAATTATATAATTAAATAAAGAAAGAAGAGAAGTTCCACCAATTATTATTTATTATTTAATAAATAGTGAAATAACTATGAAAGACAAACTAGGAACTAGTTAAAAGTTTCTACGTTAAGAATTAAAAATTACCCTAGTAAATTAAAAAGGGTTAAATCAAGAAATCAAGGATTTCTTGATTTAACTGCCCCTTTGACTGAAAAGTCTTCCGATAAAGACTCAAGCCAAGCAAATCTAATTTTTCTCTTGGAGAATTATTATTCTGCCTGTTTTTGCTCTCAATTGTTTTCTTGGAGAAATTTCTCCTGCAAAGAAAAAGAGGACCAATTCAGAATCTGAATACGAGATAGGAAACCCTACCTTATGAGCTCTAAGCTACTTGCATGCTGGATTCCAGCTCAAGGGGATCCGGATTAGAACCAGGAACGGTTCCAGATCATGGTTGGGAGGAGCATGGTAGTTCCCAAGTGATTTGGCATCAAAATTAGAGGTCAGATCTGTCTTAAATTAATAATGTTGGTTATTTGAAAAGTGTGTAGGTTCAGCCATTAAAGGAGCTCCACGAAGATAATTTATAGGTATGAATTCTTAGTATGTCAAAGTTCATTTCTAGTGTAAATGCAATATGCTTTATGTAAAAAATTAATGTGCTTCCTAGTTTTTTCTACGGTCTTTATTTCCCTTCGATTATTCATATGATTGGAAAGATTATCATAGGCTGTATATAGCTAAGTTCCCATCTTTTCAATTTGTGTTATGCATTTATTTCATATTCAGAAATTAATACTGTAGACTAGGTAAATCTAGATCTGCTACTTTTAAATGTACACTTATTACTTATATGTAATGTTCCTCCTATATGACCTAAGCGTTTTGCGGTTTTAAATATTAATGTATGAGGGCTTCTGGGTGAGGAGCTCAAGTGCCAAGGCCCCACCAGAAGAAACCTGAAAGTTAGGTGAAAATTTAATAACACAAAGGGGCCAACGAACACATGTGCAACAAGAACTAGGGATAAGGGATTGGAAAAAGGGTTTGACAAAAGACATTATGATATAAATCATATCATAAGGACAAAGAAAAATTAAAAGACAAGTATTATTAATTAAAGATCTATTTATAAGGGAAAATGATAGATATAAGGCCTATGATATAAAGAATATCATAAGGACGAAGGAAAATGACAAATTACGTCTTCATAAAAGACAAAGTATTTTTAATTGAAATATATATCTATAATAAAAACATATGATGTAATTAAACAAACGAGGAGTATTATGATATAAATTATATCATGAGGACAAAGGAAAATATAGTATTAAATCCCTTTTATGAATGAAGACATGGATTTTTATTTTAGGTTTAGGTCAATATTTAAGCCTTACATATTTATATCCTTCAGCTAAAGACCCTAACTCCAATTAAATCCTCCAAAATTTTCGGGCTTTAACCTTGGCATAATTAGAGGGGAGGTTTAGCTTGAATGAGGGAAATAAAATCTTCCCTGAACCTCGACAGTCATGACCATTTAGGGGCTGAAATAGTCCCTTAAATTCGTTCCTTAATCTCGCCATGAATCAAGGGGAGGTTCAGAAAGCGAATAATGGCTAATAAACTTGATAGTTGTAGCTGTTGAACGGCCATTTGAACCTGGGCCTTATTTAATGATTGAATGGATGGGAAAAAGGGGAGCGATGGCTGGAACGCCTATTGGGAAAATCGTTCTGACGAGGTTTTCCCTAGGGAGGAAAATATCTATGTGCTCTCTATGAGCAACAGGGTTACAAAAAGGATCATTTCCTATCTGTGTCTTGGGAAATCAGGAGAACCATCTTGCCTTTTTTTTGCTGTCTATATTTTGAACAGAGCTTGGTGCGCGTGTCCTTTGGGGTTTCACTCTGATGTTTATTAAAACAAAGAGCCAATCCACAATTTCAATCTGTCGCAATGCTTTGATTATTTCGGTATTAGTGGAGGAGTCATTTTGTAGAGAATTAAAGAATCAACCTACGGTCTGAGTAATATCAATGTGCAGATACATAGAGAGTCTGATCCAAGTATTTTTGAGAGCCTTTTTCTGGGTAGCAGTTGATGTGTATCCGAATTAAAAAGAATGAATCCACATTTTTGGAAAAATAGGGTTGATCTTAATTTATTTTATGCACACGAAATTATTTATAACCTCCCCTGCCCGTGTATATATTGATATGAATCCATTGAATACGATGGGTGTGATTAATACCTGGAATGTATTTTATTTTTTTCCTTCATATATGTCCATGTTTGATCAATGGTGGACATGTTTTGTAGTTAGCATTGTTTGTGATTTTAGAGCCTTGCAAGGTTTTTTCCTTGTCTGCATACATCACCGATCTGAAAAGATCCACCTTTTAAACATTATCAGCATTGTGGTCACATTGGCGTTAGATCTACATTTGGTTACCACCATTCATGCTCCCGTTGGGATTAGATGTTTAATTGGTTACCAGCATTTGTGGTCACTTAGGAATAGATCAACATTTGAGGGTTACGGCCTATTAACTCAGAATGGAAATAGATCTATTTGTATTGTTAACATAGTTTATGCTCACTATAAAAAAATATCCACCTCTTCTTGATTTCAAGCATTTCATTAGATCCAACCTTGCAAATTTGTTTATATATATATATATATATATATATATA
>LPNX010262525.1:68647-86799 GCA_001517045.1 Pseudotsuga menziesii
AAGTTAGCAAAGAAGTATGGTATAAGATTTTGGAAAAGATCAAACACCAATTTATTTTCACGGTGGGCTATAACAAATTAACTCTGGGGGCATTATGGAAACGCCTGAACTTGCCTGGAAATTTGAGGAGGCATTACGGCTGATTTCAAGCTAACATCCATTGATCATGAATGCCCCATTTTGGAGGCATTAATTACTGGCCTTGACCGAACACCCATTGTGGGAGCATACCATGAATTGGTAAGCTTAAAACATGGTAACGCCATGGTTTTGAGCAGGCTCTCTTCGATTGAAGAGAGATCTTTGTGTGTTAAGAAGATATCTCTGCATTTATGTTTTGGAGAAGGAGATATTAATGTTTATTTTTTTAGATCTCAGGTATGAGAGCAGGTATCTGTGTTTTGAAGGAGAGAGGATCTCCACACTTTGGAACAGGATGATCTCTACGCGATTTGAAGAGAAAGGCCTATCCGTTTTTTTTAAGAGACTGATCGCTATGTTTTATAAGAATGGTCTCAGCATTTAGAGGAAAACGCTAGAGGATCTGCATATTTTGGGCTTTTTCCCAATAGGGATGTCTGCCAGCAGATGCGTGCGATCTGTGCAAGATGTGGATCAACATTCTGAGCTAGCTTGTTTTAAAAGGTATTGATCGAAATTTTTGTGGTGTCAACATGGTACATTTTGGATTATTTCATTTCAGAAACTTAGATGCATGTGAATTTGGTTCAACAGAAGGACCTATTGCATGCAACCCTTTGCCTAGGTTTATAACTCTGAATTTATTAAATACAGAGGGATTCAAGAGTACTTAGATCGTATCTTGTTGGATATTGAAGTATTTATGTAGTTTAATAACCCTTTGTCTTGATATATAGATCTGAATCTAAGAATATGAGCAGTATAGAACATGACCTCCTTTTTGTTGCATTAATTATGAAGGCTCAAACCCTTACTTGTGATTTATTCTGAGATGCTCCACTCGGCTACGATGTGTCTCTACCATCATAACCGAGCCTACACTATCGATGGTTACGCCTTACCTGCAGATATGTGATATCTAATTGCCTGATATGTGTCTTGATTGAATCGTATGCCCCATTTTTTACTGCATTATACCTGTATCTCTAGAAATTGGATTTTGTGTTGAGTATGACCGTGTTTTGTATCTTTGAGATCTAGGAGTTACAGCTCGAGTTTTCAAAAGAAAACCATGGTGTTCTTTTCCTGTCGATTTCCTTACAATTTCTATCTGTTTGTTCATGCGACCTAACCCGCTGCTTAGAGGAGAACATATATCTTCCAAGCCTGTCGATTGGTATTTTTCTGTACCGAACTTTGAACTGGTTTCCTACTGGGTATCGAAAAAGCTGTATTAGGATTGATCAACAGGAAAATGCGTTGGAGATGTGTCCTCATGGTTTCATAGATATAACCGGTAGAATAAAGGGAAATTCCCTTCACCTCGAGCAATGAGAACTGTTTTGTGGTTTTGGGTATAAAAGTCTCTATCTTTTTAAATACTAGTCATGAAACCTACAAATGTCTTGGCTATAATAACCTATAATTGTAAATTCATATCCGTAGAACCATGCTTTTGGCAGTCGCTGAATGGTATACATTTCAGTGTCAGTATGCCGGATTTCATTTCTACAATCAGAGCCCAGAATGTTATACTTGGAAGATCATGATTGCATGTTCTAACCTTGGAATTTCCTATTGAACCAGATCCATGAGATCCAACATGTATGTCTGCGAATGTATGGGGTTTTTTACTGCATATAGAACGAGAATTTATTTTCGGTATAAACCACTTTGTCTTGCATTTTGCCTTGAGGTTGTGTAGAGCTGTATTCCAGGTACCCTGTTGGAAAATCACAGAAGAGACTGCGTTGGAATATATCTCTGCATTGGAACTGTTTAGGTTAGAAACAATATATAATTATAGTATCAAAATCTGCCTGCGTTGTCCCAATGACCTAGCGGTTTTAACAATGGAAGCTATATACTATTATTTCCTGATGCAAGTTGATAAGGCTTCAGCCTTTATTTTGATGATATGTTTTCAAGACAATAACTTTCATACGTTTTAGGCCATAGCGGCCTGTGGCGTGGAAGATTTATCATGCTGGTAAATCGATTGGTGCTACTGAATCAAAGTATTTTTCCGGTTTCGCCTTTGATTTCTATTATAACCACGGCTGGTATTATCTAGACCAAAAACCTGTGGCATCTACAAGATGTAGGTCGTACTTTGGATAAGATTTTCTTATTTGATCTCTATTTGGTTCTAGTTTGTCTTTCGATTCTGATTTATGAATACATATGCACAGCTGATTGTTCATTCGCTGCAGATCAGAAAGCTATCCCCTTATTTCTGTGATCGAGCGGCAAAATCTTTAGTTGATTTTAATTCTGGTTTATAAATATATGTACACATTTTCCTCCTGATTGCTTATTCATTGCAGATCGAAAAGCTATTCCCTTAATTCTGTGATTGGAGTGCGAAAGCATTCACTGATTTTAATACTGCAAGTTAAAATGGTTTAGGAATATGTGTTTGTAATTGCCATTACTTGCCTTTTGGATGTTAGATTTTCTCAGGGAAGCATACGCATGCCTCGGACTAGTTTTGCGTTCAACAAAGAATGTACCAGCATCTATCTCAAGAAATACCTGTGCTCTTGTATAATTTTGGTATCTTAAAGAATATGCCAGGAGGAACTGGCAACAAAGGAAAAGTAATTGGAAGGCAAAATTCTCAGTGGAGAATTTGGGCAAAGGATGTGCCTTGAATTTGTAAAAACTACACGAATGAATTAATATAACACAAGCTTTGGTGGACGTAGCCTCGGGGATGAGGTGAACCACGTACTCCGGTGTCCCTTTCATGTTTGCATTGTGTCTCTATGTGTTGTGTCTTCATGTTTATTTTCTTATAATTATTTCTGTACATATGCTCATAGACTGTAATACTGTAAAATGATAGTCAAAGGATTCTGGTTGTGATCATAATGTTCTGTTATATGCATAATAAGTCAGTTTCCGGACATTATGATGATGCAATGCTGGTGAGAGAAAATAATGCTCGAGTTACATTAAAGAAAATTGTCGAGTAATTGTTTTGCTCTGCACATGGTTTTTGACATAATGGATATGAAATTCCTTGTAAAGGTTGCTACTAACAGGTTGAGTCCCCTTGTATTAATAAAGACAAAAAAAACTCTACCACTTTTTTGCACATATTGGCATAGAGGGCCGAGAGGGACATTACAGTGCCAATGGGCTATGGTGCCATTGCTTGCACTGGTGCATCCCATGGATTTTAAAAGCCCAAAACAAAAACTAATGAGTTACATAACCAAAATAAATAATACACAGATCTGAATGGCCTAAGCATTAAGACATGGCATAATGCCTCCATTAAAATAAACCAAGTCTGTATTCAAGCCCAAAGGCGAAATCGAATTCGCTACAGTATTAAACCCCAACCAAACAACCATGCGAAACAAAGCCCTACCACAGGATTGAAGGAGGACAAGCACAAGCTTGATGAGAAGGATTATCATGGCCACGAATCCAACATTGTGAGCCCACTCTATTGTAGCCATGCTTCCCTCAATCCCCTTCAACGCCTGCAAGCCAACAACCAAAAAGGGATGAGAAGTATGCCATCCCTTCCAAATTGAAAACCAAACTAATGTACAGAATTACAAGTTCGAGCGGGCTTACCTTCACAAGCCATGGGTTGCCTCCATGGCCATACCTCTGTGCAGAGCCAAACAATGAAACCCCAAATTTCAAATTATTTACACATCCATCATGAGCCAAGCCTAATGGGAAGGATGTCATGTTTTCCCACAAGCATTAAATGCACCAGGTTGGAATCCTTTATTGTTTCCATAAACCCACTCCCATAGTTACGACTTGCTTCAACGTAATGTCTCATGCCACCCTCCATACCATTGCTTAAACCCTGTATCGTATGGTTCATACCATATAAACATCAATGTTACCATAATACAAGGCTTGCACTATGACAATATTCAAGTAATACTTAGTCATTGTTGTGCTAGTCAAAGGTTTAATACCCTTGTTTAGGGTTATAGATAAGGTTTAGTACATAAGTTAGAGCTTAGGGTTTAACACCTTCATGTTAAATTGTTTAGGCTTGAGCACCATGGCATACAAAGTATGCCATGTAAATCTCTCAATTTATCAAATTCAAGAATCCTCTCAAACCATTAAATAACCTGCCAATAAAAGAACATAGGAAATGTTAAAAGAGCATATCATAAAAATATACATATCATGCAAAGATATTAATGACATCTAATAACAACAAAAGTAAAAACCATAATGAAGAATAATTAATATACAGGAAATTTAGTCATAATGGTTAAATTGACGATAACAACACTTACCAAGTTCGATAATCAATTTGATAGGTAACATAATAACTAGCAGCAGGTTATCGATGACCAAAGCTGTCAACACACTATAGATCCAATCCCATCGCAAGTAATGAAGTGCATAAGTAAAAGAGAGAGGTGCCTTAGTTCGATTGAACTAAGTAAGCCTGTGTACCCAAGTAATACCTTACCTCTCAGATCGTCATGGGAGAAATAGTCCTGCCACTCCACCAATTTATTCCCATCAACAAATTTAAGTTAGTTATACTTAATAAATAGAGTACACATGTGCAGAAGTAAATCAATGAACTATACAATTCACTAACTCATTGACAATAATATCTAAGATGTACAAATAGTTTAAATAACAGAATTAAGACATAATAAGTAAACGAACTAATAATCATTGAATGGATAAGAGATTAACAAGACAGTATGAGCAGTTTCTGAAGAGATCGAAAGTTAAGTAGTACATGTAATTCCATAGAAGTAATGATGATCCTCTTTGAGTAGTTTTCTACTAGCCTATAATTTTCTTTTTCAATTTTTGGGACATTACAAGTGCTATCAGAGCCCAAATTCAATACTGAGATACTTATGGGTGCACCAAGAATTCACGCAAAGAAAATAAAGTATGATAAGTAAATTTTGTTACTAACAAAAAAAATTTCTCCTATTAAAATTTTTTGTGTTACAGGAAAATTTTTACAGCACCCTTCAGTTTATGAACACTGAGAGAGAGAAAGTCGGAAAGAAGAAACGACCACCCCCACTCTAGAAGTGAACTTGGTGGTCCAACTAAACACTGACGTGCTGAAAACTTTGCATAGTCTTGAAGCTGAACTGAAGAGTTTTAGAGAAGATAATCTAAATGAAAGAAAGGAACAGCAAGCTACAAATGAATCATTATTGCGTAACATGACAGGAGAGATCCTGTAACATATACCTACCATGTCCACCAACATATCCAAAAGAGAACAGTACCATGAGCGGGCCAGCAACCCAAGAGAAGTAGAAAAAGAAGGTACAGCTAAAGCAACTAAAGGAGATCATCACAGTCTTGCTAGTGATGACTCACTCTCTCCTTGGAGAAAGAGGCAAATAAGTGATGACAGTCTTCAGGGGTTGTTTCGAAAATAAGAGCCTCGACTTATGAAGGTGAAATAAATACGAGAGAAAAGGCTAAAGAATGGTTGTTGGGAATGAGTAAGTATTTCCAGTTTCATAGCTATTCAAGTGTGATGCAGGATAGGCTTTCCATCTACAACCTGAATGGTAAGGCAACAAGATGGTGGCGAGATTTAAAGCACACCAAGAAAGATGAGCTGTGAGAAATCAGCTGGGAAAACTTCCAAAATATTTTACAAGAAAAATACAGGTCAAAAAGGTTCTTTGACCCCAAGGTAAAAGAGTTCCATGAACTGCGCATGGGGTCCATGACTATGGACGCATTTATAAACAGATTTCTAGATTTGTTGCATTTTTTACTGTATATCAAAGAAGAGAAGGTGAATATCCAATAGTTCCTAGGATGTCTTCCTCCTAGTTTTCAGGATAGGATTGAATTCAACATGCCAACGATGCTGGATACTACACTACACAAGGCTAGACTTTGTTATGAGCATGGGAAGTTACGACAAGAAAACCAGAACCGAAACAGAGAAAAGTATAGAAACTTTTCAGATAACCGCAAGCCTAGGTCAAACCCACAGCCTTATAGAAAGAAAAATAACAGCTTTCAAGCGAACAAAAACTTTAATAAACTAGGTACGAAACCCTATGTACTAGTTCCTAATGGTAATAAGCAGGTGGCAAGTGGAGCCAATGCTACCCATTTGGCGATCAAGTGCTAGAAATGCAATGAGCATTATCCTCAAGATTATAAGAACAAGAACAATGGATTCTTGCATAACCTGCAAGAAGAACCTACCATTGAGGATGTAGCGGGAACCCCACGAATCTACATAACATTAGATGGTCGATAGGTGGACCATCAAGCCACCATGGTCGAGATCGAAGGTAAGATATTGAACACCTATGTTTCAATAATTATTGATCTTGGTGCTTGCCAAAGCTATGTTGCACCTAATATTGGTGATTTATGCAAGTTAGGCAAAGTAAAGCATGATAAACCTTGGCCGGTATAGTTAGCCACTTGTATGAAACAGAAGGTTTCAGAAATTGTTAAAGAATGTGAAGTAAACTTGAATGGTTTCCTTACTAAGTTAAGCCTAAACATCCTACCTTTAAGATCCTACGATATTCTTATCGGCATGGACTGGTTGGAACAACACCATCTCATGCTCGATTGTCAAGGGAACCAAGTGATGGCCAAGGGAACCAAGCGAAGGTTCAAGGCATCCCCAAGAAAGTTTCGGTAAGAGAAATCTCTTCCTTACAAGAGAAGAAGTCTGTTAGAAAGGGATGCAAGTTATTTGCAGTAAACATATGAGATGTAGATATTGATAGAGAATAATTCATAGAAGACTCCCCCATTATTGAAAAATTCAAGGACGTCTTTACCGAGGAAATCCCTAGATTACCTTCGAAACGAGACCCAGAATATTCCATTGAACTGACCCTAGGATCAGTTCTGGCCTCCAAAGACCCTTACCACATGAGTGCACCAGAATTGGTGGAACTCAAACTGTAGTTATATGAATAAATAGAGAAAGGGTATATCTGACCCAATGTGTCCCCTTGGGGAGCACCGATTTTGTTCGTAAAGAAGAAGAACGATACGATGCAGATCTGCATTGATTACCGTCAGTTGAACAAAATGACTATAAAGAACTGTTACCCACTCCCTAGGATCGATGATTTGTTCGACCAAGTGGGAGGAGCCAAAATATTTTCAAAGATTGACTTGTGATTTGGTTACCATCAGGTACGGATCTGAGATGAAGATATTCCCAAGACCGCTTTTCGTATGAGGTACGAACACAGTACAAGTTTGTAGTAATGTCATTTGGGTTGACCAATGCACCCGTAAACTTTATGTGTATGATGAACAACATATTCAGTTTGTGCTTAGTCTTTATTGATGACATTCTGGTTTATTCCAAGAATAAAGAGGAACACAAAGAACACCTTATCATAGTACTTCGAGTGTTGAGAGAACACCGGCTCTACGATAAGTTTAGTAAATGTGATTTCTACAAACCAAAAATACAATACCTAGGTCACATCATATTCGAGGGAGAAATAGATGTGTACCCGAAAAAGATTCGAGCCATAAAGGATTGGCCTACCCCAAATAGTGTCACTAACATTAGGTCCTATTTTGTTTTAGATTGGTATTATCGGAATTTCATTGAGAACTTCTTGAGAATCGCTTTCCCCATGAAGGATTTGCATAAGAAATCAAACAAGTTCTTATGGACTAACAAGTGTGAAGAAAGTTTTCAAAATATTAAACAACTTTTGATGACCGCACCAGTATTGCGGATTGCGGATCCCGATGGGGATTTCATTGTATGCATAGAGAGCAAGGAAGGACTTGGAGGAGTCTTCTTGCACAATGACCATGCGATCTATTATGAATCATGAAAATTAAAAGAGCATGAACAGAATTATCCCATGCACGATCTTGAGCTAGTAGCCATTATCCACGGTCTGAAGATGTGGAGGCACTACCTCATGGGAAGAAAGTTGCTTCTAAAGACTGGCAATATGAATCTAAAGTATTTATTCAATCAACCTGATCTAAATGAGAGGAAAGCCAGATGGTTGGATTTCCTGAGCGAGTATCACTTTAAACTAAATCATATTAAGGGCATAGAGAACAAAGTTGATGATGCTTTGACTCAATGAACTCATATGATATATGAGGTGACACTGAGTCAAGCTGATGCATATTTACATGATAATATTAGAACGACAACCAAGGTTGATCCATTCTATGTGAAAATCCTCAAGGTCCAAGAGGACCGGTTGTTTCAACAACAAAAGGAATACAAGGTGGATGACTCCAGACTACTATGGTCCAAGGATAGATTGTATGTTCCAGATAGAGGGGACATTTGGTTTAGCATCCTCACAGAATTTCATAGGGAACCCTACTCGGGTGACCCGAGATATCAAAAGATGATATCTACTGTCAAGAGACACTTTTCTGGCCTAAGTCAAAGGCCGACATTGCAATGTTTATTGCAAAATGTCAAGAATCCCAGCTAGTTAAATCTTAGCACCGACATCCTTCAGGATTGCTATAGCCATTTCCCATTCCAGAATGAAGATGGGAGGTTATTAGTAGGGATTTTATTGCTGGCTTATCAAAAAGAAAGAAGAAAAATGATTCCATCTTCGTAGTCATTGACAGGCTGTCAAAGGCGGCACACTTCATCCCCATGAAGTTGACCTACAAGGCCGTGAACATTGCCAATATCTTCCTGAAAGAGATATTTAGATTACATGGGATACCCAAAGTGATTATCTTAGATCGAGATGTTTAGTTTACAGGAAACTTTTGGAGATCTTTATTCTCTGGATTAGAGACGCAGCTAAACTTTAGCACTGCTTATCACTCATAGATGGACGGGTAGGATGAAAGAGTAAGCCAAATTGTGGAAGACATGCTTCGAATGTATGTCATGAACAACCCCACCAAGTGGGAGGATTATCTGCACCTTGCAAAGTTTGCATACAACAACGGGTATCAAGCTTCTTCTAAGATGAGTCCTTTCGAGGTACTATATGGATGGAAGTGTAGGACCCTAGTTACTTGGGACAGTCCGGTGGATCGGCTCATGTTTGTTAGGATATTTAGACACTTAGGAGTTAGTTAAGATCAACTTGTGTAATATATCCGTTAGGTAAAAGTGTGTTTCTTTAGTATGCATTTGTAAATATTCTAATCTGATTTCATGATATGTTCTAGACATAAATTGATCCTATGATTCAACTTCTCTTAGATCATACCTACCATTGATATGTGGCTTAACACCTGATTGGTCTATGATCTCTATTTAAAGAGCATAGAGGGTCCTTGGCTAGTTGATCAATTATGAGAAGCTCATGTAACTTTATTTCTTTTGCATAATAAATTGCTCCAAGTAGCTATTTGGCTGGGGCCGTGGACTGTTTCCCTCTCAAGGGTTTTAACCACATGACAAACATTGGTGTGTTGATCTGTGATCTATTTGTGTGAAGCAGTATATGAAATTGTTTGGTCTTTTGGGAGTACCCTGTGTACTTGAACATGGTATCGAAGCTTTTATGAAGAGCTGCTTTTGGTTTTGATTAATATCTGGAACCGCTGTTGCCAAAACTTTGAAAGGGTTTCTGGCTCTAGATTTTATGTGCATTTGTGGCCTGTGGAAGTTGTTCCATTGTGTTCGGAGTGTAGTTTTCATTAGGAAATATTTTTTGTTTCACCGAAAACCATTTGCTCCAGAAACGCCCATTTTGACAAATCTGAAGGTATAATGTTACAATGACAGATTTGTTTTTTTTTAAATCTCTCATATTTTATTAGTTTATTATTAGATATTGACTGTTGTTTTCCTTGACTACGTATGCTCTTTTCCATGCACCTTACGCAGTCGCAGTGAATCAGAAACAGTAAGGAAAAGTTTTTTCCTTGTCTTCTCGGCTAGGTATGCTCTTTGTTGTGCACCTTATGCGATCACAACAAATCAGAAATAGCAAGAAAACTTGAAAATGTAGACTTTCCGGGTAAGTTGACCAAGATCTAACTCCATTGTGTGGAAAAAGTTTTTTTGTTTTTGTTTTTCATTTTTTTTTGTGATTTGCAGAAAAAGAAAGCAAGCACAAAAAACGAGAGAGAAGAGTAAAAAAAACAAAAATCCCCCTTCCTCTTTGCATACTTTTACATACCTTTTAAACTTAGCTCACTTGGTCCAAAGTTGCTTTACACCTTGATAATTCTTGAGTTCAAGTCTTATCAAGCTACTTTTTAGTGCATGCAATTTCTATTTTCAAGTTACTTTATTGTAAAAGTACATCTCACATAAATAAAATAAAATAAGAGTGAGTCACTTAAGTCTTTTAATTTATTGCCGCACTATTTAAAAGGCACATTACTGTAAAAGTGAACATCACTTATTCTACAAAAGTGATTCACTTCAAAGCAACTTCATTGTAAAAGTGATTGTCAAAGGTTGATTTTGGGAAGAGAGGGCTTCTTTTTTTAGTTGGTCAAGTTAATATCTGCCACGTCACTATTGGGGACATCTTCAGCATTTTCTTTGATCAAGCATAACTTCATCATCCAGAATTTGTTTTAAGTGCTTCTTTTTTTAAAACCGCATATGTTTTCAAGCTCTTTGCATCTAGATAGTTAGTTTATGCCATTATTTTATAGTATGGATGACACTTGTGATATTATACTTACGAGTTCTAACTATTTCTCATGGAAATCTCGTATGGAAGATGTTCTACGAAGTAGGGGACTTTTCAGGATAACCTTAGGGAAAGAAACAAAACCCACTGATGATGATAATAAAATTAAATGAGAAAATAGATGTGATGAAGCTCGTGGATTGATTGGGATGGAAATCTCTATTGATTTGCAATTCCACATATCTGACATTGATGAACCTGATAAAGCTTGGGAAAAGTTGGAATCTATGTTTGGTAAACACAATAAAATTCGGGGTCATCAACTAGAGAATGAGTTGATTTCCTTGAATCCAAATGATTTTTCATGCATTCAAGACTATTTATCTAAGTATAAAAATCTTAGACTCTTATGTGAAAAATGCAAGATTAAGAAAGAAGACAAACAATGTATTTATCATATTCTTTCCCAACTTGGACCTGCATATTCTGTTTTTGTATCTACATTCTATTCCATGAAAGAATCATTGACTACAACTAGTTATCAAAAGCCTAGACTTGAATCCTTTTGTGATTCCTTAATTAGAGAGCAAGATAAGCTCATTCATCTTGGAATAATTAATAATACAGATCCATCTGGAAAATCCTTATTGTCCCAATAGAAAGAAAAGTCCAAGCCTCCCAAGAAATAGAATTTTCACAATAATAAGCAAAAAAACAAGGGTCCCAAACCCTCTCAATCATCTCCTTCTTTAAAAAATGACAAAGGATCCAAGCAAAAAGGAAAGAAGACTGAGCATCATTGCAATTTTTGTGGGAAAGATAATCATGATGAATCTAAGTGTTTTAAGAAGATGACAACCTTGGAAGCAGTAATGAAGAAGCACCACATTAGCCTAGATTCATCTTCAAAATCTAACTCTCATGGAAATGCACTTTTTGCTTTTGGTTACTCTTATAATGCATCTTCTTCTTCTACTTCAAATGAATGGCTCATTGATTTTGGAGCATCTTATCATATGGCTAAGGATAAAGCCATGTTTTCTACTATGCATGAATGTAACACCAAAAAAATATTTGTTGGTGATGATAGATCTCTAAGTGTTGTAGGATCTGGAACAGTTCTAGTAGAAAATGGTCATTTTAGTGATGTACTATGTGTTCCAAAAATTTCCTACAATTTGTTATCAGTCTATCAAATTACTCATTTAGGTGAAGGTAAAACTATGACATTTACACCTCACCAAGTTGTAATCAAGGATTTTAAAAATCCTCAAAATATCCTTGCTACTGGAACTGTTGATGATATTACTAGGTTGTACAAATTTAACAACTTTGGGTCATCACCTTTTCCTTCTGTTTTTGTTGCTCATAGTGATAACTTGAGCACACTTTGGCATGAGAAATTTGGTCACTTAAATTATCGCTCATTGCAACAACTATGTAAAGACAATATGGTGACTGGTCTTTCACTGGTATCTTGTAAGGATGGTGTTTGTTCTTATTGTGTACTTGAAAAACATCATCGAGACAGTTTTGAAAAGCGTGCCTCTTGGCATGCCTCAGTTCCCTTGGAGCTTGTGCATAGTGACTTGTGTGGCTCTCTTCCATCTGCTTTCTTTTCTGGTTTCAAATATTTCTTAACTTTCAATGATGACTACTCCAGATGCACTTGGGTTTACTTCCTAAAAATTAAGAGCAAAGTATTTAACATGTTCTTAGCCTACAAGGCTCTTATTGAAAAATAATATGGTCATCAAATTATTAAGTTAAAATATGAAAATGGAGGAGAATATGTTAACAACAAGTTCACTACTTTTTGCATTGAACAAGGAATCCAAAAACAGCACACTGTTCCATATACACCACAATAGAATGGTGTAGCTGAAAGGAAGAACCACACTTTAAAAGAAATGGCTAATTGTATGATCCAATTTAAGCGACTAAGTCTTCAATATTGGGTTGAGGCCATAAATTGTGCAAATTACATAGTTAATAGCACACCCACTAAAGTTTTACAGGGTATAACATCGAAAGAAGCATGGAGTAAAATTAAACCAGATGTAAGTCACTTTCGTGTGTTTGGCTGTGAAGCATGGGCTCACTTTCCGGATGAAAATCTGAAAGCATTGCAGCCTAAAAGTGAAAAGTGCATATTTGTTGGATATTCTGAAGATGTAAAAGGCTATAGACTTATTTAGCCACCTTCTCATGATATAATCATTATAAGAGATGTTAAATTTGATGAAAATCTCTTGGCCTACGAGCCTAACTTGGCGGGTTTGCCATCTTTGGCCTACAAGCCTAATTCGGTGATTGTGCCTTCTTCTTCTTCTTCTTCTAGCTTCCTTCATAGGTTTCCAACTCCAGTTTCTGATGATGATAGTGAGGATGAAAATACACCTCCTCCTGCTCATGTTCCTCTAATTGTACCAGCACCAATACTTCCTCGATGGGTCTGTTCAACATGTGAAGCAGCTAGTGATCTTTCCGGTGATCCTAGAGATCAACGTCGAACACGTTCTTAGTTTTAGTGAGCCTCTTCTCTTTTGGCTCAAGTTTCCAAGAATCATGATCCAGAAACTTTTGCAGAAGCTTTACGAAATCCAGATTGGGATGCAACTATCGATGAAGAATATCATTCCTTAATGGTGAACGATACTTGGGATCTTATTTCTCTTCCAAAAGGAAGAAAACTTGTCAGATGTAAATGGGTCTATAGAACTAAGTATGCATCAGATGGAAGTGTTGAAAGACTTAAGGCAAGGTTAGTTGCCGAAGGTTTTTCCCAAGTTGAAGGGATTGAATACAATGAAACATTTTCCCCTGTAGCAAAAATGAACTCCATCCGCCTTGTTCTTTTCCTTCCAGCCTTACATAACTGGGAAGTCCATCAAATGGATGTCAAGTCATGCCTTCTTACATGGTGATTTACATGAGGAAATTTACATGGAACAACCTCCTAGATATGTTCATAATAACTCTAGCCTTGTTTGTCTCCTTAAGAAATCCTTATATGGCCTTAAGCAAGCTCCTAGAGCTTGGTATGCCAAAATGGATAGCTTTCTCCTTGACACAAGTTTTTCTAGATGCCATTCTAACCCCAATGTCTATACGAAGAAAGTAGGAAACCATCTCATCATACTTGTTCTTTATGTTGATGATCTTATCCTTATGGGTAGTTACCCTAACCTTATAACCCATGTGAATCCAGTCTTAAGCAAAATTTTGAAATGTCAGACTTAGGACATTTGCATTATTTTCTTCGTCTCCAAGTCTTTCAAACCAAATAAGGAATCTTTATTTCTAAGTCTAAGTATGCTTGTGACCTTCTTCATCGCTTCCACATGGAATATTGTAAACCGGCCCCTTCTCCCTTCCAGTCTGGAGTCAAAATTTATGCCACTTGTACTTCCCCTAAAGTAGATGCCACCTTGTATCATCAGCTTGTTGGTAGTCTTTAATACTTGACTCATTCCTGTCCTGACCTTTCCTTTACTGTTGGTCGTGTTGCCCGTTATATGCAAACTCCTCATGAAAGTCACTGGAAAGAAGCAAAAAGAATACTTCGATATATTTGAGGTACAATTCACTTTGGGATTCATTACAGTACAGGGGGAAAACCTTTGTTGGTTGGTTTCAATGATTCAGATTGTGCCAGCAATCTTGATGATCGAAAGTCTACTACAAGTTATGTTTTCATTCTGGGATCTGGACCTGTCACTTGGGCTTGTAAGAAACAACAAGCTCTTGCTCTTTCTTCAGCAGAAGCAGAATATCGAGCCATAGTTAATGCCATTTAGGAAGCTTTATGGCTTCGACAGATCCTTTCAGAGTTTGAATTCGAGCAGCAGCAACCTACTCCACTTTGGTGTGACAATCAAAGTGCCATCAAACTTGCCAAAGATCCAGTTCTACATCAGCGTAGAAAACACATTGAGCTACACATGCACTTCATCAGAAATCTTGTTCATGATCGTGTTATTGAAGTACTTTATTCAACTACAGATGATCAAGTTGCAGACATCTTCATCAAGTCTCTTACAAAAGTGAAGTTTTCTAAAGTTTGGTCTATGTTAGGAGTTCAGGAATGTGTCCTTAAGGGGGGATAGGCTCTAATGCGTCCTTCCTTCTCCTAATAGTGTCACTTTTGTAAATACTTCAATCCTATCCCAACTCATTCTTAAGGGGGGATGTTAGGATATTTAGACAGTTATGAGTTAGTTAAGATCAACTTGTGTAATATATCCATTAGGTAAAAGTGTGTTTCTTTAGTATGCATTTGTAAATATTCTAATACAATGGTCATGATATGTTCTAGACATAGATTGATTCGATGGTTCAAATTCTCTTAGATTATACCTACAATTGATCCATGGCTTAACACTCGATTGGTCTATGGTCTCTATTTAAAGAGCATAGAGGGTCCTTGGCTAGTTGATCAATTATGCGAAGCTCATGTAAATTTATTCCGTTTGCATAATAAATTGCTCCAAGTAGCTATTTGGCTGGGGCCATGGACTGTTTCCCTCTTAAGGGTTTTAACCATGTGACAAACATCGGTGTGTTGATCTATGATCTATTTGTGTGAAGCGGTATCTGAAGGTGTTTGGTATTTTGGGAGTACCCTGTGTACCAAAACAATGTTAGGGCTTGACCTGTTATTATACTTGGAACAGTTAGTTACCAAGGTCCAGGGAAACCTTAAATAGCCATAAGACCGCCAGAAAAGTTATGCGGATAAGAAAAGAAAAGATAAAGAATATCAAGTAGGTGAGCACGTCTACTTGAAAGTGAAAGCAAAATGGAGCTCGTTGAGCTTGGGTAGGTGTGGGAAGTTAGCACCTAGGTTTTGTGGACCTTTTGAAATTTTGGCCAAGAAAGGACCAATGGCTTATGAATTAGCATTACCTGCGCACGTAAGAGTTCATAATTTTTTCCATGCATCCTTATTAAAGAAATATGTTTATGACACTAAGCATGTCATTGATTGGTCCTTATTATAGGTGGAACATGAGGGGGAATTTTCCCCCGAAACTTTGCATATATTGGACAAGAGAGAAGTGCAGCTTCGGAATCACACTGTATTCCAATTGAAAGTGCAGTGGAAGAATGAGGCCACCATGAGAAAGGCTTACCCTGCCTTGTTTCATGATATCATTCAAAGTCCCTATAACGCTAGGGATGGTGTTGTACTAAGCAGGGAGGGATGTAATGTCCTGAATTTTGGACCTACCATTTATAGGCATAGGCCTATTGATCATGATGGTTATATTGATGTTTTATTTTATATTGGGTCAAAGACCCCACTACATATAAACACGATTATTTGTTTTGTATATTGGACGCAATCCAATTGTTAATGATATATATGTATATGAAATGTTTTGTGTTGGGTGTGGACCTTGAAACACATGATTAATGAAATGTTTTTGTTGGGAGTGGACCCTGAAGCACATGATTGATGAAATGTTTATTTTGGGCGTGGACCCTGAAGCACATGATCGATGAGATGTTTTGTTTTTAGTGAGAGGATTTGGAGCACATGAGTACATACATTTTTGTTTAGCATAAATCTTTAGAACACATGAAAATATAATTGGAAATGTTGGGCATAAGCTCTAAATCATTCCATGTTGATGTTGAGCATAAGCTTTGGAGCATCGGATCTTTGACGATTGTATACCTAGGTGTATTGTACAAGTACATCCTAGCATTTAGTGTTGAGCAAGATCTCTGGAATTGCACTATGTTTGTAACTCCCTGCTATAGTCGTTGAGTATGGGATCTGGTAGGCGCCAGGGATTACTGAAAAGAATTTAATAAATTATGAGTGGAAACAACTTGAGAAAAATATTGATCATCATCATACTTATTTATAAGTGATTAAATGAAATTTTGAATTTATGTATTCTCATTAAAGTACTGAAGAGCTACCATGTTATACAAGGGAAATCCAACATGCAAGGATGCTTAGAGTTTCCCACCCTAGTAGACCTAAGCCATTTATTTACTTACCTTCGTAAGGAAGTGTTGTCAAGTCTAGGGATCATGATACATGATGCTCGAAGACAAATGTTAAGAAGTATTTTAATACTATGTATTTTATACATAGTATGTATAAAGAATTAATTATGATTAATTATATAATTAAATAAAGAAAGAAGAGAAGTTCCACCAACTATTATTTATTATTTAATAAATAGTGAAATAACTATGGGTCAGTGCAAGAAGATGATGGACCTTTAAGATGCAATCCTAGTTTTCAAAAACAACATCATGCTACCAAAAAATACATCAACCTGAGCCTGACATAGCACTTGGTATGGTTCAACCCCAGCCTGACATGTCATGGAACATGTAGGATAGGAAGAAAAATCACATACGCGTTATAGAACTACAAAACGCGCACGCGATTTGTAGTTCTAAAACGCGCATGCGATGTGAAGAGCAAAAATGCGCACGCGATTTAGTCAACCACAATAAATTGAGTGGGTGCACGGCTAAACGTAATAAACTTGTATAATATACTCAAAATTTAATACATAGGGAGTTGTTGGCCTAAAAGTGGGATACGACCATTATGTCAATATATAAAACATGATGGATGGTTATTTGAATCTATTCCATTATTTAAGGTTTAAATACATGGTTTAAAACAATACATTTTCCTATGGTCTCATGGGGCATGTGTTGTTCCCAAAATAACCACAAATTCTTTATATAGGGATATTTATCCTATGAGTGAGATAAGCTTTCCATTTTGAGATATATCATGCCATAGATGATTATCAATGCTCATTTCATGGTCCATAGACAAAATATAAGGTCTTAATCCATGGCATTCACGTTTGGGGATCATAGGCCATGCGTGGTCCCTCAATCCATTACATATGCCCAACACACAAGTGGCCTTATAATTTGAGGCCTAAGGGTATTAATACTGTGAAAGGCTTAACCAGAGCCAAGCCAACACATAAGTGGCCTTATAATTTGAGACTTAAAGGTAAATCTTAATAGTAAAAACAACAATTAAAAACTATAAACCTGATAGCACAGTTCACAGATGGAATCTCCTTTTTTCTAGGGCCAACGCTCTAGGCATCTCCTATGAGCATACTTTGAGAATTCAATAATAAACACTCAGTAACAATAAATCTTTCAATTCACCAGAGACAACATATGCAAACTACTTTAATCTATCTCCTAAACCCTAAACCTCATACCTTCAAAGTGCCAGAATAGGCACAGGGATTTTCCATATTTTCTTTACTGTCCTCTTCCTGACAAATACAGCATTCAATTAATGTAGCATCTCCACTCTCCATGAGTGACTTCCGTTTAAAAACAAAATGACCAAAATTAATAGGAACTCAAGAAAAATATTTTAAAAAGAAAACAATTACCATTATCAAAGGAAGAATGCGTATCAAGGAAAAA
>LPNX010262525.1:89374-118900 GCA_001517045.1 Pseudotsuga menziesii
GTTCATGATCTTGATGGTGAGGATGATGATTATGTTCATGATGTTGATGGTGTTCAAGGTGATGATGATGATGAGGATGAAGATGACGATGATGATGTTCACGATGTTGATGGTGATGATGAATGATGATGATGATGATGACGATGATGAAGGTGATGATGACGCCGATGATGAATGATGATGATGATGAGGATGAGGATGAGGATGGTGATGTTCATGATGTTGACGGTGATGATGATGATGATGATGATGACGATGATGAAGGTGATGATGACGATGAGGATGATGATGATGATGTTCATGATGAGGATGGTGAGGATGATGATGATGAGGAGGATGAGGATGATGATGTTCATGATGAGGATGGTGGGGATGATGATGATGATGTTCATGATGTTGATGATGAGGATGATGTTGTTGATGTTGATGGTGATGATGATGATGATGTTCACGATGTTGATGATGATGATGAAGGTGATGATGATGATGATGATGATGAATTATGATGATGTTCATGATGTTGATGGTGATGATGATGTTCACGATGTTGATGATGATAATGATGGTGATGGTGATGTTGATGATGAGGAAGGTGATGATGATGACGAGGATGATGATGATGATGATGAAAACGATGGTTATGAGGACGATGTTCATGATGATGATGACGACGATGGTGATGATGATGTTCATGATGTTGATGGTGATGATGATGATCATGTTGATGATGATGATTATGGTGATGATGAACCTGATGATGACGATGAGGATGAGGATGATGATAATGATGATGAGGATAATGATGATGGCGATGGTGATGATGATGATGAGGAAGGTGATGATGATGATGATGAATTATTTCACTACAAGAGGGATTATTATTTGTGTATCATATAAAGCACGTGTGGGAGCATCAGATGTCGCGATTGAAGGAGCTAAGGTTGCCACTATTGGCATGATACTGGAGAAATGATGCATTGGAAAATTGTAGCAGGTCATTAGGGCTATGGAAGAGGTTGCAGTAGGTCACTAGTGGAAATCCCTAGGAATCGTTATGTACCAGATCCCTCTCTCCATCACCAATCAGTGTACAATTAGTAACTAGTTTAATACTAATACTTCTAGTAGTAATAGTATACACACACATTCTATATCATTTGTGTGATACCATTTGATGTATTTTAGATTAATGAACCTACAAAATTTACGTTATATGTGGAGTGTACACCAACTTGAAGAATAGAAGCATTATGATCCCAAGCATTATGTCAAAATTATGTTGGCGCTATTTTTTTGGTTTCACATATCACGCACGCGATTTATATAAACATAACGCGCTCGCGTTTTATATGAACATAACGCGCACGCGTTTTGTAGTGTTAAATTGCGCGCGCGTATTGTTAAATTCAAATTTTTATTCCCTCCAAATGATAAGGCCGAGCCTCCACCCATGCTTTCGTGGAATTCCTATGCCTATGTGTCTTATTTGTACTTTGCTTCGGATTCAACATGCCTGTGCCTTGGAGTATGATAAACCATGGCAAATTCAGCATTATATCCATATTTTCAATATGCTCATGTTTAACGGTTCGTCTGATTATGCTGCACACCTCCATTTTTTATGAGATTTTAGAAACATATATGGTTTTTTTTGCAGATTCTAAATATGTAAATTTTAACAAGAATACATAATTTTTTCTATTTTTTTCTTATTTATCTTCTGTCATCACTCCTCAACTCAAAAAACACACTAGTAGTGTTTCTTCTATAACTTTTTCAATTTTTGATCACTTCAAACAACAATTGTATGGTGCACAAGTATACACTAACCTCTACATTCTATCAAAACCCCATTTCATGATTTTTGCATTAAGACCTTCAAAGGCTGCACCCACAAAACACGTACCATTTTCGAGGTTTTCTCACTTAGAAAATTATAAAAATATTATAAAATTACTAATTTAATTTTCAAAAAATAATGCCGCACTAGTGCTATGGGTTCTCTACATGGATGTCAATTTTTGTAGCTTGATTCGATCATTTAGGCCCTCAAAGGCTGCACCCACAAAAACATATACCTTATAATTTCCCTGAAAAATAAAAAGTGCCTATTAGGAAAAATGAAATTTGACATAGCTATGCAAATTTTCGATACATAAAAGTTATATATTCGGAAAGGTGATTCAATTTCCTACATTTCATGTTTTTTACTCAATGCAAGATATTTTGCATAAGTATCTCAAAAAATCCTAGTAAGTTGAGGGATGCCTGATTTTTCAGGTTTCTATTACATCTAACGCGCCAAAAAGGTCCATCATCTTCTTGCACTCACCCCTATCAAAGACTAACTAGGAACTAGTTAAAATTTCCTAGGTTAAGAATTGAAAATTACCCTAGTAAATTAAAAAGGGTTAAATATAGAGATCAAGGATTTCTTGAATTAACTACCCCTTTGACTGAAAAGTATACCTATAAAGACTTCATCCAAGGAAAGGCTTGGGGGTTCTGATTTTTCTCTTGGAGAGTTATTATTCTGCCTATTTTTGCCCTCAATTGTTTTCTTAGAGAATTTTCTCCTACAAAGAAAAAGAGGACTGATTCAGAATATGAATACTAGATAGGAAACCCTACCTTAGGAGCTCAAAGCTACTTGCATGTTGGAGTTTAGCTCAGGGGGATCCAGGTTAGAACCAAGAATGGTTCCAGATCATTATTGGGAGGAACGTGGTAGTTCCCAAGTGATTTGGTCATCAAAATCAGAGGTCAGATCTCTCTTAAATTGATTATGCTGGTTATTTGCAAAGTGTGCAGGTTCAGCCATTAAAGGAGCTTTAGGAAGATAATTTAAAGGTATGAATTCTTAGTATGTCAAAGTTCATTTCTAGGGTAAATGGAAGATGCTTTATGTAAAAGCTTCTATATATTTTACTAAACCTAGGTAATTAATGTGCTACCTAGGTTTTTCTAGGGTCCTTATTTCCTTTCAATTATTCATATGATTGGAAAGATTATCATAGGATGTATATAGCTAAGTTCCCATCTTTACAATTTGTGTTCTGTGTTTATTTCATATTCAAAAATTAATACTGTAGACAAGGTAAATCTAGATCTGCCATTTTTAAAAGTACACTTATTACTTATATCTCTACTGACAAATTACATTTGTCAGTAGAGACATGTGTTTCACATTATAGTAGTATTAACCATAGGATTAAGTTTAAAGAAATATCTATACTATATAGATACTCTAGGGTATCACTTACAACCAAAGTTATTCTTTTATATCTATCTATCTATCTATCTATCTATCTATCTATCTATCTATATATATATATATATATATATAAAGTATGAAGCATAAATCTCTTTAAAAATCTATCTATGCATTCATTTCCAAAATTAAATAATCCATCTAAGACCTTTCAAGGTCTGGTAAGCATATAAACAATCTACATTAAAAATAACATAAGTACATGCATTATATCTTAAAAACAAATCCATGTAATATCCATTTTTACTTAACCATAAACCAAGTAACATAATTCATTATCACAACATAAATCCATCTAAAACTTTTTCAAGTAATATTTATTATAACTCTGTATTAACATACAGAGGTTCTATTTAATAAACAGAGGTTGTGGTATCAATTCTCATAAGTTATAACTCCACTATTTAAACAAAATTAAAATCCACAATAAGAACAGTAATATAATCAAAATACATTGCATTACATTTCACTACATTACATCGTTTCCAATAGAGGACATGACAACGATTCCCATAGATGTCAAGACCCAAGGCAATGCCATAGTAAACAACTCATATCTATTATTTATACCTACAACAATCAAACCCCATAATCATTCTCACATAGGCCATGCTTTATGAATTCGTATGCGGGATGTGGTTTATAATTAAAACCTTTAAAAATATTTACAGAGTTAATTAAAATGCCTACGCTAGCAGAGAGGTCGTGGGACTCCAGCTACAACACGGCTTCGACTGTTAAACAAATTAATACAGAGTCCACATTATATTAAAAAAAACAAGTACCATTGAGGGTCTACATACCCTGGCCTCCACAAAACCCAAACAATGATTTAATACACAGTGCTCACATAAGTCATGGCCTCAACCAAGCCATGATTTAAAACATAGTCCAATGTTCACCTTATAACCAGATATCGTATATATTTTAAATCACAAACCTATCACAGCACTGTGGGAAGGCTCATTCCATTGATGGCGTGGCCTTTACCCACGCTGTCGATTTAGTAATTAATCCAAGCTAATCGATGGTATTCACTCACAGAGAAACTGGTAAGGAATATGCCTCTATTCGTTAAAACCCCAATTCAGTTTAAATATTGTATTCAATTAAAACATAGGTGTAAAATTGCATGCACCGTAACCATTACATATTATCAAACCATGCATCTATTTACACAGAGTTTCCCAAATGTTTGTACACAGTTGCAATTGAAGGCCAAGGGAAAGGTTTTACACATGTTGCCAATGGGCTATGGCACCATTGCTTGCAATGGTGCATCCCATGGATTTTAAAAGCCCAAAACTAAAACTAATGAGTTACATAACCAAAATAAGTAATACACAGAGACGAACGGCCTAAGCATCAAGACATGGCATAATGCCTCCATTAAAATAAACCAAGTATGTATTCAAGCCTGAAGGTGAAATTTTAAATTTGCTATAGTATTCAACCCCAACCAAACAACCATGTGGAACAAACCCCTACCATAGGATTGAAGGAGGACAAGCACAAGATTGATGAGCAGGCTTACTATGGCCACGATTGTAATCCTGTGAGCCCACTGTGTTGTAGCCACGTTGTCCTCCATCCCCTTTGACACCTGCAAGCCAACAACCAAACAAGGATGAGAACTATGTCATCCCTTTCAAACTGAAAACCAAACTAATGTACAGACTTATGAGTTCGAGCGGGCTTACCTTCATAAGTTTTGGGTCGCCTCCATGGCCATACCTCTATGCAAATCCAAACAATGAAACCCCAAATGTCAAATGCTTTACACATCCATTGTGAGCCAAGTCTAATGGGAAGGCTGTCACATTTTCCCATAGGCATTAAATGCATCAGGTTGGAACCCTTTATCGTTTTCATAAACCCACTCCCATAGTCATGACTTGCTCCAAGGTAATGTCTCATGCCACCATCCATACCATTGTTTAAACCCTATATTGTATGGTTCATACCATATAAACATTAACGTTACCATAATATAAGGCCTGCACTATGAGAATATTAAAGTAATACTTAGTCATTGCTGTGCTAGTCAAAGGTTTAATACCCTTTCTTAGGATTATAGATAAGTTTTAGTACATAGGTTAGAGCTTAGGTTTTAACACCTTAATGTTAAAGTGTTTAGGCTTAATCACCATGGCATACAAAGTATGCCATGTAAATCTCTCAATTTATCAAATTCAAGACTGCTCTTGAACCATTAAATAACCTGCCAATAAAAGAACATAGGAAATGCTAAAAGAGCATATAGTAAAAATATACATAGCACAAAAAGATATTAATGACATCTAATAATGAAAAAAGTAAAAACCACAATGAAGAATATTTAATATACAAGAAATTTGGTCGTAATGGTTAAATTGACGATAATGAATTTTAGCAAGTTGGATAATCAGTTCGATAGGTAACGTAATAACTAACATAAGGTTATTGATGACCAAGGCTGTCAACACACTATACATCCAATCCCATCGCAAGTAATGAACTGCATAACTAAAAGATAGAGGTGCCTTAGTTCGATTGAACTAAGTAAGCCTCTGTAACCAAGTAATACCTTAGCTCTCAGATCATCATGGGAGAACTAGTCCCACCACTCCACCACTTTATTCCCATCAACAAAGTTAAGTTAGTTATACTTAATAAATAGAGTACACATGTGCAAAAGTAAATCAATGAACTATACAATTCACTAACTCACCGATAGTAATAACTAAGATGTACAAATAGTTTAAATAATAGAATTAAGACATAATAAGTAAACGAACTAATAATCACTGAATGGATAAAAGATTAACAAGACAATATGAACAGTTTCTGAAGAGATCGAAAGTTAAGTAGCACATGCAATTCCATCGAAGTAATAATGATCCTCTTTGAATAGTTTTCTACTAGCCTATATATATAATTTTTTTTCAATTTTTGGGGACATTACAAGAGGCTTGGGGATCTCTTCCATCTTTTTGGAGTCATTATTCTGCCTAATTATTCTCAAGAGAGTTCTTGGAGAAAATTCTCCTAAGAGGAAAAATGAGAACTGATCCAGACCTGATATACAGTTAGGGAAGCCTTACCTTAGGAGCTCTAAGTTACTTGCATGTTGGAACCAGCTCAGGGGGATCCAAATTATAACCAGGAATGGTCTCGGGTCATGGTTGGGTGGAACATGGTAGTTCCCAAGTGATTCAGTCATCTATACAGAGGTCAGATCTCTCTATGAATTGATAATGCTGGGTAATTGAGTGTGCATGTTTCATCCATTGGGATAGCTTCACCTTCCAGGTATGAGGTTCTTGGCTTCCTATATTTAGTTATCTAGTATAATTTCTCGTTAGAATATGCAAGTGTTTATGTTTAAAATTCTAACCCTATGTTTACCATTGTATTCGTGTCAAAATATTTAAGGGTATACATTTTATTTATAATCCCTATGTCTATAAATTAATTATTGTTTAAGAAATAATTATCATTTATTTCTGCTATACTTAGTTCTGCATTTATTTACACCTTCAACTTTGCATCTCTAAAACCTAGGAATTACTCTAACAATGACTATATGTTTATTTATCTATGAACTCTACTGAAAGATTCCATATTGCGAGTTGGTCTATAATAAGGAACAAAAGACTAAATTAGGTTAAGTTATAACCAAAACATAAATATAAAATACACTTAACTATTATAGTAAACAAAACCTAAGAAATAAATCATTACATTATATCAAGTATGAACATATTAATACTCTAAACGAAATAATTATGATTAATTATTTTTAGATGTTTGATTTTCTCACTACACTAGTTAATATTAATTTGAAATAACATATTAATTTAAAATATCATATCTTATGCTCATTAGTATTAACTATTTTTAAATGGTTGACTTTGCAAGTATGTTAATGAATATTAACTAGTTGTCACAATATATTTTAATGAAGTTTAAATGTGTAATTTTATAAATTATATTTTTTTAATTATTATTATTATTAGTTATTTTTAAAGGTTTGATTTTGTGATTAAATTAATGAATATTAACTAGGTCTGAGGATATATTTTATGCTGTTTAAATTTATATTTTTGTACATTATATTTTTCTAAATCAATATAAATTATGTTTTAGATGTTTGTATGTGTATTTTAGATGATGGCTTAGTACCAATGCCTTGTTATTAGTTGGTTTAAGTGAATATTAACAATCATCATTATCATGTTTAAATGTATATTTTTGTACATTATATTTTTCTAAATCAATATAAATTATGTTTTACATGTTTGTATGTGTATTTTAGATGATGGTTTAGTACCAATGCCTTGTTATTAGTTGGTGTAAGTGAATCTTAATCATCATCATTATCATCATCCGTGATATTTTATATGTTTAAATGTGTATTTTTTATGATGGTGGTTAAGTATAAATGCCTTGTTATTTTCATTATACTTTATATTTAGATCAATGTTAGGAAGAATGGTATTTACATCATGTTTTTAAATTGATGATTAAATGCAAATTCCTTGCTATTAATACACTTTATGTTTGGATGTATGATTTAGATAACAATTAAAACTAATGCTTTATTATTATTATGGAATTTTGTGATTAATAATGTACACTCTAAATTTTACAATTTACACATCAAAAGATGTTTTAAGATTGTTTCTATATTAAATTCTAATTTTATAAATTTTACAATTTACACATTAAAAGATCTTTTAAGATTGTTTCTATATTGAATTCTAATTTTATTTAACAATATCAAGGTATTAAACATTTGTTCTCACTTTTTATTTTTTATTTTTTATTATTAAATTTGATAATAATACAAAATTGTACTATTTGGAATTCTCTTTATTAATGATTTATTAGTGCTTTTGTTGTATTTTCAAATGTTGTAGGTTTCAAATTTATACAAATATAAGATTTAATATTATGATTATGTTATTAATTTGATAATTTTATTTTTAGCATTTAATTGTTACTATTCATACTAATAGTAACTAGAGTGTTATTCTTCCTCAAATTGATAATTTAGATATGTATTTAAATACAAATGTAATTACATAAGATGCAATTAAAAAAAATCTTAATTATGTTGGGAGTGTATGAGGTGTTGCTAGAGTCATTCCAACATGTATACACAAGTCACTCATTCAATTCAAAGATGATATCTCAAAATCTAGGAGAGGGTGTTGCTACAACTTTAAAAGGCACCTGAAATAAGTATGCTAATATGAGGTGAGACAAACATGAGTTTTAGACATATTTTATGTAACATTGGCAATTGGATAAGTGAAAGGGAACTTTAATTGGTTGATTCTAACTTGATCGTGCTAGTAGGCATCTCTTGGTGCGTGATTACGACATGGAAAAAGGAACGTTTCAATGAAGAGGCTTGCATCCATCAACTTGGTATCTTCTATAGTATAAATGGTTACAATGGAGGCTCACCAAATCATAGATTTTAATTACAATTATTACAATGAAATATATGTAAATTGTTAAAGAGATTTGTAATATTAATAATAAATTAACAATTTGATAATAATAAAAATTAAGAATATTTTTTTCCAAACTACAAATGCATGAACCTTTATTTCTAAATGGTAATGAAAAATATGTGAGTAAGCTCATGGTAGAAGTGTAAGTCAACAACCATTAATGAGATGCCAATGGAAAGTATGCCTCTAAGCTCATGGGACATGTGGAAGTAGGCAATAACTAATAAGTTATATGCTATTCAACTCATGGGATAATGTAAGTGGACAATAATTAATGAATTTATGCTCCTCACCTCATGGAATAAGTGTATGTGGACACTAATGAGTATATACCACTAAGATTATGAAACAAGTGGAACTAGACAATAATTTATGGAGCAGCTCAAAGAAGACTTTCAATTATAATGAAGTAGTTTTGTGGACAAATTATGACAAATCTATTTAATATGATATAAAAATATTATTAAAATTTAATAATTGATTAATAAAATAATATGTGATATAAAATTTATTATCTCATATGATTTTACCTAGTTCAATACCATATAATGTGTAGTAATTCTATTGGTTTATAATGAAATAAAATATTAACCTTAACAATTTATGGGATAAGTATAAGGAAAATAATTAATATATGTAACTAAAATTTATGGAACACGGGGAAGTGGGCAAAGATTTAACTAAATTGAAGTAGTTTGGTGAACAATTTATAATATTAATATAAAAATATTATTAAATTTAATAAGAAATTAATAAAATGATTTAAAATGTAATATAAAATTTATAATATCATGTGATATTACGATATGATGTATTAATTGAGAACGAAATATAATATTATTACATTTGTCAATTCACAATGAAAGTAAAATTTATTTTCTTTACTTCTTACCGACACAATATTTAAACCTACGTCACACAATATTTAAATTTATTTTTCTTCGTTATTCAAACCTAACACTTATTTTTTAATGACACTTGTCACGTTGCACACACTATTTATACATGAAAACTTGAATCATTCTGTGCACAGACAACCGGAGCGCCATAGAGTTTGAGTTCTGCATACTCAGCAAAGTAGTGAGTGCATTTTTGCAAAATTGCTGAGTGTCGTTAGTCTTTTCTATTAATCCATTTTTCTGAACATTAAACATCGATCCGTCACAATGTTTCAATCTCACTCGTCATGAATTTATTAATTGAATTTCCCTTATCATGAATTTATTATTTTTAGATGGCAATTTCCTAACATGGAAATCCATCGCTATTATGCAGGAACAAGGTGATCATTCCATCCAATCCCGGTGATGTGAATTTATTTTGTAATTTTTTTTTTTAATGTAGATTTATCTTTTAAGTTCTTAATAATTTTAGTTCCATCATGCTCTCCTACCAAGAGTGTGACAAAGAAGGTTTCAGTGGCATTTTGCCAGATTGCGTCCCTCATTATTATTTTTATTTTTAAGACATTTATGTTAACGGCATTGCTTCCTGATAATTATGATTGTTATTTTTAATTTTAATTTTAAGATGCTTCATTTAACGGCATTCCTTCATTTCATTATCAGCAATTTCCTAACATTGTTGTCGATCGTTATGTTATGTTGAGTTTGCCAAGTCATAAATTAGGTGATTTGAATTTATTTTGTATTTTATTTTATGTAGTGTTATTTTTTAGTTTTTAATCTCATTTTGGCATAAGGTTAAATATATTTGTATCTTGGTCTCATCAGCTTTGAGCAACCATGAGTAGAAAAGCATATCAGTCTTCAAATGATGCCCATCCCTCTGGGGAGAAAAGTACGGTATGCATATTCAATTTGCAGTAGCCATCATAATATTAATTAGTCTACTCAGGTCTCTTACAGAAAAGTAACCCCCGATTCTATCAATACTTACGACAGGATCAATACTATCGCTCTCACTTAAAGGGGATGTCAGATCCAGTTCTCAAAGGGGTTAGGTGGACAGCAATTTCAGATCACTTAACTTCGCTTCAATTTCAGTATCGTTTGGATGGCAACGATGTCGACGGGCCACTATACGGAATAACCGGCGGGGCTAACCCAAAGGAGGTAAAGTATGGTTGAGGCATTGCATAAGATCGAGCATCTGTTCAGGCATTGCAAACTTATAAGTGATCGTATTTACTACCGAGAGATTTATTAAAAGTAAATGCTTGTTTTTCTCTTATCTCTGTGCATGCAGATTCGTTTTGATCAAAACCTCCGTAATATGAAAGGATGTTACTTTCAGCATCCGATGTATGGCACGATTATTAAGTCTTTGACGTTTGTTACCAATAAAGAGCATGTCGCGGGTCCAACCGCTGTAACTGATACTCATTTTGAGGCACGCGGCATCGGCCAGATTGTGGACGTTTTTGGGACTTGTACCCAAAATTCCATAAAGTCAATTGGTGCCTATAAGAAGAAAGAGTAACATGAGTGATGTCATTTAAAATTTGCGGAGTTTGAATACCCAAGACAGTACCTCAGACTTTACGACCGAGACTTTATGCTAAATGAAAATAACTGGAGACATAATAATATTTTATGCTAAGTATCTACAAACGTTTAAATTTGTAACTATTTTAATTAATATTTAACTTTTAAAGTGTAAACCATCTTTAAATGTATGACTCTGTAACTAGCACTTAATTGCAACTATATATATATATATATATATTATTTAGGATTGAATCTGTAATTTTGTACATTATATTTTTGAATTAATCATAATCATTTATATTTAAATGTTTGCATATTTTACAGCTAGCATTTAATATTAAACTCTATATTTATATTAATTATGTAAATATTTTTAAATTAATATTAATTATATTTAAATATTTGCATGTGCTATTTTACATGTGTTTTAGATTATGGTTAATTAATTTAAAATGTTTGATTTTTTAATTACCCAACTTAATATTAATTTAGAATAAAATATTAATTTAGAATATCATATTTTATGCTCATTAAAATTAATTATTTTTAAAGGTTTGATTTTGTAACTAAGCTAATGAATATTAATTAGTTGTGATGAATATTAATTAGTTGTGAGGATATATTTTATGCACTTTAAATGTGTATTTTTGTACATTATATTTTTCTAAATCAAAATAAATTACATTTTACATGTTTGTATGTGTATTTTAGATGGTGGTTTAGTACCAATGCCTTGTTATACCTGCCTCAGCACATATATAGTAATCGGTTGCTAGTCAACCCACCCTTTGACCTTGTATTAGTTGCTGCCACCAAAAAATTAAAATCTGTTTTCTAAAGTTAAACTTTAGAGTTTGCAAAAAAATATTTTAAATTTTAATAAAAATATTTGTATTTGCTATTTTGTAAACTTCTAATTGGCCAATCACGAATGATGTCATTCTTGGAGTTTGGTATCTGTTTTTCACTTGACACATGGCAATGATGACATCAGCATTTATTTTATTATTATCTTATTTATAATTCAAAAACTGAGGAAGAAGAGATGTTCAATCGCTATCTGTGTGATAGCTTGAAGAGAGGTTCAATCGAGATAGGAAGAAGAATTTAATTATTGCACTAACGAGAAAGTCGGAGATCGATATGGAACTCGGGCATGTAGATTGCACTGATAAGCCATTTGATTTGGCAGAGAATCTCAAGTTTAATTACATAGAGTTGGGATACTCTGATCTGCTATCTAGGGCATCAGTGTTCTGGTTACCCATGCTGGCAGCTGGTGCACTTGTATTTGTCATCGACCAGCTCTATTTTTGGAGAACTAGTGATCATATGGCCACGATCGTATGGCTTCTCTGGTTAACTTGTGGTTTAGGGACCCTTTTTATTTACTATTTTCGTCTGTCAAAGAAAACGTTCAGAGTACAACAGATCTTGCTTTTTGTCGGATGAAAGAGAAAATGCCAAAAGCTCATTACATTCTTTACAGTCTAAACTTCTGAAGGACTTGAGTCGATTGGATCGGCATATAGATGACATCCATGAAGGTACAGAGATGTTAAGAGAGTTTCTGACATATTCTCAGATCCTATTAATTTTAGATGACATAGATCGAGAGGATCAGGTAGATGCACTTTTACCAGATAAAAATGGCTTACATTCTGATAGCTTAATTTTGATCACATCTCGGGACAAGGGTTCTCTCACAAGGTCGGGGGTGGAAGAGTCATTCATTTACAAGTTAACAGGGCTTACTACACAACACTCGCGAGAGCTCTTTTGCTCCTATGCCTTCTACCAGCCCTACCCACTGAGGGGATTCGAAAAACTGGTAGATAAGTTTTTAATTGCCTGCGATGGATTGCCATTATTGTTAAAAGTGTTTGGGGCACTTGTCTTTGGTAAAAACAACAAGGGAGCAAACTCTTTTACAAGTTCCAACTAATATACAAAAGAGATTAAAAATTAGTTTCGATTCACTCAACGAAGCCGAACAACAGATCTTTTTAGATATTGCCTGTTTTTTCATAGGACATAAGAAAGAGGTGGCCATTAGAATATGGGACGAATCACGCTGGAACGGTTTGCTGGGGCTTGAAAATCTAGAAAATAAATGCCTTGTGGAAGTGGATAGGAGAAATCGTATATGTCTGCATGATAACCTTCGAGACATGGGAAGAGAGATTGCAGAGAGTTATCTTCCGTGTCGTCTTTGGCGGCCTGGAAAGAACATCAAAGTTTCGTTGCATCAACAATCCTCTGTAAGTGCTTAATTATTTAAACTTTTTGAGATTTTCAATTTTTCCACATTAACCTGTACACAATTTCTATTTCTTTTGACAATGTACAGAAAATAACTCAAGTGCGTGGGATCAAGATGCTTTATGATAATGATACGTTTTTATGGCCGTACCTAAGGAGTGACGAGTTGCCCTGGTATCGAAGGAGAAACAAGCTGATGATGCTCTTCAATAGACTGTGCAAAACATGTTATCGTTTGCTGGGCATTGGTGTCATGAATTTGCAACTTCTGGAGACTGAAGGGCCTCTTTTGGAGCGCATTTTGAGAAAGGTGCATTCCCCAAATCTCATATGGCTTTCTTGGCTTAACTGTCCCTACCATGACTTGCCTTCCTGGATTCCAATGAAGAATTTAAGGGTACTGAAAGTGCAGGGGATAGGATTGAAAACATTGTGGCAAGGCATATCGCAGGTAAATTGAAACCTTTTGAGTTGAAGTTTGTGCCCTGAGCTTATCTCTTGAGAATGCATTACATGGTCTACAATGAATTCTAACGGTTATCTTAATTAGGATCATGGGGATTTGAGGAACCTCAGACACATCGATCTGTCTGAGTGCTGGCATTTGGAGACGCTGCCGGATTCCTTTGGGAACCTGACGAGCCTCCAACACATCGACCTGTCTGGGTGCGGGAGATTGAAGAGGCTGCCAAATTCTTGAGGAAACTTGAGGAACCTCCAAGACATTGACCTGTCTGGGTGCGGGAGATTGGAGAGGCTGCCGACTTCTTTTGGAAACCTGAACCTCCGACACATCGATCTGTCTCGGTGCGGGAGATTGGAGAAACTGCCGGATTCCTTTGGGAATTTGAGGAACCTCCAACATATCAACTTGTCTGGTTGCAGATTGCAGAAGCTGCCGGATTCCTTTGGGAACTTGAGGAACCTCCAACACATCGACCTCTCTGGGTGCTGGGAATTGGAGACGCTGCCGGATTCCTTTGGGAACTTGAAAAACCTCCAACACATCGACCTCTCTGAGTGCTGGAGATTGGAGAGTCTGTCCGATTCCTTTGGGAGCTTGAGGAACCTCCAACATATTAACCTATCTGGCTGCAGGAGATTGGAGAGGCTACCGGGTTCCCTTGGGAACTTGAGAAACCTCCAACACATCAACCTGTCTGGGTGCAGGAAATTGGAGAGGCTGTCGGATTTGTCGGATTCCTTGGGAAACTTGAAGAACGTCAAGCGCATCGACCTGTCTGGTGCGTGAGATTGGAGATGCTGCTGGATTCCTTTTGAAACTTGAGGAACCTCCAACACACCGACCTGTCTCGGTGGTCGAGATTGAAGAGGCTCCCGGATTCCTTTGGGAGCTGAATGAACCTCCTGCACATCGACCTGTCCGGGTGTTGGAGATTGAAGAGGCTGCCGTATTCCTTTGGGAACTTGAGGAGATCGATATGGCTGGGTGCTGGAGATTGTAAACGCTGCCGGATTCCTTGGGAACTTGAGGAACCTCCAACACGTAAACCTTGTTGAGTGGCGGAGTTTTGGAGAGGGTTGGAATTTCATTTCATGGCTACCCTTCAAACCAATTTTTTTACGTTTATCTTCCCTATTGTGACGTTGTGAATGTTTATCTTCCCGGTCATATAACGATTTGGTGAAAAAATGACTCTTCAGTTGTATTAAAAAAATGTCCTTCCAGTAATGAAGTTTTATTAAAAAATATAAGCTTTCAAAAATAAAGTTTTATTAAAAAAATAAGCACCTGGCAGCAAGTTTTCGTCCACTCCAACAACACCCAAAGGCTTTGGATTTGCATTTTTACCTCCAACACCTAGTTCTGTTTTTTTTTCTATTTACAACAAACAGTCTTCACCATCAAGGACGAAACAACACAAAACCAATAGAAACAACTCATTCTGGTTTTATGCAAATCTCAGTATCTAAACAAGGCACCACAGGAATTGTAAATGTACTTAATAAACATACAAATTTCGATCATACCATGAGAGAACACAACATATCTCTTAAATAGATACAACTCTATACCTTTAACAATACACTCATCAAAATTATATTTTATTAAGGCCAGATCTCACAATAAATATGTTGTGTACCATTTTCCTTTATGGTTGTTTCTAAATAGTTGAGTATAAAGTTGTAAAATACTAATTCTAAACATGGGATGGGTGGCTAGCTTTTCTTCCTATTGGATTGATGTTACATGTGTGCAATTTGCAGAGGAAGTGGTAGTTGGAGATGGCAAAAGGAGTTTATTCTTTCATTAACTCTTGGGACTTGGGTAGTGTGAGTAAATTCACATAAAGACCAAATCCATGTAGACATTACCCTCGACCTTGTCCCCTCCTTGCTTTAGCTAGACAACCCAAATGAATGTAATGACTTTTTACAAAAATAGTTAAACCTAAAAAAAAAACATTTCTATTACTTAATTACCCATTTAGATAGAGGGTTTCATATTTTGTTTAGCTAATGCCTTGTGATGGGCCGTCAAATTCCAACCCTGTGGGATTCATCTGGGAACTTGAGAATCCTACCAAGGCATCGACTTGTCTGGTGTGGGAATTTGGAGAGGTTGCCGTAACTGTGGTCCGCGTCCAACATATCAACCTTTATGGATGCCGGAAATTGGAGAGGCTGCCCAGTCTGTTGGGAACTTGAACCTCCAAAAATTGAACAAGCAGTGTTCAAAATTGAACCCTTCACAGTCCTTTCCAAGGTTTCTAGCCCTTCCCAGAAGTGTAAAGTTAAAATTGCCCTTCAAAAAAAAAATTAAAATCCGAATTTTACCATTCCAATTAAGAGGGGCATAATTTATATCAACATTTCAAAAGAAGGGAAACATTTTAAATTACCCATCCATATAAATTTGTCAATATGTTGAAATTCCTATGCTATAAAGTTCAACTCATGATTCAAAATATTGGAAATATGATAAATTATAATCATTCACTCACTCATGTCATGCACTCACTGTTTAGTTGTGCAAGATGGCCAGAAATCATTGATGACTACGACGCACTAGCCATCGAGATGTGACTCTGACTACCAAGTCACTTGGGACTGGAATCTAAAGTGTGACAATGTGTCAACAACTACGACTATAACATAAAATAACAACTACTAGTCTACTACTAGGTCCTAAACGAGATGAAAACTTTGTGCCTACTATCTATGTGAACCTCGATACCAATGTCCACTATTTTTCGTCAAAATGAAATTAAAATGGTCGGTTTGATAAATCCTCCTCTACAATAATTCATTTCTTGCATGAATATCATGGACTCCCGACAACTATAAGCAAATACAAATAATGGCATGTAGCTAAGATCACAAATTGTGGAGAGGTCGATTTATGCATTGCTATAGAGAGGTGTCATTGGGCACACGATATGGAGAAATAATGGTTATTAATGAAATGAAAAAAACAATTGTTGGCTCAAGAATAGTCTTCAATTTGATGGGTGGCATGCTCATGATGTAATCTCCCTCCATCATTCCAAACATTTGTGGTTTCTCACAACATTTGTCCTCAGTGCCACCAAAATACATGTAAAAAATACTTGTCTTTACATCCTCATCTCATAGTCATAACTAAGGATTATTATGCATGCACATCCTCACCTTATATTACGAATTGACACAAAGATTAAGATACAACTATAAGTAAGTCTTACATTAAATTTACCATATAAGTCTTTAATTAACACTATCAACTGAGATTTGACACCTTGGATTCTTGTGATCTTCTTATCACTCCTTACCGATGTGATTCAAGGCATTCTTTGAAGGTGAAGTCCATAATTTTAGGTCTTCTTCCTCGTTATCATGCCTTTTGGTAAGACAACAAAGAGGGTAGTGGTCTACATCAGCATGGAAAAAGGTTTCGACATAGAGGAAATACACATTAATTGTTTTCATTGAATAACTTAAATTCCTACCAATGACCATTGATTCAGTGAATCATGTACTCATATGAAACACAACAAATTTTAGAGCCTCAAGCCCTTAATTACTCGCACCTAGAACTTCTCAAATCTATCCATTAATAAAATTCTTTTGGTATTTTGGTTCAATCTAAAAGGTAGACTGTTGAGACTCAGACATGTAGCGAGTTGCAATTGACTTAGGATTGATTCCATTTCCCCTTCATTCCATACATGTATGCTTTCACGACAAGTACTGAACAAAAAAATTTGATGCCCCAACCCTAGTTATGCCACCTTTGCTAACTTGCTTGGTATGTTGGAATTTTTTTAATGTTTTTTTAGTTGTGTATTATTTTTTCTTAGGTGCCCAATCCTTATCATTCTTACATCTCTCAAGTTTAGATTGCACATGAATGCCACAATATGGTTATGGCATAGTCTATGTAGTTCTTTTGTATAATGAAGTGTGCTCCAACTAGAAAAAATACAATAGAATAGTTGTTATGTTACTGAAGTGTAAAATTAATGATACACATATGACAACTTAATGTGTTTAAAATAAGTTTTATTGAAAATATATCATTTTCATGTAGATATTAAGGACTGCTCAATTGTTTAAAATTGTAAAAGTTTGAACGAACAATATTTGTCTTTTGCATTTATTTGGTGAAAGGGTTGAGTTAATTTATACTTGTCAATTGAAGTATAATTATTTATTTTTCTCTTCATCGCTGAAAGGGCTCACAAAATAAATACCCTTCCAATCGAAATTAAGACCCACCTTTCAAATTTGATCATTGCTCACAAGTGACACATCTAAGACTTCGGGTAGACCGGTATAAATTTGAAAGATTTATTATTATTGTGATAATATATCTTGAAATTTGAAAGATTTAAGCGTATCATTTGTAATTTCTATGATATATATTCTTCAAACTTTAAATTATGGTAATTAGTTAAATAATTTTGTTCATATACATTAAACTGAAAATACCATCATTATATGTAGTTTAAAGTATTTTTAAAAATTCAAATATTTTATTTGAAATATATAATAAGCCATTATTTTGAAATGGAAAAATCATATATACAGATGTACATGAATCTGTAATAAAAGACATACAATTTACTCTTAGAAGTTGTAACTTTTGTGAAATATGGTTAGATGGAAAAATCATAAATTTAGAAGTTGTAACTTTTGTGAATGGAAAATTCATACATATCAAAATGTACATAAATATTTAATTATTATTAGAAGTTGTAACTTTTATGAAATGTGGTTAAATGAAAAAATCATGCATTTAGAAGTTGTAACTTTAGAGTCTATCAAAACTTATGTCATAATTTGATCTTCTCATTAATCTTAGCAATTTTTAATTTAGGATTTTTAATTTTAAAATTTCAACTTGTTTTGAAAAAATAATCTAAAGTAAACACTAAAGAGCTAGAGAAACTAGGTTTTTAGATTTTTCCATTTATGTGATCACTTAAATATCAAATTAAATATGGATGTCACTAGTACTAGTGTATTTCACTTACACATCCAAAACTAATTAAATATAAATGATATACTTACATTTATTTGGTACGGATGTCATTTTATAATTTTTTATATTATTTTTTTATTTGGAAAATGGAAAAGTATCAAAACGAGATAAAATTTGTCATTTCAATATTTATAGCAAATAGAATTTTAGATAACTATATTTGTAATATAATTAAAAATTATCAAAAAATATTATTTTATTTATATTTCTTTCTTAAACTATCCAAATTTTATAATACAATTTTGTATTTATTAAACATCCAAATTGCCATCATAACTTAAATGTATATTTAGTTATATAAATGATTAATTTCCTTTTTAAGGTTCAATAGACCAAATTTTGGTCTCGGGGGACGTTAACCATCATCATCATCATCAAATAAAAAACTAAAATGTATTAGATAATGAAGAATAGTAAAATTTTCATAATAGACTACAATCTCATCATGCAAGGCTAAGAATGCTAGAAATTGGGCACAATGGACTTAAGAAAATAGTATTTAAAACGAGATGAAAGACAAAATCCAATGTATAGCATATTTTTCTTTTAAAAATGTATTTTTTTATGTTAAGTTTCATGTTTTTTTCCCAACAAGTAGATATATGCATGTTATTTGATAACAATAGTTTATTTTGAACTATCTATAAATTATTCTTGGAAAATCCATTATTCAAAATATTTAACTAAATTTTTTTTTTTTCAATTTAAAATAATTAAATTTATTTTAAATTTAAATTATAAATTTATAATAAAATATAAATAAACTATTCTCACAACAATGAAATTATTTTATAGTCTTATAAGCTATTATTTCTCGTTTCAAATTTATGCTAGTCTATAAAAAAAACTTGCATATTTGTATAACATTATAAATTTATAATAAAATATAAATAAACTATTCTCACAACAATGATATTAATTTATAGTCTTATAAGCTATTATTTCTCATTTCTTATTTATGCTAGTCTATAAAGAAAATTGCATATTTTTATAACATAAGTCAAGAATATTACTAGAAGTATGTAAGGAAGCTTGAATATGCTTGTTTTATGCTACATTGAAATAACCTATATCGTATTTAAATGGACATTTTTTAATTCATTTTTGTTCTAATTTCTTTCAAATTGTAATTATATTTGTTTTATCATATATTTTTATAGAAAAATTATCCTATTGCTATATATTTTCAATCTCTTCTTAGGAGGGAGGTACTAAGCAACTTTGTTGCTTATTCCACTTGTTATTACTTGGTCTTAGTAAACTTTAATCATCATCATTATCATTATGTGTGATATTTTATATGCTTATATGTGTATTTTATATCATGGTGGTTAAGTATAAATGCTTTGTTATTTTTAGTATACTTTATATTTAGATCAATGTTAAGAAAAATGTATGGTTATGCTTTAATTTTATGCTATGAGTAGATTATCATTTTTATAAATTTAGACGTTACAACATGTTTTCAAATTGATGATTAAATACAAATGACATGGTTATTAATACACTTTCTGTTTGGATGTATGATTTAGAGAATAATTAAAACTAATGCTTTATTATTATTATATAATTTTGTGATTAATAATGTACAGTGTAAATTTTACAATTTACACATCAAAAGATGTTTTAAGATTGTTTCTATATTAAATTTTAATTTCATTTAACAATATAAAGGTATTAAACATTTGTTCTTATTTTTTAATTTTAATTTTTTAATTATTAAATTTGATAATAATACATAATTGTGCTATTTGGAATTCTTTTTATTAATTATTTATTAGTGCTTTTGTTGTATTTTTAAATGTTGAAGGTTTCAAATTTAGACAAATATAAGATTTACTATTATTTTTATGTTATTAATTTGATAATTTTATTTTACCTTTCAATTGTTACTATTCATACTCATAGTAATTGGAGGTTTACTCTTTCTCAAATTGAATAAGTTAGATTTGTATTTACATAAAGATGTAATTACATAAGATGCAATTAAAAAAATTCTTAATTATGTTGAGTGTATCAAGTGTTTCTAACTTTAAATCTTTTGCAATCATTCGAACATGTATACACAAGTTAGTAGTTCAACTTAAACATGATATCTGAAGATCTACTAAAGGGTGTTGCTACCACTTTAAAAGGCACGTGCAATAAATATGCTAATATGTGGTGAGACAAAAATGACATTTAGACATATTTTATGTAACATTGACAATTGAAGGGAACTTTAAATGGTTGATTCTAACTTGATCGTGCTAGTAGGCATCTCTTGGTGCGTGATCACAACATGGAAAAAGGAACGCTTCAATGAGGAGGCTCGCATCCATCAAATTGGTATCTTGTACAAGATGAAGTCCATTCATAGATGAAATGCTCAAGGAAAGCAAGATGAAGGAACATCTATTTTAAAATGATGACAGAACATGTTTCAAATTCATAAAGGGTTTGTGGATGATAATACATTAGTGGAACTAAAGCCAGGTTTATTTGACCATTTTGATGTTTTCCAGTAGGGTTAGAGGGAAAGAGAAAACACAGTTTTCAGCTTATTCTCCACCATTATTGTAGATTTGAATATTTTGTAATGCTTGAACAAATTATTTCATGTTATCACAAACTACTTGTCCAATGCCAATATTTAAAACTTATGCATTATTTTTTGTAAGTTAAGGCTTTTTTTACTATGACACAAGTCCATCGTCTTATGTTCATTAATGTAAGCAAGGATTTTAGTAATAATTTTGTTGGTTCTTCACTCTATCTATGAGGATCATTCCATCTTTTTCATTGGATTTCTATTACATAGTTTTCTAATGAATGTTATAGTGTACATGAATAGTATCTTTTGAGCATTCACCATTCTTTCGATAATACTCTATTATCAAAATAATTTCATTGATAGGCTACGTCTTGGGTTTTCTTCTTAAAGTTCTTCATCATAGTAAATCATTTATCTATATGATTATCTTGAATCAATAGACCTAATTATCAAGGGGGCATCCTTATTTAATTTGACCACTATTTTATTGAAAATCCGAAAAACAATGAAAGCATAATAACATGATCTACAAATTTAAAATTGTAAGAATATAATAGTAGGCTTTTGTTAGGGATTCCTCCCTCCAAGTTGGCATGAAATAATTGGAAGGGAAAGGATTGTGACCATGGTGAGTATTTTACTTTTAAGGTTTGAAGGAAAAAAATTGATATGGTTATTGAAGACAATTCATCTATTTCTTGGATATCAAAAGACAATCAATAGACAAAATAGAAATAAATATATATTTTTTTTCATAAAGAAACTCTACTATAGATTTGAGATTAGTTCTTTGCTCATGCCCTAATAAATACATTTAATATGACATAAAAAATATTTTTAATATTTAATAAATAATTAATAAATTATATACTTCTTGCCAATCTATGTTATATAAAATTTGTAATGACATTTAATGTTATACATCTTAATATGATACAATGCCAATAATATTAAACTTATTAATCACATAATATTAATGATGTCAATTCATAATGTAATATAAATTTTATTTTCTTTTACTTCAAATCTAATATTTTCATACTTGTTGCCTATGACAAATTATTTAAATTTATTTTCTTTCATATTTAAATCCTCAAATTATAATAAAAATTATTAAAAATATTCTTAAATAATTTAAATATATCTATTTTATAATATACTTGTAGCCTACCACACATTATTTAAATTTATTTTCTTTTATATTTTAAACTTGAAGTATAATAAAAATTATAAAACTCTTCCTAAATAATTTTAAAATGTTTATATTATAATATACTTGTATCTTATCACACATTGTTAAAATTTATTTTCTTTCATATTTCAAACTTTAAATTATAATAAAAACTATAAAAAGGTTTCTAAATAATTTTAAAATATCTATATTAAAATAAAAAAAATTATAAACATTTACTAAAACATTTATTCAAGTGAGGTTTCTTTTGAAAAAATGAAAGAAAAAAGAAATATGTATATTATAATAATAAAAGAATTTATAAACATTTACTATAACATTGATTTATGTGAGGTTTCCTTTGACAAAATCAAACAAATAAGAAAAAAGTTCATGTTTTGTTTTAATTATGTGGGTTTTGATTTTTAAAATAATAATGAAAATTTTGAAAAAATATAAATAGTTTGTTAAATTGAACTATTAATAATTTAGCCTCTCAAAATCATAGATTTTAATAATAATCATTCAATGAAATATATTTAAATTATTAATGGAAAAAACACATGCTCATAATAATATAGCAATGTTATCTATTACATTGTTTAAGGAAGTTAATGGAAATATTATAATAAATGGGAGTAAGGAATTTGGAAATAAAACGATATGATCTTTGATTTTATAAATGTGAATGAAAAATATGAAAAACACATGCTCATAATAATGTAGCAATGTTATCTATTACATTGTTTAAGGAAGTTAATGGAAATATTATAATAAATGGGAGTAAGGAATTTGGAAAGAAAACTATATGATCTTTGATTTTATACATGTGAATGAAAAATATGACTAGTTTGTTCGACTCTATTACTAATACTATAAAATCAACTACCATTGATTTTGGATATAGAAATTAAGGGTGGAAACATTTTCTACCTAGTGAGAGGTCATGTGATAACTTGGAGATAGTAGATCTAATGAAGAGTAAATGTAAACATGTTATTAAAATTTAAAAAAAACTTAATAAAACCCATGCTATATTGATATAATGTGTTATAAAATTTATAATTTGATATAGTGATATAATGTTGATATAAAGCAACTATTTATTTTATATTGAGTTTTGGATAATTATTCTAAAAAATACCAAAATATATATAAACAATAATATTATTATTTTATTAAAAATATACTAAAATGAAAGTTAAAAACAATTAGTCAATTAAAGTTTAAGGAAAATGCTGTGTTATATATTTTTAATATATTTTAAGTATTTTAATCCATTATTTAAATAAAATATACGATTTCATATTGGATAAGAGGTTTTAAGTAAGTCTTTAGTTTGATATTATTGAAAAAAAAATGTTAAAAAAAACTCACATTATAAAATGATAATAATGATAATAATTCAACAAATTAATAAAAATAAAAATATTTAAACCTTAATTTTCTTAATAGCAATGAAAAATATCCCACTAAATTAGTGGGATAACCGTAAGTGAACAATAATTAGTGAGATATATACCATTGATCTCATGGAACAAGTGTTAAGGTCACAGAACAATGGTAAGTGGGAAACAACAATTAATGAGGCTGTTCACTCCATAGAACTTGAATATAATGAAGAAGTGTGTTGGACAAGTCATATTAAATTTATTTAATGTGATAAAAAAATATTATTAAGGTTTAATAAATAATTAATAAAATCTATATCAAATTTGTTCATTTATAATGGAATATAATATTAAATTTGACAGATTTTAGGTTTATAAATTTTAACATGACATAGTTAGACCTAAGAAATTGCTTCAGTTTCATCATGAGGTTGATCACACACCCATAAACATGTATTGGCCACAACATATAGGGTATCAATATTGTTGTAAATAATTTTGATGGCTTCTAGAGTGGAAGCTATAACTAGGTGAAGCATTTCTTGGGTTTGTAATGTTCAGTGACAATTTACTGAAGGAGAATTTTCAAATCCACTAAGGATCCAAACTAGGAATCTACTCAGAATCCTTGGTCATTATTTTTGGCAAGCCCTCTCGTTTGGTTTCCTCAACCTCAGTTGGGTGATATTGGAGACTTGTTGAGAAGCTTTCCTCTTCTTGTTTGATATCAAACATAATGTGGCATGGAAGCTCCTTCGTAAAGCATCACTTCAACATATGTTTTCTTACAACGCCCCCTCAATTGCTTCTTTATCATTGATGAAGTAGAGATGGAAATCCTTTACAAATAGAGCATGATTGTTCAAGAGGAAAGTAAAATGAGTGGGAATAGGGATGGTCATGCCCAAATATATATGGAAAGACAATTGTACTTAGTTGACGCATTCACATAAATCACAATGAAGAGGAAATTAAGAAGCTAATGATTGAACTTGAAAACGAGATACTGCAAATCATGATTGAATGTCCATTCTAATGTCCATCATGAATTTCAACATCATGTGATATCAAAAAACTAAGTGAAAATAACCTACCATGACAACATGACATTAATGTCAATAAATTTGGTCTCTCATGCACCTTTTTTCTTTTCTATTAAAGAGCCTTCCTAGTATGACACCTCCACCATCCTTATTAACTCTAGACCCATCCATGTACCACTCACAAGTGGGGGGCGGGGGGGCATGGTTGACCTCTGTAATCACCCCGTCTAGGGACATTCTCAAAGGAAGTTTAGTTAATGGAGATATTATGATAAAATTCTATCACTTACACCTACTCCAATGCCATTTTTTGAGTTTAAATACTAACAATCAATGTTGAGCAAATCATAGATTTTAATGACAATCATTACAATAAAATATTATTATAGAGATTTGTAATAATAATAACAATAATAATTCAATAATTTCATAGTGATAAGAAATAGGAATAAAGTTTTCCTAGCTACAAATGGATGAACCTTAATTTTCTAAATAGAAATGAAAAATATGTTAGTGAGCTCATGGGAGAAGTGTAAGTGGACAATAATTAATGCGATGCCAATGGAAAACATGTCTCAGCTCATTGGACAAGTGTAAATGGAAAATAACTATTTAAATTATTATAGATATTTGTAATAATAATAACAATAATAATTCAACAAATTCATAAGAATAAGAAATAGGAATAAACTTTTCCAAACTACGAATGCATCAACCTTAATTTTCTAAAAGAAATGAAAATTATGTTAATAAGATATCAATAAAAATTTCTGCCTCTAAACTCATGGAACAAGTGTAAGTGGATAATAAGTTATGAATTATATGCTACTCCGTTCATGGGATAAATATAAGTAAACAATAATTAATGTGTTATATGGTACTCACCTCATAGGATACGTGTATTAGAACAATAATTGGTATATACCATTAAAATCATGGACCAAGTGAAACTAAAGAACAATTTGTGGAGTAGCTCATAAAAAACATATTTATAATGAAGTAGTGTAATAAATTGTAAATTACCATAAATATATTGAATGTGATTTAAGAATATTATTAAAATTTAATAATTAATTAATAAAATAGTAGATAATATATCAAATTTATAATCTCATAGGGATAAATGGAAAACATATTTATAATGAAGTAGTGTAATAAATTGTAAATTACCATAAATATATTGAATGTGATTTAAGAATATTATTAAAATTTAATAATTAATTAATAAAATAGTAGATAATATATCAAATTTATAATCTCATAGGGATAAATGGAAGATATCTGATCTTAGAAGGTTTAGTTAGACGAGAAATTTAGATAGCTTAACTTGATCGCTTAGATTTCACTATCACAGGGTTGTCGACGGGCCACTATATGGAGAGCCGACGGGGATGAAGCAAAGAAGGTAAACTTTAACAAGTGTGGTTGAGGCATTGCATCTAATCGTTTCTTGAGGTTATTTTTAATGTATTCAAAACTTACAGCGATAGTATTGAAGATTTATTAGAAACTAAAGGGTGGTTTTACTCTTATCTCTATGCATGTAGGTTCTTTTTTATCATCATCAATCCTTTCATAAAATGACTGTTAATAATGGAATAATCTATAGACGTGACCATTTGCACCAATCCGATGCCCAGCAGAGCACCGGCACCGCCTAAATGGAGCATTGGTTGTTCGATTGGTGAAAATGGTTGGATTGATAGGTTATTCCATTAATAATTAAGTCTCTGATGTTTGTTACTGGTTAAGTTTGACTAGGCTATCCCCGTGAAGCTATGGGAGTCATTGATCCAAATGGATTCTACTCAATATTGGATGAGATAAATATCCTCCTGTACTCTTCTTCTCTTACCATCTCTATCTCTACCCCAATCGAATATGACTGGGAATCATTATATTATTTATGCATTTTCAATGCAATATTATTATCCGCCCCTAAAACTAGAAACATAAATGCACATACAACATCAAGACTAAAGAGAGTAACCTCCTGGGAATGTTGGAAGTGAACTGGTGGGCAGTGACTACCTCCTACTATCAATGGTTCATGGGTAGAGCTGTTGGGAAGGCCTACTGTGGTGTCTCTGGCAGATGCTTGTGGGTAAGTACTCACTGTAGTAACTAACTGTGTTTCCATATGAGTAAGCTGTGTAGGGGGAAGTTGTTTATGTGAACCCCTCTATTGGATGGCTATATTTGCAAGAGCCGTTCTTGAATGGCACTACCTACCTGACCCATCCTAATGGTTGCTCTACCTTGTCCTCCCTGAATGGTCCTACCTAATGTTACAATGACAAGGCAGGTCGCGTGTCCAGCCTATGTAACTAAATTTGAGACAGATGGCATCGGTGAGATTGTTGACGTTCTTGGGACTTGTACCGAGAATTCCATCAAGTCAGTTGGTATCTATAAGAAGAAAGAGACAGACATGAGTGATGCCATTTAAAATTTACGGAGTTCGAATACCTAAGACTCGACTTCAAAGTTTATGCTAAATAAAAATAACTCGACACATAAAAGTATTTTATATTAATTAATATTAACTATTTTTAAATGTAGTCCACATCCATGAAATTAGTATCTTCATTTTATATTAATTAATATTAACTATCTTTAAATGTAGTCCACATCCATCAAATTAGTATCTTCTAGAAGATGAAGTGCCCTCATCATAGATGAGCATTTCAAGACTAGGAAGATGAATATATTTTAAAATAATGATGTGGATGTTTCAAACTCAAGCAAGGATTTGTGGATGATGATACATGACTACAACTTATGCCAAGTTTATTTGACCTTTTTAAAGCTTTGGAGTAGGGTTAAAGAGAAAACAAAGTTTTCAATTTTTTCTCTATTTTTAATGTAGATTTGAATGTTTTGTAATGCTTTAAATTATTTCATGTGATTATAAATTACTTGTTTAAAGTTAATATATAAAACTTGAGTAATTTTTTTGGTAAGTGAAGGATTTTGGTCTTTGAAACAAGTCTATCTTCTTATGTAATAAAGGATTTTAATTATAATTTTGTTGGTTGTTCATTTTATTTATAAGGATATTTTGGTCTATGAAACAAGTACATCCTCTTATGGAGTTAATAATAATTTTGTTGGTTGTTCACTCTATTTATGAGGTTTATTGCACTCTTTTGATTAGACGTTCTATTACATAATTCACTAATTACTACTAATGTGTATTAAATAGTATGTTTTGAACATTTCATCATTGCTTTGAATAATACTTGAATCGATTCCATTGGTAGGCTACATCTTGGGTTGTCTTCTTGAAGTTCTTCATCAGAGTAAATCACTTATCTATACTCTTATCTTAACTCAATAGTCCTAATTACGAAAACACCTTTGTTATTTAACTTGGCCATGATTTTATTCAAAATGCTAAAAAAATTCAATCATAATAATAAAATTTGCAAATCTAAAATTGTAAGAATACATTAGTAGCCATTTTTTAGGGAGTCTCCCCCCCCATGTTGGCATGAAACATTTTGGAAATGAAAGGATTGAGACCACGGTGAACATGTTGAGTGCAAGGTTTGAAGGGAAAAAAATGATGATGTTATTGAGGAAAAAATCTATTTCTTCGATATCAAAAGAATAGCAAGAGACACAACTCTTCTCACTCATCCTTCCTTCATTCCCCAAAACCCTCCTCCCCCCTATTCCTCCATGCCCCTCCCTCTTCTCTTCCATGTGATCCTCGCCCACCCCATTATCCCTCCTCCTCAATTCCCCTCTGGTCTCCCTCATCCCTCATCCCTTCCTGACAAAATTCCTTCCCCCCCATCCTCTCTGCCCCTCTCGGAACCTCCCTTCCCTGTGGCCTTCCTTCCCCCTCGACCCCCCTCTTCCTACCTCCTCCCCACTCCTCCTCCTCACCCCTCCCTTCTCCCTCCTCCCTCCTCTCTTTCTCATGACCCTCCTCCCCGTCCTCCTCCCTTCCTCATGGCCCTCGCACCCCTCCTTCTCCCCCTCTTCCTCCACCATTGAACTCCCTTTGATGGCCAAGGGATCTCAATGGAGGAGGAGGAGGGGGCAGGAGTTCCATGGGGAAGGGAGGAGGAGGGATGCGAGGAACATAGTAAGGAGGAGGGAGAAGGGAGGGGTAGGGAGGAAGAGGGCAAGGAGGGTCGCAAGGAAGGGAGGAGGAGGTGGGAGAAGGGGGGAGGAGGGGGAGGAGGCCCACTAAAAAGGGAGGAGGGTGGACGATGGGGGAGGAAGGGGAGATGTGGGGAAGGGAGGAGGTATAAGGGAGTGGCGGAAGGCGGCAAGGGAGAGAGGGAAGAGTTGGGGGGTTGATATTTTTAAATTTTTATTTTTTTTTAATATAATGTTTAGGGGTTGGTTTATAAAAGTTTTTTTTTTTAAATGTAATGTTGTGGGGAGTGTTAAAGGCGGGGG
>LPNX010262546.1:0-40869 GCA_001517045.1 Pseudotsuga menziesii
TCCTGTCATTTACTTTTACTGTCTTAGCTTAGCTTTTTTACTTTCCAGTTTACTTTTTGTTTTATCGAACTGCTACTAAGGATTCCAGATTCCTTAGTAGGTCCTCATCAGCACAAGCTAGGGTGAAAACCCTAGCTACACTAAGAAACCCTTGGGAGTGGTTACCTGATGCGGTTTGTTTCTTTTAATGTTAGAGGGTTTGGAGGGCGACCCAAGAAACTAGCCCTCAAGTCATTATTGGTGGAGTTACACCCATATTTGGTCTTTATACAAGAGACCCTTTGTCTGGGGGTGCAGGCCATGTTGGTTTTTTCTAGTTTCTTTCCTGGATGGGAATTTTGTGATGTTGATGCCATAGGCCATTTGAGTGGCATATTAACTTCCTAGAACCCTTGGGTGGTTAGATGTAAAGATTTTATTACTTTTGCTAGTATTATGATTACATTATTGTTTAAAGGCTCCCTCTGTGTGTGGAATTGTTTGAATATCTATGTGCCTTACCTAGATAGAGAAAGGTTCCAGAATTTGGTAAAGTCGAAGGGGATTTTGAATCTTGACAATCTTCTCATTATAGGCGATCTTGGAATTTGGTAAAGTCGAAGGGGCTTTTGAATCTTGACAATCTTCTCATTGCAGGCGATCCCAACTTCAAAGTCTCAAATGTTGAGGTATGGGGTAACTCAGATAGAGGTGACCCATTGGATCTATATTTCTCAAGTCTTCTTTTAGGGTTGCATTTGGTGGATACTGTTTCGAAAAAGTTGGGGGCTACTTGGCGTAATGATAGGTTGGGTACTGCTGGTACTGGGAAGAGATTGGATCGTTTCCTGGCTGCGGAGGGACTGTTACCTCATTTATCTCATTACAGATTGTGGACTAGACCTTTTGAAATATCTGAACACTTTCCAATATCCTTGGATTGGAAGGAGTTGGGGAATATACCCCCCTATCCATTTAAATTCAACCAGTCTTGGTTGAAGGAAGCTGATTTCGATTCTTTTATCGGAAGGGCTTGGGAGGGTGACTGTATTGTGACAGAGGCCGATCCCTTTTTTTTTTTGGTTGGTTAGTTAAATTTATTGAAGAAGGTGGTACTGGATTGGGATGATAGAGCTTGTGAATTGGATTTGATTGAGGAGTAGATTGTTGATCTGTTTCTTTGTGCAATGATTGGTGTTCTTTCTGTTGAAGAGGCTGGTCTGTTATCTGATCTGAAGGCACAAAAATAATCTCTAATTGCATTTGATGCTTCCTCTTGGAGACTTAAGAGTAGGACGATTTGGATAGAGCAGGGAGATGCTAACACTAAATTCTTCAAGAATTTTGCTAGTGTGTGTCGTAATGGTTATGTTATGTGGGATTTGTTTGACCTTCGAGGTAATCGATTACATGAGGATGCTTAGCTGAAGGTGGCAATGATGGATTATTTCTCTAATGTTTTTAAAGAAGAGGGTCCAACTCATATTCAGGAAAAAATTAAGGTACTTAAGTTGTTTCCTAATTTTTTCTCGTTTGTGGAAAATGAGATCATTGGGAGGGTTGTTACACCAGAGGTTGAAGAGGTGCTGCATGGGTTTGCTAAGGAGAAAAGTCCTGGACCGGATGGGTGGCTGGTTTAAATTTTCCTATTTTTATTTGATATGGTAGGAGGCAATTTGTTGGTTGCAATCAAACCGAATCGATTGGATGTGCCAAAATATCTGAATGTGACCTATATTACCTTGATCCCTAAGTGTGAGGAACCTGATACTTTTACGGATTTTCATCCTATTTCTTTGTGTAACCTGATATACAAGGTTTTCAAGAAGATTCTCTCCAATAGGATGAAGCCACTTATTGCTAGTAGACAGATTTTAGAAGCAGTGGGGATCACTCAGGAGGTTCTACACTCTATCAAGGTCAAGAAGGAGGAAGTATTAATTCTTAAGATGGATCTGGTGAAGGCTTATGGTTGGGTTAATTGGGAATTACTTAGGCCTTATCCTTATGCAAATTGGGTTGATAGTGGATATTGTGGACTGGATCATGGCACGTGTTACTTCAGCTGATTATGTTGTGCTGGTTAATGGATTGCCCATTGATTTTTTCAAGTTGAGTTGAGGGGTTCGTCAGGGATTCCCATTATCACTTATTCTCTTTCTATTGATTGCCGAAGAATTGATTCTACTCATTAATGAGGCCAAAAGGTTGGGTAATATTCGTGGTATTTCTTTCTCCTCTACTCTAGCTCTTACCCATATACTCTTTGTGGATGATGTCGTACTTTTTAAGCATGGATCACTTGAAGAGTGGAGTCATTTCAGAGTCATTCTTGATATTTTCACTACGGCCTCAAGTATGATGATCAGCGTCACAAAGTATTCTTTTCTATTTAATAATTTGTTATATGCAGTGTCTGATAGTGTTTCTTATGCTCTTTCCCTATAAGATGGAGAGGATTGAGTATGGTTTTAGATATTTGGGGTATTGGGTGAATCCACTTAACTATCTGGTTAAGGACTGGAGATGGATTATTAAAATATTTGAATGTAAGATCAACAACTGGTCTTACAGATTTCTAACTTTGGGGGGGTCGTCTCATTTTGCTTAACTCTGTTTTGTTTGGATTACTGGTTTATTGGTTCTCACTTGTGAAACTGCCAAACACTACTTTGAGGATTGTTAGAAAGCTTATGTTCAACTTTCTTTGGGGTGGAAATAGTATGAGAAAATGTATGCATCTGCTTAAAGGGAGCATATTTCTAGACTGCATGCCTATGGGGGTTGGAATGTGAAAAAATTAGATTGGTTTAATATTGCATTGAGAATGAAGAGTTTGTGGCAAGCCCTCAATGGGACTGGTTAATGGAACAAGGTGTTGAGGACAAAATATTTATGAAAGAAAACAATGACGGATTGGATCAAAAAGGGATAATACTTAGTGAATAATTCTTTGATTATATGGAATGGTTTTATAAGGGTTTTGGGCTGGATCTATAAGTTACTGAGCTAGAAAGTGGGAAATGACAAAGCTGTGAAAGTTGGAATTGATCCTATGATAGGGATGGAAGGGACATTTCTACCATCGGGATCCCTTATCAGTTATCTTCAGGATTATGGTATATCTATGTTGGGTCAGGCTCGTAATATTGACAAGTGGACTAATACTGGTGCATACTGGTTGACGACTGAGGATTTGGAACTTATGGGGGATTGGAAACATGAGTGGGAATGATATACTGCTTCCTTGGATCTCTTGGGATTGCATCTCTCTACTGATGATGATCGTTTTGTTTGGAATTACAACTAGACGACTAGCTAAATTTTGGCAAAGTTGGCTTACCAGTTCATTGTGGATTCATTGCTGACTACTTCTGATGATTGTTGTAGGAAGGAACTTTGGTGGTCGAAGTTACCACTTAAGATAAAATGCTTCAGTTGGATATGTATTAATGATAAGGTCAGTATGTGGGACAATATCCTTAAGTCAAGTTGGGTCTGTCCTAGTCTAGTCTGTCAATTTTGCTGAAGGGAGACTGAAACATTTGGTCATCTGTTGTTAGACTGCGGCTTCAATAAGGTTTGAGAAGAATTGTTACTGCTACTTTAGGATTGGTTTTTTGTTGGGAGGATCTTACCCTTCAGGGGAATACATTGGGGTGGATAAGATCTGGTCTCAACCCCGTATACCTTCCTCTTATAAGTTACTGGTTTATTTGGACGACAAGGAATAATACCATTTTTCGTGGTATTAAACCTTTGGTGCAGAATGCGGTGTTGGTCAGCCTTGGTCTCTTAGCATCTTATCTAGTGGTTCCCCATGTTCGAAGGAGCATAAGGATAGGAGGTGGACCTGGGTTCAAGCAGCTACATAATTCTTTGATAGGGCTATGACACATAACATTGGTGGTGTTAGGGCAGTTTTATTCATTAGTTAGTCTCACTTCTTTCATCTCAGGTTTGGTTGTGGCAAGAGCATGAACAGGAGAGCAGAACTTCTTTCCCTTTGGGGGCTCCTATAAATTTCATAGGGGATGGTTTTACCGGAGTTGAAAGTCTATGGTGAGTCCAAGACTATAATTGATTGGATCAATGATGTTGCATCGTTGAAAGTTTTAGAACTAGATTATTGGTGTTCTAGAACTAAAGCTATTCATTTTTCCTTTGAATCCTTCAATTGTCAGGATATTTACCAAGAACATAACATGATTATTGATGGGCTTTGGAAAGATGCTTTGAAGCTTTCCATCAGTCATTTGTCTCTTCAAGAATTCATAGAGGATGCGTTGAATTTTTAGGATAATTTCAAGATCTATGTTTAAACCACTTTGTAGAGTTTTTTAGGTTTTGTTTCTTATAGTGATAACTATTTTTCTAGATTTGGGGGGATTACAATATCTAGAGTTCTGTATGTTGTGCAAGGGTAATGTATTTATATTCTGGGCATTGGATCCACCTCTTATTTTGGATCTTGTACTTAGAGGACTTTGTTATCACTCCAAGAAACTCCTCTAGGTTGTAGCTTGAGGATGCCTCGTAACTTAAACTGTTTTTAGGGTTTTCTAATATGGATCAAGTCAATCGACCTATGTAACCTTTCCACTCTCAAGGCATACATAAGACTCACTCATTTACAAGGATTTTAGTTGCAATTTGCTCAGAAATTCGACTATAAGGTGCAGGGATGGAGAACTCACTAGGCTGGCAGACTTACACACATAACGCATGCATATAAATGGCTAAATCCTGCTGAGGATGGTATTTATAAATCAAATATCACTAATAGACCAATAGGATGATAGTTATCGGCTTTTTAATAAATCTGAAATTGACCTAAATGCACATTCATGCATAAACACCGTAAAGAAAGAGATGATGGCTGAACAAATCACAACAAATGAGCTTATACCATGAATAAGTAAAATGAGAAGATTGAAAGTATTATTGGCTCATAAATCCCCGAAGTTGAACCCTTATTATAAAATCAATCATGGGCTTTATAGCCTTCTACAAAAATCACAGAACCTAAAAATCTGATCTGTTTACACACAAAAAATAATTGAAAGTGATAGTTTTTCCAGATTAGGGCTTCAAACCCTTGCTAACTATTTGTTTATCTGCTATCAAGATCTAGTTCATTGAGCAAACTTTTAATAGCTGAAGTGGTTGCTGATAATCAACATTGTTGGTTAAGTTTGAAATTTCCGCCAACAGCCAGTGTTTCGGCAGTTAACTGAAGTGACCATTCTTATTTAATTCGCCAAACTTTTTTTTCCTTTGTCGCCGTAGTCACCGATCGGAAGCTTTGTCTTCTAGCCCATTGGCGCCCCAAGTCTCAATGCTGCCGCAGTGTCGATGCCTTAAATCACTTAGCTTCGCGATGGATTCTTCATCGGCTATCAGAAGCTTTTTCCTTTAGCCCATCGGCGCTCCAAATCTCAACGCTCTTCATCATTAGCTCATCGACGATCGGGAGTTGTGATAACTAATGCATCGGAACCTTTTTTTGAAAGCTGCCGCAGTTTCGGAGGTGAAACGAACTAAATTTATTGCTACCAGAGGTTGACTAACAAAGGGATTGGGGCATAGTATTCTATGCCACCGATGGATAGTCTCGCTATTCGTTGATGTGCATTATCTCTGTTGTTTTTCCTTTTCAAAACTTTATATGCTTGATTGTTGGCGATTTGCATCTTTATTTCTATTGGAGGTCAGTAGAAGTCATCAATCGGAGCTTTAGTCTTCTGTGCTGCTGATACTGCAGAGGAGCTTCGTTGTAAACTCGTCGATCCATAGTCTGTATGTCTTCTGTCGTTGCGTTTCCTTATTGAATTAACTTGCCGATGGTTAGTCCTTAGAACTTCCGATTGCCGAAGTTTTCATCTGGTCGTGGAAGCCGTAGTCTGTCTTTCTTCCGCCGTTGCGGCTCCTTAGTGGACTATCTCGTTGCTATGTTGTCCTTACTTCTTCTGATCCCCGGAACCTGTAGTAAGTCTGTCTTTCGTCGTTTCGGCTCTTTAATGGAGTATCTCGCCGCTACGTTGTCTTTGGTTCTTCTGATCGTCGAAATGTTCATCTGACCACGGAAGTTGTAGTATGTAAGTCTGATAGTGGCTAATGAGATGTTTTGATCCTCGCCCAAGCCACCGAAACTACAACTTAGTGAAATTTTTATCAACCACAGAGGCTTTCAAACTATTAGTGACATTCATATTCCTTATTGTGTGAATTAAATTCTTCATACAAAAATAAATTATCTTGGGAGATAACAGACTAGATTTGGTTTTGGCTTGTATTACTATAAGATATGTTGTTTATGTCTCTGTTATTAATTATAGGATTGTGGAGAGGTTAGAATAGAGATGAAGATATATCGACTACTGAAGTTATTCTAGCATTGTATATGGTTCCTTTGATAATATAAAAATGAATGATCTTTTCTTCTTGAAAAAGAAAGTAGAATTAAATTCATAACCAATATTATAATAAAAATTATTATGTATCTATAAATAAATAAAAATTATAATAATTTTTATTTAAACTTTTGGTTACCAAAAGAATCTGAAATTTTTTTTTGTAACAAATGATGATAGGATTTTTAAATTTAAGAAGATGAATTTCACCAAAAATGACAAGAATGAAGATAACGATATGATAGCAGAACTCGCAACCTACTTTGTCTACACATTTTGCAGTGCCACTCATTTGACACACTGACATATACGCTCTGAAATCTTTGAAATTGGATTAAAGATTGAATTTTTTAACAAATAGATTTGGATACCAAAACTCACAATTAGAAAAATAAAAATAACCTTTCCAATGCCCCGCATATCCCATTAAATTATAACCCCTTTCCTCCTAGTCTCATTTATTTAAAACATAACCTCATTTATTTAAAACAAACAGAATGATATGGCCCTTTTTACCCTTAAAGGCCTAATCCACGTGGCTTCCCTTCATTTTGAATCGTATGGTGTAGTGTAAAAGGAAAAGTTCACCAATTATAAAGAAGGGAGACATTCATTAAAACGCCAAACCTAAACCCTAGGCTGATGCATGGAAGCAGTCAATGTAACATATCAGTGTGCACTAAGGTAATTCCACATAGGCTTTTGCAAAAGTGATGAAATAAAAAATTAAAAAAATGCTATGGACGAATGGCGTGTTGATGCCAATGGACAAAGACATGGATGTAACCACCTATAGGTACCCATGTGCCATTCGTTACACACACCAACCTCGGTATTGTTTCATTGGTAGGCAAAACCTATTGTATGATGCTAAGTGAGCCACCACCAACTTGTTCTTACAAACGTGAAAAGAGGCACGCTACAAGAGGATAAAGCATACAACCATGTAGATGGCACATATTATGACTCACAAGTTGAGGGATGGGAGTGCAGTCTAGCAGAGGATAATAACAACGAAAATGGGAAGTTATTATCGAGTAATTTTTTCTATGGCTGTGGTAGGAGAATTATTAGAGAAACCATTTCAAATCAATATTTAGACCCTATTCTAGCCTATATAGTTAGAGATGGATTTCTCTTGTCACAAGGTCATTCACATATACATTTGGATTTGACAAGTATTTAGAAGGCTAGATTTCCGATGGGAAGGGTTATTTGTATTTTTAAGAGTGTAAGACAAATAAATGTCAAATACTATTGGGCAATGGAGTTACAACATGAATTATTCAAGGATTTTACAACAATAATGAGTGGCGATTTTCCTTTGAAATATGAGGAAAAGTGGGTGTCACATTCAGTTAAATATATTCAAGTGGCGGTAGGAGAAATGAGAGAAATCCCAGTGGAACAAGAGGCACCTATCTATGGATGAATCTCTTGGAACACTTTTAACAGACATATAACAAAGATTAATAACTGAAACAGAGCATCTAGCAATGGATGAATTCTATCACGGCTATCATAACACATAACAAACACAATTTCTGATACAGGAGCATTTGATGAATTCCTTGCACACAATCTAGAAATGTGTTACCAGAGTACACATGCATGAAAATGAGAAATACAGGAAACACAAACTCAACATGGAACACTGTGATGGATCTCAAAAATGCAGGAGAATATTTTTTATTAACACTTCCAAGAAAATTGTAGAACTACAAAAACCAGTCACAAAAGGCTTCAAAAATGAAATTCCAACCCCTTTTTACTCTCTTGAGGTTATATTTATAGTGTCATGGGCTCCCGAGGCCAATCTCAAAACAGTGCCAAATTTAGTTACAATGTGGGATCAAAACCGCACAGACAAAATCCTTACAAATTTCGATCTGGCAGATTCGCCATGATCACAAACAAATATGGAAAACACGCTGGAATGCGTGTGGTGGATCAATTTGGGAAATTTGACAGGTGGAACTCAGGATCACTTGATGAAAATTACTGTTCAGAGCATCTTAGGACAGCCTGCAATAGTATCCTTCATCCTTATATCTTCCACCTGTAAATTTTTTCTTTAATCGTTGATTTCCGCAAGATTCTTTCTGCACCGTTGACCTGGGATCAAAGCTGCAGGCTACGGAAAGCAGGAGTCGGGATTTTTGTTTTTAGGATGTTAAATTTTCTATATTTCCACTTTCCTGCTTTCCACTTCCTTCTAGGTTGTTGATATAAGATAGAACTTTCCCAGCCGTTGATTTGAGATCAAGCTGCGGGCTGTAGAAAGCAGATGTCAGGATTTCAACTTTTTATGGCCAGATTTTTGCCTTTTTCGCTTCTTTCCGAGCCGTTGATCTGCGTCGAAGCTTTCTAGACCGTTGATCTTGCAGATCATGGAAAGCAGGATTCTAACCATTTACGACCAAATTTATGTATCTTCCGCTTTCTGCTTTTTCCTTTCCAGAAAATAGCAGAAAGAAAAAGGCAGAAGTACCAACTTTTATAATCAAATTTTGGCCCTTTCCGCTTCCACCTTTTGGATTCTGTATTTACACTTCTCTCTTTTTCTTGGACTGTTGATTTATGCAAAAGCTCTCCGAAACGTCGGATCTCGAGCTGCGAAAAGCGGAAGTCAGGTTTACTAATTTTCACAACCGAAGCTTTCATTTTCTGCTTTTTTGCTCCCGATTTTTCCTTGGCAGAAACGATTTGCAGCCTTTGATCTTCTCCAACGTGCTTCCAGGCCCTCCATTCTGGTCAGATTTTACTCTTAATAATATTTTCCTTGTTCAGGAATATTTATAAGGCTAAAACTCATGATTTTCAACAATTTATCATCTTTCTTTCACTGGTCTAAACTTTGGCAGGGGAGTTAGTGCAGATGCATATGTAAAAATCTTTAAATTTTAGCACAGGTGCTAACAACAGCTCCAACTTGGGGATGCTATCCTTTCTGTGAGATAGCAAAGACCCCTTAGACCAAGTGCCTGATCCATTGGGCCCTCAGTACCTACAAAACCCCCAACTAGCTACACCATTTTGTGCTATCCTGAAGGCCCATCGCCTCAAAACTTGTTCTAGCGCATGTAACTTGAAATTTGCATTAAAAAAAAGAAACCAAATGACGGCTCCTCTTGGGGACCTTACAGCCTTCACTTCGGGCTTTAAGTCTGTTAGAGGGCCATCCACACATGAAATATTAAAAAGAAATGGTATATACAATGACATGGGAACTGAACTTACTTTACAAAAAATAGTGCTTAAAGAGCCTGCCATTTACATGAGCTCTAGATACTAGACCACCCTCCATCTCTTCCAGTATGTGTTGGGCTCCAGAATTGTTTTTTAGAATGATGTTATTTTCCTGGCCTATTTACTGAAATCTAATACATCTATCTTTAATTTGTCTATCTTTTACTATGTTTTCATCAATTATAACTTATAAATGTAAAATAAGTTTAATTCATCATTTTTGATGTGTTATTGCATTTAGTGCGCATTTAGGTACTCCATCCAGCCCTTCACCTGACTCTGAGTTCCGCATTAGGTTTGATGACATGTTCCTTATTGGTTCCCTGAGTTTGGCTTGTCTGTCTACTACTCTCGTTAATTTCATTTCTTGTTAGTCCTGTTGATCCTGCATGAACAAATCAAAACCATGGCTCTATGATGAAATTGGAAATATTTTAAATGTTAAAAAATAGAATAATCATAATTTTCAAACTATTAATAAATTTGTTTACATTAAAAACTTTAATGGTTTAAAAATAGTTAAAACTTTAAAACTTTAAAACCATAAAACATGAAACCAAACCATATATATAATTAATGGTCCACTCACACTTTAATTCCTTTTAAGAAAATTAAAAATAATATAATAATGAAAATCCTTAAAAAAACAAGTGGATTGGAAACATAGTCACGTTTTCTTTAAAATTTTTGAATATGATATTAAACCATATATATTATGCATGCGTTGACCATAAAACAAGTCACTTCACATTATTTTAAACATTTGGTTCCTTTTTTTAATTTTATTTGCTATGGATTAATACATTGTAAATGTTTTATGCAGCTCGTGAGTTAACTCACGCACAGGAAATGGACTCATGCACCGTGAATTCAACGCATGCGAGAATGGTGGGCACAATCACGCTGGGAAAGCAAGAACTCAACCACAATCAATAATTGAGTACCCAACATTCAATATTGCAGATAACCTTGGCATCAATTCAGCCCAAAAATCGGATTTGAGAGGTTACAGGTCATTTCGATCTTCATTCGAATTCAGATTCTCACCCAAACTGCCACATTGCGCCTTGGTTTTCGTGTACATGGAAGCGGATCTCGCCAAACGGTTCAATGGGTTTTAATAATATCCATCCACAAAACCTAGAATTTGTTTTGCCAAAATAGCAACCACCTAAGAGTTATCGAAGGGGAATTTCATCGATTTGTTCTAGATTGCGTTTTCTGAGTCCATTTCAGATCATCAATGGGGTTGTTCCCTATCTTTTATGGAACTCTATTATTAGATAGGTCGACCACTGAAAGGTTCGACCTGATCTCCATTGTAAACAATATAAAAAGATGCCATGGGTTGTGAAAGGGGAGGAGAAAAAATGTTTGTAAACTTTATTTCTGGTATTAATGTAAAAACTCTACTGAGTTGTTAATTATGTTTCCAATTTAGCGTGGAACATCCTCCGTTCTTGAGAAGGGCCCCTCAGCAATAGCAAAATTCCTTGTTCATACAATTCGTTTTTTTTTCTTTTTTGCAGATAAGTCATTTCATTTTTGTACGTAAATTCTAGATTTGAAGTATAATGAAGAAACATGGAATATGAGTATACATATTTGATATTTGGAAGATCAGATCATGTTGTTTTTGGGTACTCTTAGGATAGTGGTAGATCAATGGGTGAATAGTAAAAATCTATCAATAATGCAGTCTATGGGGGGTGGTCCACCTACTTGTCTATTGGCTTGATTTTCTGACCTAGGCCAACTAAGGAGAAATAGTCCATACAAAGTGCTTAAAACAGCCCTCGGTGTGTTTGGAATAACTAAATCTCGCAGGTTATGGTCTCCTGCTACCAGCTGAATTTATCCTCTTAAGGAGAATATAAAAACTCAACAAAATGTATCTAAATTAAATTATTGCTTAAAATAAATCCTAGAGTTAGTTTTCTAAGTTTAAGTTATCCTAAAGTGATTTCTTAAGGAAAGTCTCTTGTTTTGGGGTTTTGTTTTAAATGTTTTGACTAAAACAACTATTTTAAATTTTAACAAACTAATCTAATTTTATTTAACAGCTATTAAAATAAACCAAGCTAATATATGAATTAAAATTAACTAGCTACCCTATCTCAGCTGAGAGCAAACTTTTAGATTACTATATCAACTATCAATTAACAATTATAAATAACAAAGTGAAATAAATCATACAATTCCAGATAAAGAAACTATCAGAACTGTTATCACCAATAACACTCTGTTTAATAAAATTTACAAAACACAGAGAATAAAATAAGAAATTATTCTATTCACTCTATAGATACATTTGTCAACAGATAATCGAAACTCAACATTAAAATCTGTATATAAAAGTTATAATAACTTATCATTCAAAACAACTATCAAAATATAGATGTAATCAAAATAAGCTATGAAAATATAATACTATTCAATCACAATCATCAACAACATTTGAATAATCATGACATTGACAGTATTAATAACAGATATCAATATTGAGTGACAAGAGTGATTGAAACTATGTTGATGCAATGAAAACTAAGTTCAATTACACAGAGATTTAAAGTCAGAAAATTGCTTTTGGAATATATATATATATATATATAACAAAGAACTGAAAACAAAGCTTGGTACCGGTCTTTGATGTCCCAGTGGTAATCATCCACGAAGAAAACTTCAGTAGATTAATCAAAACCAGAAATGTATTATATGTTTCACAAGTATTTTCTCTCGTACTCCCATCGACCCTCTCTACCACGAGCTTCCTAGCTTATATAATAAGACTAGTAACTCCTTCCAACTTTTGTGCAACAACTATTCTAAAAATATCGATTTAGTTTCTAACAGTTATTACATAATAAAGACAGAGTCTTCATCATCGTTCTGTTGCATTCCTCAAAGAAGGGCACCTGGAAAACTCGATTACAACTTCCATAACTATTAAACGCAACCCGTCCATGTTGAAAGCATCCATATCAGTTGAATTTGTAACAGCCTCAGCCTCCGTTGCAAAATATTAATGAATTCAAACAACATCAAGATCAAAAGGCTATCCAACAACGACACCTGCAAGAATCAAAACAATGCATGAGTTTTATAATTAATGTAATAGATACAAAACATAAATAATAATAAAATCTAATTTAATGATGAGCAATGCCCGCAGAATCTACGATTTTGTGGGCATGCTAATTACCTGATTTTGTTATTTTCCCAAAATTGTAGCAACTAACATAATTTTCAAGAAGAGACTCGAAATTTGGTAGCCCGACGAGCTCTTGACAATTTAGCTTTGAGTTCCAGAATTTTGAGATTTTGATGCTCTGTTTGCTCAAGCAACCACTGATTCATTATTGTCATGTATTTCTTAGTGGCTTTGTATCTATCATTTTTCATTTTCATTTCTTGCCATTTACTAATCCACGGCAATAATTCATTTTAAGAGATTTCATTTCCTCTTTCATATCCGATTCACTTGAATGTAGTTCCCTTAACTCTGTTTTCAACTCGGTAATTTTGTCCTTTAATATCTGTTTAAGAGTTAATTGATTTTCTTCATTGCTTCTAATAGGTGAAGAATCACCAGTAAATGAAGTTTTCTGTTTAGACTCATAGGGATAAGACTAATCAGCGAATTCATTTATCGATGACATAACGAGATGTCTCATTTCAACATGTTGTTCATCGTTGCCAAGATAAATCCCATGAAATGGGGATAATTCATCATCTTCACTATCAATTTTGATCAGAGGAGACTCTTTATGCTACTGAGTAGTAGCTAGAATGGAAGTTGTAGTCATACATCGAGTAAATTGTCGTGTACCAATAGACACGGAACCCTTTGGCTTAGAATCTTTTCTATCACAACAGACTTTTGCTAACTGTTCAATTTTTCATGAAGATTCATCACAAGGTTTTTTAAGAGTGCACAGATAAGAAAGGAATTCATGAATAACAAGATCAGATTTTTCAACATTCACTGATTTAGTATCCACCTTTGTAGATGCGTCGTAACGTTTGACAGATGAAGATGGGTCCACATTAGTTCCAGCATCTAATGGATCAATTTTATTTGGAACATCATTACCAATATGGGTATCTAAAGGCTGACTTGCTTCTTGTAACTTAATAACCCCTGGCTCAACTTTATGAACATCATCGACTTCAGTTTTTAATGAAGCCCTACACTTTTTGCGAGTTTTAGGAGGAGGATTAGGCCAATACTGTGTCAAACCTAGCTTGTTTTCAACCAATAATTCAACCCAGGATCTACCAATAAGGGATAACTGGTGTTGAACCAGAATCTTAATCAAACCATGGTGGAACAAGCTTCTATCAATATTTCCTACAGTATTTTGCACAGAGTGTGCCATTTTCTTCAAGATTTGAAGCAAGTAGAAAGGGATATTAAGTTTACAATCCTTCAAGGCTAATAATAGTCTCAAATGATAATAATGGATATGAGAGAGAGGTGGTCGTCACAGGAAACATACCTAACTAAAACTTCATAAGATGCTTTCCATTTTGGTTTTAGGAATTTAACAGAAACCCCAAATTTTAACTTTGCATTAGCAGGTAAGGGTAAAAGCAATGTCTTGCACCTTTTTTTATCAACCCTTCCTCCTTTAAACCAACGCTCTCCAGTCTGGGGAAGCTTTGTTGCTTATGCAATTTTGTCTTTATCAATTATAAACTGAAACCCCCCAATTTGAGATACATTCTCCTTCAGGCTTAGAGCGAATTGTCTGGTGACTTCAGTATTATGACCACTAAAACGTCTAAAGAATGAACCCCAAACTATCTTTTCCAATAATGCAGCAACTTCCTCATTAGCTTCCACCAGTTCAGGCCCTGAGATCCCGAATCAACTAAGAGGAGCCATTTTGTCATCACTACAACTCTGGTCTCGGTTTGGGATGAATGTCGTTGTGAAGATGGAAGGAATAGGGATCCAAGTGAAAGGCATCGCATGAACCATCAAATCACTAATTGATTCATACGTGACAAGAAATAAAACCCCAAATTTGGCCATAGTAACCAAATTTTGAAATAATGAAGACAAGTGCCAATGTTTTACACTATGATTTAACAGACAGACTAGTCGTAACCAACAGAACTCTCAGAAATCATTATGTTAACACCTCCAGTTTTAACTGAACTTTGACATTCGAAATAATAAAAGTTAGGGTTTGATAACCATATAACACAAAGAACGAAGCGTTGATAATACAGAGAACGGAATGATAGCTTCGTACAGGCGTCATAAATGGTAATGGTTATCAGTAATTATGAAATTTAATTTCAATGACACGACTCCATCATTAAACCAACAAATGTCAGTTGTATTGATTGGTGTCATAAACTCAAAGCCAAAACCAGATGTTAATATGATCTCAATATTCATGTAGGTGATTCCGTAAAATATCAAAAACCCCTTGATTGTCTTGCTTTTAAACTTGAGGTTTATTAAACCAAGGAAAACATCAAAGATTGATCAAATGAATTATAATGAAAACTTATTAAATATTAAGTGTTTAAAAAAAAATCACTCCTTACAAATATAACACAAGAAATCCTTCTAAAATTCGAAGTGGTATATAAAGGTAAACTTTAGCTATGTGAAAAACATATATAAAAATTCTCATAGCTATGTATTTATAAATAAAATGACATAGTATTTAAATGATAAAGTTTTTCTATGTAAAAACATATCTTTAGGGTTAAATAGGGTGTTTAACTTAATTCATCAACCCTAACCATATACATTGAAAAAACTAATGATGAATGCTTTGTCAAAAGGTCTAAATGAAATCAATAAAACTTAACTACAACAAGTTTAGAATGCATTTTCAATTATCTTTAATTTAACCCAAAGAACTATTTAGCATGCTGTAATTTAAATACCTCGAATCAATATATAATTAGATACATTGATAATAATGAAAATTAATTATATATAAAATTAAAATATTAACCGCTGCTAAATTATTAAATTTACAAAAATGCTTCCTAAACTTCTAGTATAATCATTAACTCTTCTTTAATTGAGAGTACCTTCAGAATTGAAGATTCTGAAGGCACTCTTATATAATTCTGTGATAAATTATAGAAGATAACTGATCAATTTTATTTAGCAAAGCAGAAAAATTGAGAGGGTTGTTGCCTGCCAACACTGGCCTAAAGGTTTGTGAGGTTTCGGGGGTGACAGCCCCTGAGAAATTTTTTTGGGTCCATTTTGGTTTTTGTTGCATTTTTTACCAATGAAAAATGGTGTGAAGTAAAAAATTGGAAGAAGTGAATATTGGTATGCATGATCCAGTTTGACGTCACATGATATGTTTAGAAGGTTCATATATGAAGTGTGATATTTACAGTAGAAGCAGTCAGAGTCATCATAATTCATGGATGGTTGGATCATTCATGGTCGATGGAGTGATGAGAGATGTGGTTTGTTCGCTTGGTAAATCAAACAATTAAGTTGACCTGTCAAATCAATGAAGGTGATTTACTAGTTGATGGGAAAATAGATCAACTAATGTTCAAGAGCTCAACATATGGTCAGCAAGAGTGTAGATCGATTGGTGGTCGACCGAGTAATTGACAAGATCGAATTTTTTACTAGTGGTAAATTGTGGATATGGTTGACGAGGTCAAATTTGTATTGCGATTTGATTGGGATGTGTTGAGATCCATGTCGACTAAGGAGTCATGGAAGGTCAACTAAGTGGACAAGATTAAGTTGATAGAGCAGTCGTGGTTAAAATAAACTAGGTAATTGAATAGTTGATTGTTCGACTACATAGTATAGTTGTTTTAGTTTTAGAGGGATGCTTGTGTTGCTTAGGGTTAGAATCTATTGTGATTTCTTATGCATATGAAGATATGATTGAGGAGAATGTGTGAGAAACAACCAAAGAGATAATTGGAGCAACATGAAGATAGTTTGATTGAAGCATATGGTAGAGTTTGTTGTCAAATGTGCAAAGAGATTGACTGGAGTAGACGACGCAATCTGTTGTCAACTATGTAACATGATTAACTATAGATAGGAAATTTTTAGCTGGTTGAGCAGTAGAATCAAGTACTTGGTTCAAGAGTGCTAGGCTATTATTATTGTATGAGAATGTAGATGCTCAGGCATCTAAATCACTTACAATATTTTTATGATTTTGATTTATTATCCCCAAGTTCATCTTCTAATTCTTCTTGTTTAACCTATTTTTTATCCATATTAATACTCAAATACTCAATCACTTGAAACATACCTTCCAATTGGATATCTATATGCCTCAACAATTTTTTGACCTCATAACATCCTTCTTCATTTTTACTACCAGGCATTAGGAGACTCTTCATTCAATAAGAAAGCCTAACTATTTTAAATGACTTAGTCTCCACATAATAACTACATTGACAAAATAAATGCTTATAAACTTAGGTTTGAATGAAATAGTGATGCTACCTGAAATACTTTCGAAGAGACAAAGCAACATAAATAAGGCCAAAATGAAGATAGAACATTAGAAACCAAATCACTAACCCTTGTCAAAGATGTTACAATGTCCTATTCCTCCAAGAGGTTGAACTCCAGGGTTCTCGTCAAGAAAATTATTCCCCATGGAGAGGGAAATTTCATTCATAGTCATTGCCCCATTGATACTAGAGCCATATTGAAATCCATTAAACAATATTCTCATCGCTACATTCATGGATTGCAAAACAACTAAGCCAACCTTGATACGGATTATCCCATCTAGATGTCTAGTTTCCATTAAAACCAAATTAAATTCCCCATAAAGAAATACCATTTACAAGTGTGTGAAGTTGTAAGGAGACCATAAGAACAAACTTATATAGGATGTTGCAAGTAATTTATAGTCTTCTCGCCTCCTTTGATTCATTTCTCCTACCACATTTTTTACTTAGGAGGCAATGGAAAATCTATGAGCAAGATTCGATATAGTTTTTACATTGTATAGTTTCCTCAATATCAAATCATCCTCTTTTATCTACAGATGTATTATTAACGGGGGGACTAGAATAAGAGTTAAGAGAGCATGGTAATGGTCAAATAGATTCATATGAAGTTCTAATTTCTTCCAACATTTCCATCTTCTTGACGGGTTCCATTATGACATATCAAATAATAAATTGAACCTATGAATGGATACCCATTCATTGATATCTTAAAATGAAGTCTTAGAGGAGAGGGGGTGTTTACCCACTATTTCGGATTCCCATATGTCAATATGTTTTTCCTTTCCCTGAAACCTGAGACAAACACTCCTAGATGATTTTGGGTAAATACTAACACGAGTTCCAAATACTTGATCCCTTGTAGTTTTAATCTTGATCTCTATACAAACATACTTCTTTAGAAGTTCCTAAGTATTTCACTATTAGTGCTATCTTCCAACACTCTTTACCCCTAGATATGAGCCTCTAAATTATTTTTCAACTCAAGTCTATGTCCATTAGCCTTGGATCCTTTATACCAAACTGTTTTAATGAAAATGAGCTTCCTATATACTTGAATGAGGTCGGATTTTGAATGCCTATAAACCAAATAATCTAGATATATATTGAAGAGAACAAGAGAAATATTAGATATCCCAAAATATGACTATTTTTCATTATTTATTTTTCCTCTAGAAGCATCAACAAATGATTTTTTTTAAATATAGAGGAAATCATGAAGGAGGCTCCACCCATAAGAAAATCAGCATTTGCGCATTGTGCTTGATTTATCTCTTTTATTCCTATAGCTATAATAATTCCTTCTAGATTTCCTTCAGCTATTTTATTTCTTAACCTTTTACTTAAATTATTTTCCATGATAATGTATAGGGAGGGGGGGAGGGTGCAACCATTAATAATTCCCCTAGAGATTCGAATATGTTTTTCTATCCAATTGGTTACTAGGGGAAATACCCATGGTTTACTAATACAAACATATATCCACTTGATGAAATTTTGAGGAAAAACAAATTTCACCAAAAAATAAAATAAAAAGTTGTTCCTTATTATATCAAGTGCATTTGCAAGATCAATTTTAATAACCATACCTTTGTCTCCTCGATTTTGTCTTGAGTGGAATGCATATTCAACAAGTAATGATATTGTTAGATATTTGTTTATCTTCCATAGATCCTTATTGTTTTCTAAACTGAGCTTGGAAAGAAGGGGATTGAATATATTTAACCAAATTTTAGTTATTATTTTATAAACTAATTTGGATAAAGAGATCGGTCTGGGATTAGAAAATAAAATGGGATTTGATTCATTGGGAACCAATGCCATAAAAAAGGAATTGGTGGATCCTCCAATCTCGTCTTTTCCTTTTGTCTAATTTAACATTTTTCATAGGTCATACTTTATTAAATTCCAACATACTCCAAATAAGTGTAATGAGAAGTCATATGGTCAAGGGGATTTATCCGACTCCAAGCTCAATAATGCTTTCACTACTTCTATCCTGATATTCTTTTCCAAATCTAGGTTATCCTCCCTATTGATGAAATGTGAAATATCCTAAATTGTTTCCTCATATACTCCAAGGTTGGGAAAGCTAGTCTTTGTGTATAAATCCTTAAAAGTTGACTAACTAATACCCATTAGTTCTTGTAATTTATTGGATACTATTCCAATGTTTTCTTCATGTAGCACATTTATGTAGGAATTATGTACTCTTTTCTCCACATTTGAGACAAAGGCTTCTCATTTTAAGTCTCCACATCTCCTTTTCCTTCTTGTGAAGATTATGCAATTTTGGCTTAGTCTATATTCTTCAAAGGGGTTAATGGATGAAATTTCTTCCTTTTCCATAAAATCTGAAGTGTATCTAGATAGATTTGATCTTATATCTTTTCCTTTACAATAAATTTGAAAGAAAAATTCACCCATTCCTTGACATAACCCTTGAATAATCTTAAATTTGTTTCCCAAACAAATGAGGGAAATCCTTAAATTTATGTTTTCCATTTCTCATAGATTATTTCAAGGGAAGCCTCCTCTTGTATTCACGATGGATTAAAGCGAAATAGAAATAGGAACATAATTTTCCATCATTTGAAAAGAAATATTTATGGGTTTATGGTATGATTTGAATCTTGAGGGTTGAGATCGAGAAGGATTGAATTCCCATATAGGAGGAGGGAAAACATATAGATATCATATAAGGAACATAAACAAGAGACAAATAAATGAACTAGACCATGAAAATACAAGAGATATTTGGAGAAAAATGATTTCAGTAAGATGAACTATTACATGCAATGAGGCCAATTTTGGGACCTCTCCTTCCCAATTTTGATTCTCTCCCTACAAAATTTTTATAAGGTGTCTTGTTGGCAATGTCAACTTTGAATAACTAACTCCATTAATTACATTCCCATCATGCTCCCTTTGACATTTAATAAAATTATGTTTTTTTTAGTTTCATATATGAACTTAGACTATGATCTTCCCAAGATTCAGATCAATGATCCACCCCCATTAATAAATGAAGTTCTCTATCATTTGACCAAGCTAGGAAACCAAGACCTCGTTATGTATCATACCAATATCTTTACATTTTCCAATTGACAATGAAAATAAGGGTTTTGTTTGTTTTACCTAGAAGTGTGGGTTTGTGGATAACCCATAACCGAGTTGACAATGACAATATTAAATTTTATCTTGGAACCGAATTAAAGTTGGGAAAATTTACATGACCAGTAAATTACATTTATGAAAATAAAATTACAATCATGTTTAATAAATACAAAAATAAAATAAAAAATCTCATGAAAATTTTGTGTAGTTGATGTCTTGTTGCAAATTCATTTCATAAGTTTTTCTATAGGCAATGGAATTAAAATATGTCAAATACCATTGATCCAAATTTATGTGAGAAACAAAATAAAAGAGCATATATAGAACCACATAGAAAGAGATATTGTAGGGACCATAGTGATACAATAAACTCAATTTATTTTACGTGAATGAAACAAAACATACAGTAAAATAAAATCAGCTAGAATGGTGGTAGCTTTCTCTCTGAGAAGACATGTGGAATCTACGCTCATTCATGACAAGACAATTAAAAAAGGAATCCAAGGGGCCTTTTTATCATAATCATGAAGTAAAACCCCTAAACATCCAAAATCCCGACCCTAGGATATGAATTGTAAAAAGGTTTGTTGGCCTTGAGGTGGTTAGTTTATGTGTCAACTTCTCCGAGGCATAAATTTTGCATACAATATTTGTTTAGGGCGCTTAGCATCCTGTTGGAAAGTTATAGATGAGAAGTAAAAATTTCACCCATCCAAACTTGTATGATATGGACTATGGATTAAAAAAAAGTAGTTTAGGACCTTAAAATGGCCCCAAACATTTTGGGCCTGAAAATCTGTAAAAAAACTACCAAACTGGAAAATTGTTTTGAGCTAGTGGAATAGGTGGGTGGCCACCAATATATATTTGGATTAGTACTCCCCCATTAGGAAGATATGGTCTCCATTACATTAATTTCCCTCATCATAACATAAAACTTATGTTGAATTTGACTCCTACTAAGCCAATTTCCTTAGTGTAGAAACCGTCTTGCTTGGATGACTTGATAGAGTTGAACATGCTATTGGGGAGTTCCCTTCACCTGCATATACATGGTCTGATCAACTGTAGCCTTCTCCAAACAGTCAGGGTTGATTTTTGATGGTTCCAGTTATTTTACTACCTCTAAGGTGTCCAACAATGGTGGGAAATTTGGGTGAAGGAGCTCCACAATAAATATCATGTGCATGCTAAGAAAGAGAGGAATGCTCAATTGAAAGGAATTCTTACCAACATCCTTGGTGATTGTGTATGGCTCATATTGAATTGGATGAAGCTTTTAATGAGGTCCTGCAAGCCTCTATATCTGTAAATGAAACTAAACCTTATCACCCACCTCAAATTTGAACAGAACTTGACATCAATCATGTTGTTTATTTTACTTGGCATTGGATTTCTCCAAAATGTCATGGGAGTGCTAACATATGTGATGAATTCATTCAAAAAATTGAGTGGGCTTGTTCGCTTCAGTGTGAGTATGGGTAAATTCCTTTTGCATTGAGGAAATGGCTAGAGCTATATCAATTGGGGCCAATGGTTGGAATCCCAAGCAAACTTCGAAAGGGGTGTGTCTATTAGAGTTGTGAAGGGATATATTGTAGATATGTTGAATATATGGAAGGTTCTCATCCCATGTGTGGGGGTGTTTAGAATTGTACATCCTCAGAATATGCACAACCATCTTATTGACCACCTATGTATTTCCATTAGATCGGGGGTGGAAGGAAGTTGATTGGGTGAGTTTGGTGTCCATTAGTGAAAATAGGCTAGACTAGAATGTTCTCTAGAATTTTTTGTCCTGATTTGAAATGATAGTTTTTCGTATCCTGAAAAGAACCCAAACACATTTGAATAAGAGCTTATTAGTGGAATTGGAAGTGATTGTCTTCTTGTAGGCTTCTAGAATGGTCATCTTAGAGAAGAAATCCACGACCACAAACACACAGTGATTACCATGATTTATTGAAGGTAGTATTAACGTGTAGTCCATAGAGATGGAATCCCAAGGCCCATTGGGAGTAGGAAAAAGGGTGTACAATTGTTGTTTCTAAATGACAGGATTTGTGATGGCACAAGCAGTGCATGATATAATATACCTACATGTTGGTTATGGAGCCTGATCTTCTTGATTCTGAGATGTTATTTCATTCGTGTTTGGATCCCAACACCTGATGGGGGGTTGTTGTGGTGGGGATTTCCACCCCACTATAGTCATCATGGGGGTGCAGGGGGGGGAGAGGACTATTTTGGGAGTGCCCCCCTGGTCGAGGGTTCAGGGGAAGCGCCCCCGTAGCAAAAAATTAGGAAAACATTCCTTGTAAAATGTTGTAATTTTAGAGTCATGATTTTTTCAATAATGGGTGATTTACAGGCCCATGGGTTTGGGCAACACATGGTATTCTCCCATGGTATTCCATTGAAGGAATTATAATATGGGTGAGTATTGTATTGTATAATTTTAAAATGATCTCTATGATTGTGTGAGAGGGACTGTGAGAGAGTGAAGAGGAAGTGTAGTGGGTTTGCTATAGGTTGTATCCCTTCAATTTGTTGGATGGTATAATAATAAAGTGTTGGAAATTTCTGTGTGGACGTAGCCCATATTGGGTGAACCACGTTATATATATGTCTCTCTTGTAATGTGTTTTAATATTTGCTTCTTTTTTATTATTTATTTTTATTGCTTTGCAATCCTATTTTTCTAACACTATTGACATCTTATTGGAATTTTTGAACAATAAAAATAATTCTGCAATACCACTATGATATTTTCTATGCCAAAGTGCCCCGCCACCCGACTACAATGCACTTCCCAAATGATCTCAACATACTCACTTGAAGGAACAAATAGATGTCGGAGATGACATAAAAATCCTTCCTAGAGATGAAAAACTTCCACTGGTGTCCCTGAACATAATGCTCGATAGGTGAGAGAAAACTTGGGATCACTTTCATATAGTTGACTCGAAGGTCTTATGGCCACAAGTGATAAGAGTTGAGCACTGTAGTCAAGGTTTCCACTATAGGTACACTGAGGAAACAATGACTCAATTGGTGTTTCCCTTCTTATACTTGATGTTGAATTCGAATTGTTGAAGTATGTGGACCACTTTTGGTGGTGATCATTCTGAAACTTTGCTTATGTTTGTACGAACTATGAGGGCTTGTGATCAATGTGGATGACTATCTCTTTACCCAAAATTGTAATTCTTCAATTGGTGGAAATATTTGACAATGGAATACATTTTTTTTCATAGGTGGGCTAACTTTTAATTGTATTTGAGAGTGTCGCACTGTTATATGCCACTGGATGGTCATGTTGAGTGAGGAATGCACCAATAACATAGTCTGAAGAATCTTTCTCCATTTCCAAGGGATGTTGCAGATCTAATAAGGTAAGGACAAGTGTCATACATAAGTGCTACTTAAACTTCTCAAATTCTTGTTTTTGTGCCTTGTACCAAATAAAATTTGGCTTAGATCCTCCTTTGGTCACCTTGCTAAGGGGCCAAGCAATATGAGAAAATTCCAACACGAATCTATGATAGAATTTGGCAAGGCCTAGGAAGTTCTGAAGCTTTGTGAGAATCGTCAAGAATGGTCAGTCATAAATGGCTTGGATCTTGGTCAGATCCACATGCACACCATGGTCATCCATGATGTATGCCATATATTAAATTATTTCCATGCCAAATGAGCACTTCTCTCGATTGGTGTATACCGTGTGCTATCTCATAGTGTTGAGGACCTATTGAATATGCTACAAGTGTTCTACACACTTTTTGTTGTAGATGAGGATTCCATATAGATATACAACCACAAAATAATTGGTGGATGGATGGAGAATATCATCCATCATCCTCATGAAATTTGTTCAAGTGTTAGTCAATAGGAAATGCATGAACATCCACTTGAAAAGGAGTACTAAATTTTTTGTAGGAAATCTTCCAAACATTGATTGGCTCAATTGTACCTAATGATAGCCAGACTTCGTATCAATCTCACTAAAATGATTGGAACCCTTGAGTTGGTCAAGAAGGTCATCGATTAGGGGAATGGGATACTAATTCTGGACTATGATTTTGTTTAGATATTTGTAATCATTACAAAGTCTACAAGTCCCATCTTTCTTCTGCTCCAATAGAATTGGGCTCCCACAAGGTGAGGATTTTAGTCAGATGTGCCCCTTTTGGATTAATTCTTGAATCTGTCACTTGATTTCTTCATTTTCCCTAATGGAAATCTTATACACTATAACATTAGGTAGATTCACCCTAGGTATCAAATCAAATGAGTGTTTGAACTGGAAATGTAATAGCACCCTGGTACGTGTGGTAAATATGTATTTGTGTGCTTCCATGATCTTGTTCACCTGCCTATTTTTTATAGAGAGGCCTTACATGTAGTTGGTGGATGTTGCTGTGATCTTTCGTCAACCTTTAGAATGAATCATGAAGAGGACAAATTTTCCAGTCTGGTATATTACCTTCCTGCACTACTTAGTTATGATGAGAGACACTGTAGTATGGGGGAATACCTCTTGTATCTTGTAAAATTGATTGCCTAAAGTAATAATGAAAATTATATGAGGTATAGATTCATACACAACATGACGCTTCTACATATATGTTTGTCCTAAAAGAACATCACAAACTTAGACTGGGGATGCATTGCACATTATGTCATCTTCGAAGGTCTTGATGTTGTAGGGTAGGAAACATTATTGACTGAGGAGAAATCCCCATCCCTAGCTGAGACACCCAATGTTGTAGGGTTGTGGTTGTGGTGGTGTTAGAAACTTCAATCATTTGATGACCTCTATTGAAATTAGGCTCTTTTGTATTCCCCTACCAACAATGAAATGTAGTGGAGTTCCCTTTAACCGCATCTGCGAATGGAAGAGGCTCTCACCTTCCTTTAGCTCCTCTTGATTGTCAAGATGGATCTTTGTGGCAACGATGGTGATGTTTAGTTTTGTGTCAATGATCTATTCCCCCCTATTTGTGACTGCGACATTGGGTTCTAAATTAGATTCAAAACTAGGATTTGACTTTGACACTTTGATATCAACCACCAATTACTGCTTTGAGTGACATTCATTAATGTTGTGCTAGGGGCTCTTTATATGGAACTCACACATTTCCCAGTCTCCTTATTTTTTTTCCTATTCCCCTTATTTGCTTGTTGCTTGGACTGGTTGTCCTTACTTTGTCCTTTGTTCTATGATCTAGGGGTACCCTTGCCTTGTTTTTACGATGGATTCATAGGCCCAAACTCCTGCTTGTTCTTCTACTTGAATTTTTTCTCGATATTAAGAACATATAGATAACGGGATTCCAATAATGAGATGTCAAGAAACTCCATTTTGGTTTGGATGTTCATATGTATCCCCCATGGTATTTTAGAACTAATTTTCGCTTGGGGTATTTGATAACGAGCTTGGTGTGCAAGGTATGGAAGGTATTTGTGAACTCTTGCACTATTTAGTCCCTCTCTTGTCACAGTGACGTGGTCCATCTCATGTATTGGTCATCATAATTTCCCATAGGGTAAAATTGTTACTTAATGCCATCAATAAAATAGGTCCAAGTGCGATTAGCCTCAAACATTCTAGACTCCTTTGTTAATTTTTGTTCACAATAAGTTTCCCACCAATTTGTGACATGGGAGAAATCCTTAAGGAGTGCAATGTGATATTTTCCAGATTGAAAAGATTATGGACAAATAAATACCCTTGTAGCAGACTCAACCATTTATCTAGGGCATCAACATTGATATGGAATTCAAATAAAGGGATATCAAAGTTAACCTGTACCTTGAAGGGTGTGGCTCCTCCAAATTGAATGCTTGATGATCCCTCCATTGCAGCCAATGTCTCTTGAAGGATTTGGGTGAAATTGTCCATCATATCATATCTTTATCATACGATGACTTCCCAGAGAAATGGCTTGATAATATAGTATGCTTCATCTTATTTCATTTAATCAACCATGGGGAAGTGACTAGGGCTGCAAAGAGCAGTCTTTCTCAATATCAATTAGTGCAATAACCAACTGTCTATATCTCAACCTCGTGGAGAAATAAAAAATGAGCATGATTCTTTGATACCATTGATTCAGATCTTGAGGGTTGGGATCAGGAAAGCTTGAATGTTGAGAGAGGAGGAAATAAAACATATAAATGTAATATGAAATTCATATAAAGAACATAAACAAGAAATAAAGAAATGAAATACAACATGAAAATACAAGAGAGATTTGGAGAAAAACGATTCCATTAAGATGAACTATTACATGCTATGAGGGTGATTTTGGGAGCTCCCCTTCCCGATTGTAACTCTCTCCCTACTATATTTTTACAAAGTGTCTTGTTGACAATGTCAACTTTGAATAACTAACTCCATTAATCATGTGTCTATCATGTTCCCTTTTACGTTTAATAAAATATGTCTTTTTTTACTTTCACCTCCGAACTTATACTATGAGCCCTTGTAGCCAAGGAAAAACTTTGGCTATGTGCAGAAGCACTTGCCCTTCCGTCTATAGGATGTAAAGGTAGAGCCTCTGTGATTAAAGCAAAATAAAACCCTGCAACACATTGTTAGAAACAAACATAAGTAACCATGCAACAAACCATTAGAGATAAACTAAGCATGAGCATCCACATATTGCAAAATAAATAAGCAGAACACAAAATAGTATACCTATCTATCAAGGATAATTTTAGGGGTGAAATTTCACCCAATTTTGATGCGGTAAAAGTTTTTCACCCTAAAAATAGCCAAATTATTATATAAATGATAGTAAATCCTTAGACATTTAAAAAATTTTAGAAAAATATCACCAAACATTTTATAGACATTTTAAGAATTCGTAAGATTCGCCAACATTTATACACTTTCAAATAAGTATGGTTCCTTAAAGTTATCCCTACTATGTATCTAGTTTGAAAGAGGGCGACCATGCCCTTACTCTAAAGTTGCCTCTCCATAGGCTGGGAATGGATGGAGCTATGGCTCAACACACCAAGGGAATGAGATAATGGAGGAATGGAGTTATGAGGGATGAATAGCTTGAGAGTGAAAGGTATCTCAAGGTACTCATGCATACATTATAATGACAAGGAGAAATGGGAGTGTTTGATGGTGATCTCCACCCCTCCTTTTATAGATTTTTTCTCCACTTAGGGATTTTATCCCCTAATCAGGGTCACTAGGGTTTTGGGACCTACCTAGGGTTTTAAGCCCTTTTTCCTTATTTCATAGCTCCTTTTGGGGGATTTAATCCCATTTAGGGATTTTAGCCCCCCTTTTTGGGCCTTTTAGCCCCTTTGTGAGCCTTTTGGCTCCTTGGTGAGCTATTTTTGCTCTTTGGGGGGTTTTTAAGCCCCTTTTTAATTATTTTTTAGCCTTTGGGAGAAAATCATAGGCTAAAGATGGGTGTGGGGGTCAAATGGGTTAGGAGATGGATGTCTACAAATGGTGTAGTCTAGACGGAGCATGGTGAGCAAATTTTTACATTAACAAATTTCCCCCTTATGTGTGAGGGGAGGAGCTCATCGTATGGCCGATGGACACCATTGGATCATTAGGATACTGGAGATACCTATGAAGAAGCAGTGCTTCCTCATTCGAGACATGGTGGCTTTTGGTTTTTTATTAATTTTGGTTCCCATCAATGGGTGAGATACAATAAATATGTGACATGTATATGGACGAGGTGAGCATTCCCACGCTCCTAAAAATGTCAAAATAATAATGTGATCTAGGCTCCAAAATGTGACAACCGATCATGTACAATTGTTTTTACATAATGGTTGCCTCAATAAGAGGCTAAACACAATATTGATTTGAAGAACTGATACATCATACCCATGGCATTGTCATGGAATGCTCTAGCCCCAAAACTGATGATCTACTGGATCTGGGATGGTACCTAACTATAGGGACTTACTAACAGAGAGTCAGAGTCTCCATGGTACAATATGTTGCATCAGTCATGAATCTATACAGAAGCACTTCTCTAGGACTTTTGAACACTATTTCCAACTCAACCCAAAAATCACAAGGGACATAAACCTGTCTGGGTCCCTTTATAGACTCACCAATGTTCTAGAGTCAGGTGACACCCAGGGTCTTCGACCAAATACTGCACGAACTAATATCATGTACGAATATCAATGGTGCAATGATGTAGCTAGAGTCGAGCACGTGAGACAGCCATCCTGAGAGGCACTAAGTACTTTTCTCAAGTGGTCCAAGGAATTCATCAATGAGGTTAATGAAACCAGGATACAGGAACCTTTGGGTCTATCCTCTGGAATAGATGTGTTGTCATCGACAAAGGGAGACCTGCAACTGACCAAGGAAATGGTGTTTCCTTGGCCAGATGTGCAAGGGAGATAACCAAATGTGTGAGAAAATCTGGGGATTGACACAGTGAATAGGGGAACAAGGGTATGGAGAGTATGGGTGACTCAAAATTCCTTTGTTCAGAGTATGACGGCAGGGCTGACCTGGTAGCAAATGAAACTGACTCTTGGGAGAGGGATCATAGTTGTAATACCATGAATGTAACTACAGATGGGAAGTACTTGGGGGAGGTAGACACTTTTGGTGTTCATGGGATCCAAGGAAGACTTGTTGCAGAATACTCTGAACAAAGGAGACCCAAAGGGGGAATGTTGTCGAACTGTAACATGTGGGGTGGTGTCTAAAGACACCCTTATGGTATGATCTTGTGGATTTTTAGCGAGCCCAAGAAAGTAAATGCTCGATGGTGCTTTCACTTTTAGAGAGTCTTCAAAATCATGAAGAAGACTCCAGTGGGGTCTCTTTTTTGTTGATAGTTTCTTGTGCCGGAAAAAGGTTAAAAGTGTACATAGGAGAGCTCACCCATCCTTTGAGGGGGTGGGAGGCTTCTTTACCCTTGGTCGTCCAATCAGGCCGGAAAAGGTTAAACCTGTACTAACTGGATGGTCATTCAAATACTTTTACAAGAATGAATGTAACCAAGTTTGCTTGGCAATATTTTCTTTGTGAGAAGGTTGGAAAAGAGCTTAAAGACAACCCATGGTGATATTTTTCATAGAGTTCGGTCCCAATGCCTGAGAAAACATAAAAGGATGCAGACGGAAAAGTTCTTGGCTTGCGTGTTCCAAGGTGGTCCATTTCATATGGTAGTCTACATAGTTCATAAAAGCATATAAACGAGACGATGTAGATGCCCTTTCCTATACTTTAACGAGCGGGAAATGAAGCAAGGGCGCTCGATAATCTTTTCATTCTTTTAGGAGTTAGAAAAGAGCTTAACATAAACTCTGTTATGGTCAACCAAGCCAGGGGCACTAGTGGTGCCCCGTGGTGGGACAGTGAAAGGTGGTCAAAGGTGACCAACCATGTAATATGGATGGAGCAGGTGGCTCTTGAACATACCAATACATGCACGGGACGGTTCATGGCAAGGGCATGCAATTCAATGCAGTAGAGGCACACAAATCGAAGCGATGGAGGCACACAAATTGAGGTGACCTCCAGACAAAGGTCTGGAGAAGAAAGTATTAAACATGAGACAATGGTCTCATCAAAAGACAGAGGACAGAAAACTGAACCCAGAGATGTGAGAGGTGTCTCCAACAGACTCCGGATGACTCGGACTAGTAGCTAATGGTGATGCCCCTAGTGTAGTGATACACAAGGAAAAACTAGACCAAATAGGGGCCTATGGGTATGGAGCTAGCTCAATGTACAATGTGTGATTCACATGGTGGTACATAAATCGATGTGACTCTAAGAAATGGACCCGAGAATCAGTAGAGAGGGAGGCAGTTTAGAAGGTCATTTATTGACTGAGGAGATTTTCGCACAATGGTGGAAGCTTCCTATTCTTGCATAGGATGATCCATACATGAGAATGGAAAAATGGGGAGATACGGAGAGGCCTCAACCTCCAAGATAGGTCTAGGGACCTGATGGTATGCCAGCATGGTGGTAGCTAGATCATACATGCAACATACTGTGTGCATGTGCAGATGTGGGACTGCACCCTCTAGTGAGCTACCCATGGTGCAGGGCCATGGATCATGTCTACCTTCTCACATGAAAATGATGTAATAGAGTTCTAAAATGGACTCACTACAACTAGACACAAAAATACTACTGGAGGGGGTCATTAACTTGTGGTAAAAATGATGCAAAAGAAAAAATAAAAAATTGTACTGCACATCACTTAAAGAGGTGATGTTAAAGGAAAATTGGTTTGGACTTTGAGAGGGTCAACTGTCATTCCTTTGTGAGACATGATGAACCCTAGGAGATGACTCGTTGGGATGCAGAAAACACACTTGAAAGGGTTCAAGAGGATTTTGTACTTACGACATCGCAGGAAGGCTTGTCGCAAGTCATCTATGTGTTGTGCTTGCTTCTGTGACCAAGCAATAAGGTCATCTAGGTAGACCAATATTATGTGGATGAGGTCATAGAAGCAATATGTCATGGCGCGCTGGAAGTGGATCTAGCGTTCTTTAGACCAAAGGGAATTACTCGATATGTGAATGTACCCCAAGGGATTGTAAACGCTGTCTTGTAACGATCTTCTTTCTGGATCTGAATTTGGTTGTATTCGGAAAAGCCGTCCATGAAGGAAAATACTTCATGTCCAGCACACGCGTTAATGATTTGGCCAATGAACGGTGTTTGGAAATTGTCTTTGGGACAAGCTAGATTCGAATCCTGGAAGTCCATGCAAACCCAAATGGTGCCCTATTTTTTGTTCACGGGAACAAGGTTGGAAAACCACGTTGTGTAAGCAATGGGGTAAATGAAGCCGGTTGTGCGCAGCTTCTTAATTTCTACTTTAACCATGACAGCTTTGGAAGGATGGATCAGCCATTGATTTTGGTGCACGGGTACCACATCAGGCCATGTGTCGATGTGGTGCTCAACAATTGACAGATCCAATCCTGGAATTTCAATGTAGGACCAAGAAAAGATATCACTGAACTCTGGGAAAAGCGCTTTGTAGGAAGCAACTTCTTCAGAAGAGCAAGATGCCCACAGCATGATTTCTTCAACAATCCCAGGTTTGGTTGAGATGTTGACTTTAATGGTTGGTGAAATATTATCCATGTTCCCTTCTTTGAAAGCATCGGGTGCTGAAATAGGATCTTTGAACTAGTCAACTTTCCCGTGAATGAAATCCTTGGTCTAAACTAAAAGTTGATCAGACAGTGACGACAGTCCTTCGGGGATGAAGAACGAGCGATGGTTCATGTCGTCCCAAGGGTATTTAGGAGTGGTTAAGACTTCAAGTATTTGCTCATCGTTGCATAAACAACGATGGGACAGATATGAGGGACTGTCAGTGATTGTGGGGATAAGCGGGTCTGTGGAACTAGACATGATGTAGATGGACATGGTGTCTAAGGAAGGGGGTGGGGGTGGATTTTTTCAATCAGAGTAATCTCGGGTTCAAGGGCATGCTTTTGAAGGTTAGAGAGGGTCATTCAAAACTTGGGTAAGGCTTGGAAGTGGTCAGAATAATTTCCATACAATCCGCAAAGGGCGCATGCATTGTTTGTCCTCAAAGACTTGTTTTTCACTGTTGGCCCACTCGGGAGAACAACCACGGGGATGTTTTATGTTGTATCCATGGCATCTAAGTGTGTGCAGAGCATGGGTTAATCTCAGGGAATTTTTGAGTTGCATGTCCTTATATATCACACATGGCGCATGGTGGAGTCTGTCGGGGTTTAGCTGTTGCTTTCGCATTTTTTCCGCTGGATATTTTTGGGTGGGGTAGGGGAGGTGCGGGTGCGGTCAGTGGTTTTTGTGGGAAAGGTGGAGGATGTGATTCGACCACAATGGGTTGAACAGGTTTCAACACAACTTGGGGCATAAGAGGTTGAGTCAGTGGGTCGAGGTACCACACCGGAATCCCCAATGTAAAGTTGGGTAAGTTTAAGGTAGCCATTACTGGCTTACTTACAATGCTAGATGGGGGAAAAAGGAAGGAATTGTATGGATAGGGAAGGAGCCCCAGTAGTTCCCTAGTGACTGTGTTTGGGGATGTGGTTGCGGCTGCGGATGATGTTGCGACTGTGGTTAGGGTTTGGGTGTAACGGTGCTAGATGAGAGCAGGCACAAATCTGCAGTATCACTTGGTGTTGGCGGAGGTGACACAAAGGGAAAGGGAGGCGTCATGGAGGTGTCAATGAACAACCCAGGGCCTACGTTCAACAATGGGGGGGATGGCTATGCTTTCTATGGTAGTGTCGACAGTAGGGATAACATTGGTTGGTGTCATTGGCCCCTACGGATCATGATAAATTAGTTGGTCCACTGTCACGATCTTCCCGTTGTGAGGGAAAATCATGAGACATAAAATAGTGGATGCCACGGCTCTCGTGGCATACATATAAATCCTTACCAAGAGAAGGTTATAGTCCAAATGTGTATTGAAAACTTCTACGTCGATCAGTACTGTTTTCCCGGCTAATGTTATGGGGACATGTGGAAGGATACCCTGGGATTCTGTGGGGTGGCCATCATAAGCACGCAGAGTAGTGGTGGATGGTTGCAGAATAGGAGACACAAGTTTCTTCCAGACCAAGGTTGACATAACACACGTTGATGCCCCCTCGTCGACAATGCACCAGTGTACGACCAAATTCTGAATGGATACCAGAATTTCGAAGGCAATGGTTAATGGCATCCGGGGTTCTCTGTTATCTACATCAAAAGTGATCAATTTGGATTCGGAGGAGTCTACGGCACCAAGGGCATCCAGTAGAGATTTTTGTTGTGTTGGGCATGTTTTAAGTACCTAGAGAGCAGACATGGTCATAGGTGTTTGGGCCAAGTCATCAACGATGTTGTAGCTCACTGTAGCTCTAGTAGTGGCATTGTTGGCAACCCATCGCATAGGGGGGAGGNCCTGGTCTGTAAATTGACCTCTTCGGTTATTAGGGATAGCAGGTGGTGGACACCTATCTCTGTAGGTGGGGTCGCAGCAGGGGTTGCGGGGGTAGGTGGGGGTGTGGGTATAGTTGCTACCAACCTTTGGAGTGGTAATGTGTTTTGGAGCACCATGGTTGGATGATCTGGTGGTGTTGGGTTGGTTTGAGCTTGGACTGGGGCATTGGTATCGTGTTGAACTTCATTCTAAATAGCTTGCTTAGCGCGACCCATGAAGGGGCATTCATGTGTCCAATTCCCGTAGACGTCACATAGTTTGCTTGGATGATTTGTGCGTAATGGAGCATTGCATCTAGGTGGGTTTGGTTGTTGGATATTTTGAGCCAGCCGGTTTTCCCCGGTGTTGTTGGGAGGATTTGGTTGTTGGCCTCCTCCTTGATGTTGGTTGTTGCCCCGATTCCTAGCTCGGTTATTTCTGGCTTGCCCTTGTTGGTTATTGGGTGCAGGTTGGTTGGGATGATTTTGTTGAGAAAAAACTTGTCCCAAAGGTGCTGACGGAGCTGGGGTGGGGGACGGAGTGGCTTGTGCTAGTGGTGCATAGTAGATGCAGGGATTTGGTGCTACAAATCTGGTCATATGTCCCGAATATTGTTGTGCCGACCAAGTTGGTGCATGAACATGTTGTTGTGGCATGGTTTTTGCATAGGAGGTTGTGGCTATGGATTGAGACATCATCCTCGAATAGTCAAGAGTTTGGTTTGGGTGGGAAATAGTAGGGGTGTTGCTTGAGTGTGGTGGCATCATAGGTGGTGTCACATGGTGCTGTGATTGACGAAAAATAGAGCCTATGATGCCATCCACGGCATGGGATTCCCCTAGTGCGTCACAATAGGAAGTTCCCACACGGGGAGCGTTTGGAATAATGGTATGAAGGTATCTAGACTGAGCATAAATCAGGTCAAATTGCTGGGCCTTGAAGATGGCCTCCTATTCAGATTAGGGATGCTTGGATGCGACATCCTTTTCTGTAGGTGGTAGCAAAGTTTTCAGGAACCAATGCAGGAAGATCATGTCATCAAGTTGAATATTGCACAAACTATGGCATCACCGGCAGTCATGGATGTGGTCATTTATGTGGGTCACAGTATTCTAGTAGCAAGATAGCAAGATCTCCACCCCTTCGTCATATATGACGGGGAGTTGGAAATATTGCAAGAACATGAAAGCCAAGGAGTTAAAATCTGGGTATTTGAATTGGGGTAGCTCAATGTACCATTTGGCTGCGGGACTTGTGAGGGTGCATTGGAATAGCCTAAGTCTAATTGAGTCATCTATGATGTTGTTTGATGAGCACGATAGGTGAAATGTCATTATGTGGTTTTGAGGGCATTCCCCTGCCTTCCCTTCAAACTTCAGAATGTTTGATGGGATTTTGGTTGGCATGGGAGGTCAAAGCGCTTGATGGCAGATTGGATCATTGGTTAACCTAGCCAAGTCAGGAAATTTAAGGTGATCCATGAAAGAGAGGTTAGACTCAACTTTAGTGAAGGAGTGACCGGCAATGGCACCGACGTTTATAGCAATGTGATGGCCCCGTGTGACTGGTGGCACCTGCAACTGACCTCCCACGATGGGGATAGCTGACACAGTTGTGGAAGGGCTACTTCCCCCGGGTATGAATGGCAGTACTTTGGTAATGACAAGGGTTGGTGTAGGTCTACCACCATTGGGTTGCAGACTTACCATGGTATTTGTGGAGGTGCTAGGGCCGCTAGCTACAACTATGGTGACAATGTGAGGAATGGACATGGGTCCACTGCCATCCACCCCTCCAAAGAAGGGGTTGGGATTTACACCACCTATGGGGCTGAATGGTGCGGTGTGCAAGTCGTGTTTAGACTGGTAGGATTCCAAGTCTAAATTAGAGGTGGTATGGCCTTCTGATGGTGAGGAGGGCTATTGAGAGTGGTCTCGACAGTGATAGTCTAAAGACCCAAACTGAGGTGGATCACCTCTTAGGCATGAGGAAGAGCATGGTGGATCAATGGTGTCTATTTGATAGTGACTGGTAATGAAAATTGGACCCCAGTTTCAATGGTTTCCTATTGGATTACATGTGGTCACTCGGCCACCAAGACTGCCAGAAGACAACACTTGGATTTTTCCTCACAGGCATTCTAGTCAATCGGTAGGGGTCGTTGGCCATTTTGCTTGGCAATTCCTCTTCTTGTCCAGCTACTATGGGTTTCCTGTGGTACTCCTCACAATTAGTTTTAGGGCATAGCCCAAGCACTTCCCATGGTTAACGCAATCAGGGACTTATGACCTCAAATTGCAATTTTTTTGAATTAAAGTAAATTGATTACTTTTAAAGGCTCGCTCGGGGTCATGAACCGAGTTTGGTTGAATTATATGGTATGGTTATGTGTGTACTTTGTATTGAGTTCTGTTTATTTTAGATCATTTTTTGGCACTTATATGGTAAGCAAGTGGTTTTCTGGTTTTTTTTGTATACAGTTCAAATAGTGGGAAACCTATAACATGTGAACAAAATAAAATAACGGAACTGAAAGTGCAATTTTAAGCTAATCAACATGCAAATCTGTTAAGTGACTACCCTATAGATCCACAGGTCACTCTTTGAGTGCAAGGGTGGTCAATAGGGAGGATACGAATGCTGTGAGACCCCCAACAGTCTCCACCCCCTCTACCTTGCAAGTCACTCATTTTTAATGGTTTGGAGAAATGCCAGTGATAAGTGCCTATTACTACACTTGCTTAACCCTTCGTCTTATCTCAGAAAACCCCATAGGGTGATGACTGAGTAGAGGAATAAGGGCTGGGAAAGGAGGTTAATTTCCAATGATTAAAAATAAAAAATGAAATCAACTTATGAAAATTTTAAACAGATTTACACTTATGAATAGCTAACCACACAAACAAACGAACTAAAAAACTACTTGCAGGTAAAAACAGGTTACTGGATAGAGGCGGCTGAGGCGCACAAACATTCTGAATAGAAGCAAACATGCAATCTGAAAGTCAGATTCGAAAGCAAACATGAAAACCCAAAAGTTTACAATGTTAATACAAAGTATTTAGAAACGGATTGCGCACATGTAGAAGACTCGTTTTTGTGATCAAATCATGAGGAATTAGCTCAAATGGTTGAAAACCCACTTCCCAAGCATGCCCATTTACCCTTAAGTGTGGACAAATTTGCAAATTGATTAACAGTTTAGGAAAAACATGGCCACTAAACAGAGGTGAATTTTCTAGAAATTCATTTCAGTCGTTTTTGCATAGTTGAACGATTTGCAAATATGGGGATTATCAAAGAATGACCAACAATAACTGGTACTGTGGTTAAATGAAATAAACTAGAGGATGATCGACAATAACTAGTACTATGGATAAATGAAAGAAACTAGAAAGAAAACTACTTATCTGTTAGAATAATCCGTCGGGATTATTGTAAATAAATAATAAATAGGAATATGAATAGATAGGAAGGTGAAAAGGCTAGTTCTCAACCGCCACAATTGTAATGTATAAATAAATGTTTCAGCCATGATTAGAATGAATCAGGAGTTATTACCTGACAGTGGTATCAGAGCTTGGCTACATGCCTGCCGTAACTCCTGCCTGCTGCATTTCAGCCCTGGAATTCTGCCTGCTAGTCTGCTCTTTCAGGCTGCCTGCCCATCGCCAGTCTGCCCCTGCACGCATTCATTATGTGCGTTTATTCTCTACTAGGACGTTGTGATACCTAACCCTAATTTTCTATGACCGTAAAGACTGTGATGACTGCGTTGTATTTGATGAGTTGGAAAGTATATGCTGCGATTTTGAATCTCGCTATGATTGCCTTCGCTGACCTGAGTTATGGTATGAGATGCAACCTGCGTGAGCTGTGTGGAATCCCTTTCTTCACAGTCAGGTCTTAAATATTTTTTTGTGTGACTGCATATCTTGTATTTAGGGTTTCGAGTTAAATTTCACCATCACCATGAATCATGACTGTGTGGAGACCTGCGTGAAACCCTATAATGGGATCTATTTTGCAGCACTGGTTCTCATTAACTGGTAGCTGTACCGCCATTTATCTCAAGTATAATATCATAAATTTCGTTCCTTTGTATCAGATATACAAAATACCCACCAGTTCCACCAAGGCGTCTGCATATAGATAGTATATATCATCCTCGCCTATTTTCTTGTATAAATACCATCTTCCATTGCCATAACCCACTTCCAACATCCATTGCCATACTCCCTACGATGGTATTGTACATGTGATTGATGAAACTTTATATTCTATGATAACCACACACTAGCAGAGTAGAATTTGTGCATTGGGGGGGAGCGTTTCTCCATTGATCTCCATAGAAAATTTGTATATTGTAGCCTTGTTGATTCGTATAATCCATTGCAACTTGACAATGAAGTGGCTGTGACCTCTGCTATCGAACAACTATTATAATGCTAGTTGCTGCCTGCGTGGAGAAACTGCGCTGTGACTGCGTTGTGCATTCTATTGTATTTGCCGTCACGATAATGTATGTTGCGTGAATGGTGAAGCTGTGTGTGTAAGCTAGTGATTTGAAGGGAGAAAATTGGTGATTTCGAGCTATTTGACGGTGAAAACTGATTATTTTCAGTGTGTTTGGTAAAGATTCCTCCTGGAAGTGAAGCTGCGACCTGTGCGTGAAGGCACTCTTGTGCGTGAAGTGCGTGGAGGTGAAGACTGTTCTCTTCATAATAGCGTGGAGACCTATCAGTGTTTTTGCTGAATGATATTATGCTTGCTGCGATCTGCGTTGAGTATATACGTTGATTTCTTTGCTGTGCATTCGCTGCTGCTGAAGACCAGCATGGAGGGTGGAAACCCTAATTTTTTTTAGTATGGAGAACCATCACCATTGAAAGCTGTGAATGTATTAATTGGTGCTATTTGAGACTGCGTTGGAGAAATAGTATATGCTGTCTATAGTCCTTTAGTTCCTTTTCTTGAATTTTGTCATCTTATTTCTCTAGGTGTTTTGGCTAGTATTGCAAATCAATCAATATTTTTAGATGTCCATGCAACCATTACTATTCAATTTTGCTATATGGTCTCCATTTTGAATGCTCGGACATAAAGTTCTGTCTGGCCATTGGAGACATCGGTATAAGCATATTATATAAGCTTTTAAGCTTCGTTCTATTTCTGGTGGGATGGTCTTCGACTTATATAAAAATTTCTCCATGTTTTCTTTTTTGTACTGAATCATGCAAGCTTGACCAGCCAGCTTGGGTCACGACAATATATAATATCAATATAGCTTGAACAAAAAAATAAATAAATAAATAAATAAATACCTGAAGACTGCATGGATGTTGCGTTGTGAAGACTGAATGCATAGAGCGTGGGCTCTTCTAATTGAGAGTTGTGCCTCTCTCTCACCATCACCTGTGTAAATGCTGCGTTGAAGACTGCTGCAAACATCCACTTGAAGACTGAAGTGGTGACCACATTCTACGTGAAAGTAGATTGCTGAGACTGCCCATCATAAAGGTTTGGATTTTGAAATCTGTGAAGAGCTGAGATGACTTTCTTATGAACTTATTGACAGCATATTTTCTTTGTCATTGTATCATTTTTTAAAACTTGAAGTTGAAATATTAAGATTGTAAATTACCTTGGCAGAGACTATAGACCTGCAAGGTTATTGATTTTCTCTTTGTCATATTAAGTTCATTATTGTAAATTACACTAATAGTTGTAAAGATGCACTCTTTGGCATATAGTATTGGTGTTGCCCTAGCTGGCAAAGACCAATCCAAAGAACCTTCCAAGAGAGATTGCAGCAAGAGAGGCAGAGGGCGCAGAAACAACTCCAGAAAAAGATCAAAGTGCAAATGTTGTGGAAAGAATGGGCACACATCAGATCAGTGTTGGGCTTCGTGGGACTCCATCAAAGACCAGCACAACCAAAAGAAAGATGACCAAGATGCTAGTAAATCTTCTGATTCTTTTATTGTTGCACATTGTAATCTTGGATTTAATGAAATGACTTCTCTTTCATCTTACAAAGATCGTTGGCTGCTTGATACTGGTGCAACATCACACATGACATTTAGAAAAGACTATTTTGAAGAACTGAATGAAACAATAGATGGCATAGTGTACTTTGCAGATAAGTCAAGTATTAAACCAAAGGGAATGGGCACCATTCAACTGAAGATGTCTGGATTCCCTGATTTCTTGTTGAAGAACGTTCTCTATCTTCCAGAGTTGCAGAGAAGCCTGCTGTCCTTGGTGGAGATTCGACAGCAAGGCCATTCCATCCACATGTTTGATGGAATGGTTGAAATAAGAAAGTCCTCTGACAACCAAGTCATCATGACTGGATACGAATATGGAAAGCTGCTGAAGCTCAAGGGTTCATCAGCAAGATTTCAGAACTATGCCTACCTCTCTCAGCATGGAGAAGGTAATTTGTCATCTAGTTCATTATGGCATGCAAGATTTGGTCATCTAAATTATAATAGTCTTCGTTTGTTGAGAAAGAATGGTGTATTTGGATTTCCCACCATTCCTAAAGAGAAGAATAAATGTGATGCATGTATATTAGGGAAACATAGTAAGCTGCCATTCCATGAATCTAATTTCAGAGCAAGTAGGAAATCAGAACTAGTGCATTCTGATTTATGTGGCCCAATGCCAACTCCTTCAGCAAATGGGAATAAGTACTTTATGACATTTGTTGATGACTACTCACGAATGTGTTGGATTTACTATTTAAAGACAAAGTCAGAAGCATTTCAAACATTCAAAGACTTTCATGCATTGATTGAAAAACAAGCACAATAAAAAATTGGTACACTTCGTACTGATAATGGAAAAGAATACACTTCAAATGCTTTTGAAGATTATATTCGCCAACATGGAATTGCACATCAGTCTATAGTTCCCTACAATCCTCAACAAAACGGTGTAGCAGAAAGAATGAATAGAACCATAATGAATATGGTTCGCTCTATGATGTTTTTCAAGAATGTAAAACTAATGTTTTGGGGTGATGCAGTAAAATGTGCAGCATATTTGAGAAATAGAAGTCCCTCAAATGCTCTTAATGACAAGACTCCACAGGAAATGTTGTTTGGCCATCTCCCTTCAGTCATGCATCTCAGAGTTTTTGGTTCCACCTGTTATGCCTTGATTCCGAAGGAGCAAAGAAACAAGCTTGGTGCTCGAAGAAAAAAGTGCATTTTCCTGGGGTACGAAGAATACTCCAAGGCATAGCGTTTGTATGATGAGGTAAACAAGAAATTTGTTATTTCTAGAGATGTCATTTTTCTTGAAACTAATAAAAATGACCAGTCCATTGAGAGACAACTTGATCATTTGGAAAATTACCCTCATCCAAAGACATATTCTAAAAATGAATATGAAATTCCAAATATTGAAGGGGGGATTCCTATTCTGGATCAACCTTTGGAATTTCCATATGAAGCACCAACTCCCCCGCATGAAGAAGTTCCTGCTACTTCACTTGAATAAGAGGTTCAACTGGATGATGTGATTGAGAGAATTGAAAGACTCTTAATCAATGATGAAGCACCACCAGCTGGTCAACCAGGACCATCACGAAAGATTCCTAAATGGGCCACAAAGACACTTGAAAGTGTCCATCCAGATGAAGTTGGAAAGACAGGAACAAGAAGTTCGAA